>JAQSUU010000333.1:4200000-4541114 GCA_038087645.1 Saccharum hybrid cultivar R570
TGAAACCATCAGGATAGCAAGAACCTTTTGTGTGGAAGAGTGGATGTATGACATCCATAGATCCATATGGCCACATAACTGCCGAGTCAGTTCTTCAAAGAAAGCCCAAGAAGAAGGGAAAGCATTGGACGCAAAAAGGTTCTTGCTAAATCTTTAAAACCGTACCATTCCTCCATTGACCGAATGACACCAAAGATTTCAACCAAAACGTTACAAGAAACAGCTAAGACAAATCACCAAACATAGTACTGCTAGATTCATTCACATGAAAGTACAGCAACTTTGAGCCCACTCATATAATTACAAAAACAGGGAGCCTATGTCCTTCAAAAAACACAGTAGAACTGAAGCTATTGCCAAATTGCTGAGTGAATTGCCAAGCAACAGGAGCATGGGTAGAACCTGGACATCCTCGACGGTGACGCCAGAGTCAAGGTTGGAGATGTGCAGCTTCGTCCCCGTCTCGAGCAACCTTGCTGTGGCCGCCGGCGGCGGCGGCGCGACCGCGGCTATAGTGGCGATGTGCTCGGAGTAGACCCCGTAGGGCGAGTCGGCGGCGGCACGGGCCTGGGCGGGACGAGTGGGCACAGGCCGGCCGGCGGCGGCGGCGTTAGGGTTTTCTGGCGGAGGGAAACCCGGGGCAAGGAGGGCGCAGGGCGCACGCGGCGTACCTTGGGAGCGGCCGGTGGGTAGGGCGCGGCGCGGGCGGGGTGTGGCGCGCGTCGGGCAGGCCCCGACGAGGATGCGGGGTTGGCCTTGGGTCGGGACTTGGACTTCTTGATGAGGTCGTCCAGGGACATGTCCAGGCCGCTCGCCATGGTCTCCGGCAGCTGGAGGGAAACTGGCCCTACGGCGGGGAACGGCCGAGACGACGGCGAGGCCGCTGTGATGTGACGGCGGCGGCGGCGGCGCGTTTTGTGGGCGCTGGGGACGAGGGCGAGTGAGTCGCGGCTTGCGGGTGCGTCACAACTCACGAGCTCCCTTTCCCTGTACTCGGAGGTCCACTTCGCTTGCCACTTCAAAACCACACTAAGGCACCGTTTAGATGCCAAAAATTTTACCAAAATTTTCAGATTTCTCGTCACATCGAATTTTTGAATACATGCATAAAGCATTAAATATAGATAAAAAATAAAACTAATTACACAGTTTAGACGAAATAGACGAGACAAATCTTTTAAGCCTAATTAGACTATGATTGGACAATATTTGCCAAATAACAACGAAACTGTTACAGTAGCGTTTCGCCAAAAATTTTGCCAACTAAACAGCCTCTAAAGATAGGGTTTTTGTAGTAAAAAGGAATAAATAGTTCTTTTTTAACGAACCCACACTCACGATGCTAAATTTCTATTGACAGCATAATTAGTGCATATATATAAGGTGCAAACATTGTTAATATGGTAAAATACGTACTCACTAGTTAGATGCTATTATTAATGGATAATCTAACCTGTATAAACATCCCCATCAAACTTGAACAATATTAGATTGGTTGTAATCTACAAAAGACGATCACATTTGCGCTAGAGCTTTTCAATCTTTTATTTTGGACAAAGTAGATGTAATATTTTCATTTGGCATACTTATTAACAAAAACTGAGTAACAATATTCACACGATAAACCATAACTATAATCCTATCAATACCCTAGCTACCATTCCAATACCTGACAATAAATTGTTGATCACCTTTCAGTGAAAACACAAACTTGTATAATCAATATATTGGTTAAAAGTAAAGTGGTTGTTGAAAAAAAAGTAGAGGAACACTATGGTTCCAATCATACAAGTTTATGAACTAATACTAGTAAACAGGGAACTCTTCTTCAGCGCCTGTGCGCTACGATTGTTCCCGGCGCGCGTGCACGGAAAGCAATAGCAGCGCGTGCTCTGTCATAACAGCGCGGTTTTCTCAACTCAACCTAACTTTCTTCTTTCTCATGTCTACTAGATCAGCCCATTGGACTGACCCATTAGCGTTTCTCCTGTCTAGATTTTGTGTCAATGGGCTGATTTATATTCTACGAGCTATTTTTTTCTTCGGGATAGCGAGTTTGTGGGAGATGAAAAGGGCGGGGAGATAGTTTGACATTCATATGGAACTGGAAGTACTATTTTTAAAAAATCACATACCTTATGTTCCATAATACTTTATATAGGATCGATAATTCAACCGATACAAAAAAAAAATAAAATTCATTATCATGAAAAAAAAACTAGGAAAAAAGTACATCTTATTTGTCAACATACAAATAGCTAATATAAAAGTGCATGTGGCTTCCGTTTCTTCAATACCAAAATAGTTGTCATTAATACTCTAAAAAAATAATACAAGGTAAACAAATTAAAAAATACATGAAGTTATATAAACTTTATACTAGTATATTTAAAATGTTATTATTTAACATTTAAAACTTTACTTTTGAAAATTCAGGAATTTTATACTAGTATATTTAAAACTTTTTATTAAAACATTTGAAACATCGTACTTTAAAATTCATAACTTTATATTTCTAAACTTTACACTTTAAATTTCTGAACTTTGTTGTAACATATTTCTAATATTATATTCTTATATCCAAAACTTAATAATTTTTTTTGCCCGAACCAAAACTTAATAATTTGATACTAATAATATGGTATTTAATTGTTGCACAAATGTTTGCATAGCGCAGCCACAAAAGTTTAGTAAGAATAAAGCAAGCTGCACTGCACATCACAAACCCTCTGCATGTCAGGCGTATAACATGTAAAAATGAGTCGACCATACAACAACAATGGGATAATGCATACCTTTGCAAGGAGTTGCTGCATATTTGCCTCCATTCCAACGAGTT
Source organism: Saccharum hybrid cultivar R570 (assembly GCA_038087645.1). Lineage (NCBI taxonomy): Eukaryota > Viridiplantae > Streptophyta > Magnoliopsida > Poales > Poaceae > Saccharum > Saccharum hybrid cultivar. The sequence goes on from JAQSUU010000333.1 coordinate 4,202,840, forward strand.
TAGTCTTCATCCTATAAAAAAATCATAGATACCTAGCAATACATGTTACAACTATGAAAAATAATAGCACTTGTACATCAAAACTCATTAACAGAAGGAGAAATCTAAGCTACCGGTAAGAAAATAGCGTCACCCTCCTTTTTATAGTGTTAGTTACACTAATAAACTTGTTATAATTCTCATAAAACTAGCATCTATAAATCTGTGTCTAGATTCTTGATCTTAGTAGCTATCTTCACATGCCCTTGTAGAACTCCTTCCAGATTGAATTGTTGCACCTGAAAACCATGCAAGTAGTGATCATCTTACTCTTAGTTATCGGGACTATTAAACTAAACCTTTGGGAAAACAATATACATGTACAAGTACTATGATTCACCCCACTTAAAGAGGGAACAATGAAACTGAGTAAACGGGTCTGGTTGAAAATTGCGGCACAAACAGACTCATACTCCAATCAATTAAATAAACTATCTAAGAGAAGGAAGTCTCATTCACTAATTCCGTATCTCTTGCTTTGAGAATTTAGCTGGATTCTCCGGATTTCAGCAACCTGTGCCTCTGACACTGTCAAAGCCACCTTCCTGGCCACCACCAGGAAATCTCCCACCTCATCTGTGACCAAACCTTCCTCCTCCGAGTTGCTTGTAGGTTGCTTCTTCTCTTGCAATTATGTAGTTGTTTGACTTCGTCAGTTATCACCTGTGCAACATTCGTTGAAGCTACAGGATCATGCAGTAAGTTAAGAATGGTGTGGTTGTATGCAAATAGATAATATGCTTAAATAAATCTTGCAAAGCAACCCTATGATAGTGCAAACTGCTCTTATTTGAATTGACATGAGAGAAGGAATTTACAGGGGGAGACATGACAGTAAAAATATTTTGAAGCTAATATTCATACAAGAAAATAAACTTTAAGCCCCATACGCATAGGCAACACAAGAGTTCCAGCTTTGAATCGATTTCGAAGTAAAATAAACAAGGCAACACGGTCTCAATGTTATTACCACCGAAGAATGTCATCTATACTAGCAAGTAGACAAATAAATCAGCAAAATGAACTAAAGTTAAAGAAAAAGACATGAAGTTTTAAGCTCGATTGATAATTCAAAGAAACACATTATGGTCGCATGCTAAAGGGCAGTTGTATAAAAAATAGAGTATGCCATGCCATCCAAGCTACCCCTTTATGCTCTTGACCACATATAAGAAATCAAAAGCATGAATTAATTAGTGTGAGATATAATCAAGCCAACGAAGGATTACATAAATCACAAGAATCATGCAATGGCTCATTGGGTCCCAGGCTGCTTTGTTAGTGTGTTGTGCACCCAAACTGCAAGGAAAGTATGCTCATGTTTCAGTGTCAAAGTTGGCATCGTTGCACCTTAACTAATATCAGGTAATAGATGGAACTTTAAACACAACTGAGAAGGTTTTAGTTGTAACATAAGCTACTCCATCTCCTGAATTTTGGATAACGCTTGCTATTATCATCCTCTACTGGTTTGATTAGTGCCATGATCTCCTTGATACAATTGTTCAGCACAATATGTCATGAACAGAATTAACCATGCTAAAAATCCGGCAGCCATCAAGTACCATTTATTTAACCAAAAAACAAGGAACAAAAATGGATCCTCCTAATAACACTAATCTAGCAGAAGCCTTGCTCACCTCCTAGAAATCAGGCAACCGGAGTTGCCCTCACCTCGCTCGTGCGCAGGTCTCCGTAGCCGCGGTTGCCTCTGATGCAGCAAGCCAGGAGCAGCCCTCGAGGTGCTCGTGCAAGTCACTGGAGCTGCCCTCGTCATGCTCATGCAGGTCACCAGACGTACCCTCTATGTTGCTAGAGACCACATAGCGAATCGGGTGAAACGGGCCGAATCGAGGGAGCGTGACCTCTAGGAGCAGGGAGAGGAATCTCTTACCTAGAGCGAAGGAGGAAGGGATCCTAGCGAGCTCGAAGCCTCCTACGCGAGCAACGGCAGTGGGATTTAGCGCTGGCCGCCAAAACCCTAAACCCTAACCAATTCGGCATCAGCACGGAGCTGTGGGCGATGGGACAGACGAGTCGCGTCGAGTGTCGGCGGAGCCCTCCGGTGGTGACCAGACGAGGGGCGGTGAAGGCGGATACTGGGATTCGGTGGCAGAGGTGCCTCGAGCGGCGCCTTGTCCTAGGGGCTCTCCTCGATGCGGTGTGTTTTTTGAAAGGTCGATGAGGGAGTTTTACGAGCGGAGGATGAGACGCAATGAATGAAACAGACTGAAACGAAAAGAATCCGATGGAAGAAAGGTAAGAGCCTAAAAAGGGAAAGTGTGTGTCGCTATCTGGCTAGGCACACGCACGCCGTATAAGAATTGCCCCGTTGCCAAGGATCAGGCCTTCTGATTTGAGAGCTCGGACTTCATCGTCAACTCATTATCTTGCGATGTTCCCTGACGTCTCGGTGCCACTCGATGAGATGATGTCCTGCACCTTCACTCAATGTTTCATGGCATCTCTCGGCATCTTGCGACATCCCTCGATGTACCTCGGCATCACTTGATGTCCTTCCATATCTGTCAGCATCACCAGTGTCCCTCAATGACACCTTAGTCATGCCACCACCAACAACTTTTCGTCGACCTCAGCTCAAGTTGGTCATGTCAACTACCAACAATGTTGCTAGGCTCGATCCTTAGTCAAGTTATCACTAATAACATCGTCAGGTTTGACCACTCAGTCAACACTGCCAACCACAACGTCATCAATCTCAACCTGAGTCAGTTATGCTGCAGAAGACAATGTCGCGGGGCTCGACCACTCGGTCATGCTAGTCACCGAGAACATCGCCAGGCTTGACTACTCGGTAACACCGTCACCGACAACATCGCTAGGCTCCGCCACTTGTTCACATTGTAGCTGACAATGTCGCTTGGCCTGACCTGAGAATGTGATGCCATTGTCAAGTTAACAACATTATCGAGGCTCCACCACACAGCCATGGCACCGCCAACATCACTGAGCACTACATTGTGTCAACTAAGTCACTTTCATAAATGTTTTCTTTATACCATGTTATATATTCCTTTGTCTTTATACTAAGTTGGCACTCAACTTAGTAGTAAGTCTTGGATACACCTAACAGATGCATTCAGGTGCATAACTGCCCTGTTCAATAATAAAGCAGCCATGGAGTTGTTCTAACTCTGATGGATTTTCGGGGGCCGCATAATTGGAGGAAAACAACAATGGTCTGCTTGTCGATTGGCCTGGCCTACCATCTGTCTTAAGCCTATAGGGTTATTTATAGGGCGTTTGCCCGACAGCCTTGACGTGACATGTCAATTATACTCTCATATTAGTTCACGTAGAGGCATAATTAAAGTATAATCCTAGACTTGGTCAATTCACTATTGGGTCATGTACCTATGTCTCAATGTCAATGGGTCATCCTAATCTCAGCTAACCCTTTTATTTATGGCTATTGGTATAGAGGGGGTCTTCTTGACCCCTCCTATGTGAACATCATCTCTTCATTCCATCCGAGTTGGGGAGGCAACCTTGGCAGCCTTTGGTAATATTTTAGGGCTTGGAGAGCCTTTGGTATATAAATGAAGGAGTGGAGATCTCTCCTCAAGACGTAGCATTTGAAGTTACACACCTCACTACCCCACTCTTGTAATCTTTTAGCTTTTAAGTAGTAGTTTGTGAGCTAGCAAAGCTATCAAGGAGGGCTTGGCTCCTTGGAAGAAGAGTGACATCTTGGTATGAATACTATAAAGAGTTCTTCCATAGTCATGCTCTCATACTTACAATATAGCAATGCATAAGAACTAGACTATAGTTTTCATGTTATGTTCATGATATATGAACTAGCATATAGTTTATATGTTATGATCCTAACATGTAGAACTTTATGCTTAATCATTCATATGACTTATATAAGTAGAATTGGAGCTAAGTTGAGGTGGTAGTTCATCATGCCTTCAGGTGTGCCCAAGTTCTTTACCTGTTGATCCGTAAGGTCAGGGACCCAGGGGAATTTGGGTAGTTTCTGTATACGCAAGCATGATGCTTGGGTATGGAGAGATAGGTGAGTACATTTCCTACTCTCCGGTTGAGGGGTAGGCGGCGAGTGGTGATAGCCCTATTCGTCCCTTTATAATCCCCCATGTTCAGGTAGAGTGTAGGAGTCTAAATTGTCATATGAGGTTACTGACAGACCAGTACTCGGTGGCCTCCTGACCTATCTTGCACTTAGTTCTATCTTTAACCATATAATTTGTATGATCATCAACTGTTCTTTACACGGCTATATTAGAACATGCCGGCTCCACATAGGAACATTCTTTTATTCTTTGTTTTCCTTTTATTCTTGAGGTTGGCCCAAATGTGTGTCCACTATCCTTAAATTATTGTTTTTACCCTGATTAGCATGTGGAGTTGGTGCCCACGATCCTGAGCTCCGGGTTGTGACTCTCGCTGGTTTTGATGGCCTCTTGAAGGGTCGAGATGGCAGACTAGAGGGGGTGAATAGTCCCTTCTAAAATTAATCGCGTCGGCTAATTGAGATAAATGCGGAATTAAAAGTAATAGTCTAGCCAAGACTACACCCCTCTAGCTTAGTTCTATAGCACCTTACAAAGATACTAATTAAGCAACTAAGGTGTCATGCTAGTTAGAGCTCACCTAACCAATTCTAGAAGTAAGGTCACACAAACCTATGCAACTAGCTTCAAGCATGAGGGAGCTCCTACATAACTAGTATGCAAAAGCACAAAACCTAAGCTCACTAGCAATGCTCAATAATAAGGCTACACAAGCCAAATTAGAGAGTTCAAATTACTTAGCTACACAAACTAAGCAATATAAATAACAAAGTTACTCAAACCAAATTAGTCACGCAAGGAAGCTACTTCTATGCTACACAAGCAAGAAGGTAACTAGTTACTCAAACCAAATTAGTCACGCAAGGAAGCTATTTCTATGCTACATAAGCAAGAAGGTAACTAGCAAGCTACACAAGCTAACTAATTACAAGATCAACTACACAAGCACAACATATATAAATGTAATTACAAGCTTGTGTAAGGGGAATGTAAACCAATGGGAAGACAAGGATGACACAGTGATTTTTATCCCGAGGTTCACTTGGTTGCCACCAAGCTAGTCCCCGTTGGGACAAGCTCCAAGGTTGCCGTCGGTCCTCTTGCTAGTGGTAACCCGCAAGTCACACTCTCCCACATGGAGTGCTTACCACAAGCTCTAGCACTTGACACGCCCAGACCACTTGTCACCCTTCGTGTCTTGCGCTACTAGAGTTGCTCTTCGCGGCTCCCGCGGGGCGAGCACAACACCCCTCACAATCTTCTTCGGAGCACTACACAAGCTTTCTTGCGTGCTTCAATGGAGATCATGCCACCAAGCCATCTAGGAGGTGGCAACCTCCAAGAGTAACAAGCACCACCGGCTTGCAACTCAATCACCTAGTGCCACTCGATACAACCTCATAATGCAATCGTACTAGAATCGCACTCACACTCAATCGGATGATCACTATCAAGCATATGTGAGTTAGAGGGCTTTCGAGCACACCTACAGAAGCTACCAAAGCTTAATAGTGCTCAACAACCAGCCCAAGGCCGAGCTCCACCTCTATTTATAGCACACAAGCCAAATAGAGCCGTTGGAGCTTTTGAGCTGCACTCTGCGTGGTCACCGGATAGCAACGTGCGAGCATCGACAAGGGGTGGCGGTGCCCAATGGTTGAATTGAAATGGCTATTTCAAACTAGCTGTTGGGACCCTGGCTCTAGACATAGGGGGATGGTGCACCACCCTAGGGGTGGTGGTGCCCCCGACGAGTTTCCCCCCTCTTTGGAAAAGGGGCGGTGCCACACTTCCATGGTCATTGGACAGTCTAGTGACCAAAACTTCCTCCAAATCAATTTCCACCACTTCAAGATTGTAGAGCTACTCATTAGCTTTCCTAAAAGTCCTAGATCATCAAAATCAGAGTTAGGAGCTAAGAGTTATGCCCAAAATACGAAAGCGTGTCACGCAGTTTTGGGCATGTTGCAGGGGGTGGCAGTGCCACTACCCTAGGCTATCCAGTTGAAGGGTCGAGATAGCAGAATAGAGGGGGGGTGAATAATCCTTTCTAAAATCTAATCGCATAGGCTAACCGAAATAAGTGTAGAATTAAAACTATCGGTCTAGCCAAGACTACACCCCTCTATCTATGTTTTCTAGCACCTTGCAAATATACTAATTAAGCAACTAAGGTGCCAAGCTAGCTAGAGCTCACCTAATCAATTCTAGTGGCAAGGTCACACAAACCTATGCAACTAGTACTTTGCCAAGGGGGGAGCTCCTACACAATTCTAGTAAGCAAAAGCACAAAACCTCCTAAGCTCACTAGCAATGCTCAATAATAAGGCAACCAATGCCAAATTAGAGAGCATAAATTACTTAGCTACACAAACTAAGCAATGTGACTTATAAGGTTACACAAACCAAATTAGTCATGCAAGGGAGCTACTTCTATGTTACACAAGCAAGAAGGTAACTAGCAAGCTTCTAAAGCTAAACTAATCACAAGAGCAACTACACAAGCTCAAAGTATATGAAAGTAATACAAGCTTATGTTTCGCGGAGTGCAAACCATCGAGAAGATGATGAAGACAATGTTGACATGGTGAATTTTCTCCTGAGGTTTGCGAGGTTGCCACCAAGCTATGTCCCTGACAGCGGCTAATTGGCATCACCCACCAAGCCCGCACGTCAGGCACCGCAAGGACCTACCTCACAAGTGAGGGTAGCTCAATGACACTCTTTACTAGAGTTGCTCTTCATGGCTCCCTCGGGGCGAGCACAATGCCCCTCACAAAGCTCTTCTTCAGAGCACCGTACAAACTTCTCGCAGGCTTCGATGGAGACCACCACCAAGCCGTCTAGGAGGTGACAACCTCCAAGAGTAACAAGCCCACCGGCTTGCAAGACGACCACCTAGTGCCACTCGATGCAACCTCATGATGCAATCACACTAGAATCGCTCACTCACTCGATTAGATGAACACTATCAAGCTCAAGTGAGTTCGAGGGCTCCCAAGCACTACCACATAAGCCACCAAGGCTCTAGTGTGCTCAACAACTGGCCAAGGGCCGGTCACCACTTCTACTTATAGCCCCACAACAACAACAACAACAACAACAACAACAACATAGCCTTTTGTCCCAAGCAAGTTGGGGTAGGCTAGAGATGAAACCCAAAAGAGATAATAAATAGGGAGACACATAAAGGGACATAAATGGCACAAGACAGAAAGAGGTCACAGTTCAGGCACGTTGATTGCCAGTCTTCTAGTGCTCCTGTCTATAGCTAAATCCTTAGAGATATTCCACTCCTTAAGGTCTCTCTTAACGGACTCGTCCCAAGTTAGTTTAGGTCCACCTCTACCGCTCTTTATATTATCGACCCGTTTTAGAACCCCACTATGCACCGGCGCCTCAGGAGGCCTCCATTGAATATGTCCAAACCATCTCAACCGATGTTGAATCAATTTCTCCTCAATTAGTGCCACCCCAACCCTATCCTGACTATCGTCATTCCGGACTCTATCCCTCCTTGTGTGCCCACAACACCAACGCAACATACGTATCTCTGCTACACTCAATTGCTAGACATGTCATCTTTTTGTAGGCCAACACTCAACACCGTATAACATCGCCGGGTGAATCGCCGTCCTATAGAACTTACCTTTCAACTTCTGAGGCATCCTTTTGTCACAGAGGACGCTAGAAGCTTGACGCCATTTCAACCAGCCGGCTAAAATTCTATGCCTAACATCTTCATCAATGTCACCATCCTTTTGTAGCATCAATCCTAAATACCGAAAAGTATCCTTCTTGGCCACTACTTGCCCATCGAGGCTAACGTCTCCCTCCTCATGCCTAGTCGTGCTGAAATCGCACCTCATGTACTCGATCTTGGTCCTAGTAAGTCTGAACCCTTTTGACTCTAACGTGTGCCTCCATAGTTCTAACTTCCTATTAACCCTTGTCCTACTATCGTCAACTAGCACCACATCATCAGCAAAGAGTATACACCAAGGGATATCACCTTGTATGTTCCTTATGACCTCATCCATCACCAAAGCAAATAAATAAGGGCTCAAAGCTAACCCCTGATGCAGTCCTATTTTAATTGGAAAGTCACTGGTGTCGCCATCACATGTTCGGACAAACGTCACCACATCCCTATACATATCCTTGATGAGGGTAACGTACTTAGTTGGGACTTTGTGCTTTTCTAAGGCCCACCACATAACATTTCTTGGTACTTTGTCATATGCCTTCTCGAGGTCAATAAAGACCATGTGCAAGTCCTTCTTCTGCTCCCTATATCTCTCCATCAATTGTTGTAATAAGAAAATTGCCTCCATGGTCAACCTACCAGGCATGAACCCAAACTAATTTTGGGTCACACGTGTCACTCTTCTTAGGCGATGCTTGATAACCCTCTCCCAGAGCTTCATCGTATGGCTCATCAACTTAATCCCACAGTAGTTAGTATAACTTTGGACATCTCCCTTGTTCTTGAAGATAGGTACTAATATACTTCTCCTCCATTCTTCAGGCATCTTGTTAGACTGAAAAATAAGGTTAAAAAGCTTAGTTAACCATACTATCGCTCTGATGCCTAGGTATCTCCACACCTCAATGGAGATACCATCAGGGCCCATCGCTTTACCTCCCTTCATCCTCTTCAAAGCCTCCCCGATCTCTGCCTCATGAATTCTTCTCACAAAGCGTCTGTTGGTATCGTCAAATGAGTCGTCCAACTCAAGGGTAGGACCCTCATTCTCCCCATTAAACAACTTGTCGAAGTACTCTCTCCATATGTTATTGATCTCCTCATCCTTCACCAGAAGTCGATCTGTCCCATCCTTGATGCATTTTATTTGGTTAATGTCCCTTGTCTTCCTCTCGCGGATCCTAGCCATCCTATAAATGTCCTTCTTCCCTTCCTTCATGTCTAGCCGCTGATAAAGGTCATCATGGATTTGAAACCCACAAGAGATTCTACTTATAGCCCAAGGTCTAAAATAGCCATTACCCCTTCACTAGGCAAAACACGGGGCGATCGGACGCGTAGGTCCATGTGACCAGACGCGCTGGTCCCTGCATCTTGTCGCTCCACCAACGCCATGTGTCACTAGTCGTTTGAACTAGTCATTGCCGCCAATGGTTAACTCACCCGCGTGCCTTCAACCACGATCGGACGTGCTTCTCTAAGACGACCTGACACGCACCAAGCAGCGTCTGATCAACAACAGAGAGCTCCTACAGCCTCTGAAATGTGACCGGATGCGTCTGACCGAATGTGACTAGACACAGCCCAACGTTCGGTCCTCTCACTGCTACTTCACGCGCGCAAGCCAAGCTGATGTCACCATACATCATCGTCCAACTGACGCACAGGCGTCGTATCCGATCGCCTGCGTCTGTGCGCCTCCGGAAATTGACCTGACGCGAAGGTTAGGCCAGCCCCAGCGTCTGGTCATGCCACAGAGGTAGACCGAGAGCATCACCAACTGACCCGACATGTAGGTCCTGTCGAGGCCCACGTTCGGTCACTGTTGACGATCGTTAACGTACATTACAAACCAATAATTTTCCTTGCAAGTATGCATAAATATCATAGAATAGGAGGTTGTTACTAACAAATTCCATGAGTTTTGGTGATTTATAATTTTCCAGGGTGTTATCTAGAAAGTCGACAAAAGGGACCCAGGAATTAAAATAATTCACGGAATTTCGCTGCAAGACATATACTAGAAGACTATAGAAGACACCAAAGTGAGCCAGGGCCCTAGCCCTTGTTAGGTGGGGTCGGCCAGCCATAGGGGTGGCCGGGCAGCCACCCCCCTCTACATCCTTCCACGAGTTTCTGGAGTATTCCTACACCGCCTTTGAGGAGTCATCTAGACCGTCCCTTAGGTCGGTTTGATCGAAGGGCTCATGTGCATCCCACCGGGGTATAAACAAAGAGCTAGATCCCCCTGGAGAGAAAAAAACTAGATCAAGAGCTAAAGATTCTATATCTAGAGATCTAGGCTAGCAATCAAGAGTAGACTAGTTTCGGCCTGTCAGTGCTTCTCCGCTACTGTGTTCGTCGGGATCAAATTTCTTCACAGGGGCTTGCTTCTAAGACTCTTTGGTAATCAACTTATGATTCAAGTAAGCAATTTGTTCGTATTGTTCTTCAATTTTGCAACTCTTTTGAGTACTTTGATCTTAGTAGTGTAACACTCCGGTGTTACGCGAGCATTCAAATTTCAATCATAAGAATGATATTTCATATCATCCATAATCATATAGGTTAATATTATAACTGGAGTGAAATAAAAGCTTGAAAACTAGTACTCATGAAGTAATATGTTAATGTGCTAATTACTTTTCATCAAAATTGTGCAGCTACAAATTTTATATCACTTAGAATTAGAGGTCAAATTTTTGGAGCAACTAAATTACTCAAAGTTTTGTCAAAAACTTGTTTCAAAAATATTATTTAAAAATATTTAAAAATACTTCCTATTTTAGCTTTTATCCTACAATTCAAAATCTGTGGAGAATTTTTAGTTGGCCCCTTAATCAAAGTTGTAGAGAATTAAATTCTAAGCAACTTTTATTTTTGAGTCATTTCCAGAAAAGGTCTTTTTCTTGTTCAAAATAGGGTTTAAAAACTGTATTTGAAATTGGTTTGAATTTAGAAATTTGAAAAATAAAATCATAACCTAAACAGGCCGCCGCCTCCCTTCTCGGCCCGCCCGCGAAGCGGCCCGGCCCAGTTGACCGCGCGCTCGCCCGCCCGCCCACGCGTCGTGTCCGCTCGCCCGCGCGCGCTGCGACACGCCCGCGCCCGCGCAGGCACCGCGCGCCCCGTGGCCGGCATGCGCCGCTCGCCGTCGACAGCTGGCCGTCGGTGGCCCCCGCCAGCGCGCGTCTCACTCTTCTAAGTCGCCTGCGCTCCGCATCCACCCTCCCTCTCCGAATTTCTCCGCCTCGGCCTTCCTCCGCTCCACACCGCGCGAGCACCGCACCGCGCGAGCACTGCCACCGCCGCGCCCGCCGGCTAAATTGGCCGACGGTGAGCCGCCATAGCTCGCCTTTTCGCGCACCCAACTCCACCTCCTTCTCCGGCACCCCGTGCGCACCTCGTTGCCGTCACCCGAGCCAAGCAGGTGTAGATTCCGTGCATCCGCCGCCGGCGGCCATGGCGCCACCGCGCGCGCGGCCTCCCGTGGGAGTGGTTCCCCGCTACCTCTCTTGCTTCGCTATCACCGAAAACGGGTCCGCCTACTCCCCGCGAATCTATTGCTCACCTTTCTGCACCCGGGCGTGGTCGGCAACGGCCACCGGATGGTCGCCACGTGGCCGCGACGTCGTGGTCACCGGCGCCTCCGACTTCTCTCCCCGGCCTCCTTGCGCGAGCGGCCTTGGGCTGAAGCCCAAGCCGGGCCGGCTCGCCTCTCTTCCCGCGCGCGCGCTCAGGCCGAAAACGGCCACGGGCCGGTTGACTTCCATGGGCCGGCCCAGTATCAACAATGAAAATCGTTTTCTGTTTTCTTTTATTATTCAAAGGGAAAAAAACTTTGGAAAATATTTTTGTATTCATTTCAGCTCCAAAAATTGTGAAATAAATTTCTATGGACTCATTGGAACCAGATCTACAATATAAAAATATTGCATGTTAATATTTCATTACTTTTCTGTAGAGTTTTTATTTAATTATTGAAATGGCTGTTTTCTTGATAAATGCTTAATAAATCATAGAAAAATCAGAAAAATGTGATTCCAAGTTTGTTAATCTTTTTGTGCCATGTACTTGCTAGGAAAATTTTATATCATGCCTGTTCTGTAGAAAAATGTATAGGTGTAGTTCAAATGCTTTCTATCACTAGTATTTGCTATTTTTGTTAATTAAATAAATATGAATAAAACATGCAAGTAATAATTTTTCTACAGTGATTATTTACTGTGTAGAAAGTAGGAAAATTACTAAATCTGTTGTTTGATACTTTTCATAATGCAAAGTATTTTCATGCTCGTTTTTAGGCCTTAGCTTGTTATTTTTGTATAGACAGTTCTAATAATCCAAATGCAATGAAACTTTTGTGGCATGCTAGAATTGATGTTAGTAATCCACTATAATTTTCTAAGAGTTTTCTGTGCTACCAAAATATATGTTGCTGTTCAAGCCTAGGGCTAACTAGGGTTTACATTCAATCTTTGATGCAAGATTAGTTAGTAAACTATGCTTTGGTGTATCTTTGAAGCATCTTCAGTGTCAAAGTGCCTTTGCATGATAGAGCATAGGGATGGTAGTTTATGAGTACATGTTCTTGGATGATGTTGACTACCTTGTAGAAGAAATTTTTTCCTACTTTATGAAATAAAGTGAACCTAATTATCTGCATTTCATTCTTCATGACCATTACATGTCATTTTCGTAATGAACCTAGGCATAAGCACTTATACGATTGCATCATACAGGATCGCAGGAAGTAACGTCGGTAGCAGTTCCCGAGGAGCCGGAAGGGCAGCCCGAGGAGCAGGAAGTGCCCGAAGCCGACGAGGAGGTCGGTGAGGATCTTCCGGAGTGCCCAGACCACCGTTTGAGCTCTTTCAAGAGAGGCAAGCCCCGGAGCATTTCTCTCCCCCGGTTTGCAAATATTTTATGAATGCTTTACTTTAACTGCTGCATTAAGTTTAGGAGTTGTTTGTAACTGTTGCTGCATTATACCTTATTTACTCTGTTATACCCTATCCTTGTCACCTTGTCATTCGCAGTCAAGTAATTGCTTAGCTTGTTTAGACCGGTAAAAGTCGGGTGATTTCCTATCACCTGCGAGCTATAGGTGGTTACCTGGATCTGTTTGAGAAAAGAGGTCATCATGAAATAACTAAGTGTTAATGAGAAATTGAGACCGGACGAAAACTTGTAAGGTTTCGGACTGTAGTGTTTTACGTCTGTGTTGATTAAGGACCGTCCGTTGTTGGGCCTCGGGTCATGTTGAACGCATGCCTCACATTTAGCTGGCCGGATAAAGTACCTTCCGACCGCGAAACTAGGAGATTATTCGGGCCGAGTGGATTGCCCGCAACGCACTGTACCGGAGCAGTAGTGGCAGGATACGGGGGCGCGATGATAAGGCCAAAGAGCAGTCGGGCGGCCCCCAGGTACAAGTGGTTCCTGGCAAGCTCGCGACTTTACCTGAATGGTTGACTCAGTGACCAACACCTCACTTTAGCGGGTGAGTGAGGTTTGTGTGAGGAATAACTTACCAGCTGGTTAATAATCGATTCGAATCGCCATCGTTAACTGGATAGTGAGCACTTGACTTGAGCTACTTCATCGCAGTAACATTGATGGAACACTTGGACAGTTATATGAAATATGATATAATGGAAGTTGTTAATGATCATTGGTTATCATTACCTGTTTAATTACATGTTACTTTAGTACAGGTGCAAATGTAGTTGACAGGTTAATAAAGATTTAACTTGATGCAAAGCTTTTGTAAAGATTTTCTAAATACTAAAAATGCCTTTTTGCAAATGAGTCAGCTACCCCACCAGACAGCCTGTCATGATTCCTTGGTGTCTTTTATTTCTGGTTTATGACGGATAAGTCTAGCTGAGTACCTTCTCGTACTCAGGGCTTTATTCTCATTTGTTGCAGATGGGCAGATGTATTACGGCTACTGTATCAACTGCCTCTATCCTGCAATGGGAGAAGCTTAGGACCATGGGCAATGGTCATTCACTATATCTCGTCTGATGCTTTTGATGGAAGATGACCCTGAACTGGCAATGTATTTTGAACTTTATGTGCGTGTGTGATTTGAACTAAATGCTTCCGCTACTTTCATTTGAAACTGGTTTGTAATAACTATGTTTAAACTCTGATGTATTTGTGCCGTGAACTTTTATGTAACTTGTGATGGTGACCGCTGAACTTATTACGATCTTGGCTGGTATGCAAGTTGGTTTGAAATCCGTCGTAATTTCACGGACTACCGGGTTATACGGGCTTAAGTTTGCTAAATCGTCTGCTCGGTGGATGATTTTCTCACTTAATCTCGTATAATTGGTCGGTTCTGTTACAGCTGGTATTAGAGCATGGTTTAGCGGGTTTACTGTTCACAAGTGTATTTAAAACAAAATGTGTTTGAAAAACGTGATTTACAAACTAAGAGTGTGCCAGTGGTCATATCCTTTATGCCCAATAAGGACTCTAGGTGGCTTAATTAAGTACTGACTTGGGGGTTCTTGCACCATATTTCTCTTTCGTTGCTCATACGGCGTGCTATTGTATGAGTGCCACTTACTTGAGTGGTAATGTATAGATCAGTTGCCTCTACGCCTCGGTAAGTGTGAGATGTGAGAGCATGATTAGATACACCGCCGATCTAGGGAGAGTGCTTGTATGATACTGGAGTACTTACATGTTTTACGTATGTTTTTACAAAAGTGTCGCATGTGTGGTTGTTCCGTCCGTTGAGGCGATGTCGTCAATAGGACGATGTTTTGGGTGGTTACTACCGTTGTACGCGTATCTGGGGATTCGTGTAGAGCGTGTAGATAGATTTACTGCTTTCATGCATGCATGGGGAAAATGGGCTGAAATGAATCTTCTGCAGGTACATAACAGCGTTTCTCATGTAGAACGTATTAGTTACGTTTATGAGAGATCGCCTGTATGCCACCGAATTCATCGATAGATATCATTTATTTCTTAAGAAACGTGCATGCATCATGTTGCTTGTGCATTTCATTCATGCCATGCATTCCTCCCCTTATAAATTGATTATCCCCTTTTGATAAAAATCGAACCAACTTAAAATATGTCCTCACCAGGTAATCAAAACTTTTGGTACAGATGGCCTGCACGAAGCAGACTGCCCGCAAGTCCACAGGTGGAAGAGCACCTCGACGCCAGTTGGCCCCGCGGGAGCGCCGCAACACGGACACCTTTCTGAGCGAGTTTGGCATGTCAACTTTGCTTTGGAGAGTGCTCCATGATGTGGGGTACCCAGAGGGTCAAGAGCCGGTGTACTCCTGGAGTGAGAGCCAGTTAGCTGAGGATGGACTGGCAGTAGTGGAAATCACCGTCCCTGCTCTTGGTGATGCGCCAGAATGAGATGGTTGGCATTTGGAGTTTGAAGGACGCACTCCGGTTGAGGGTGCAGAGGGAGCAGCTTTCCGTGTCATCCGGGACATAATGAGCAGATTTCCCAACGAGCTGGCAGCAGCCTTGGCTGGCACTTTTCCGAGAGATGATCCTCACGATGCTATTTGGGTACAGCCGCAAGAAAGTGCTTTAGTCAGAGGCCCAAGCGAAGGACAGACTAGCGACAACCACGCTATGAGTGCGATGTATGCAACTATCAGAGCATACCAGAGTCTGGAGTGCACTTATTAGACTTTGACTGGTTTGCGTGGTGATGATCGGCTCAAAGCAAGAAAACAAAAGAAGAAGCAGGCACGTGCTATCGCTAGTTTGTAGGAGCAGTTGGCTGACATGAGCTTGCAGCGAGACCAGGCTCTAGAGAGAGGTGATAGTTCTATACAGCGGGTGCATACGTTGACTCAGGCCAACAATAATGCAGACCGCATGATTGGACAGCTGGTTCAGGAAAGGAATGAAGCCTGGAATGAGAGGAACCTCCTGAGGCAGAGGGTCGAGGAGCTAGAGGAGTACAATGTCAACTTACATGAGGAGTTTCATGCGCTCTACAACGGGATTGGCCCGTATGCTCCTCCAGAAGCTGCCGGTATGGACGTCAACGACGATGAGAACGAGCCCACAGTCACACCTGCCGACGACGACGCTGCTGCTAATGATGGTAGCAATGGTGACGTCTCCGACCCCGACGATGGCCCCGAGGAGTAGGTTAGTTGCTTTGTGTTAGCTGCTAGGCCCTGTCACGATGACCTTCTGTTGGCTTCGTGTATCTTGATGTATCTCGTTTGAACCTTGAGACTTGGTAGAATGTTGGATCTTGGTTGTTCATGCGATACCTGAGCGCATAAAGTCTAGTGTGTGTACGCTGGCAACGTGGTTGTATTGGACGCGATGTTTGCATTTGAAGTAATTTAATTAGTGGTGTTGTTTTAATTGGAATGCGATTATTGTGCCTCTATTTTGTTGTATGACTTTGTTCTCTCCAATGAGTTCAGTACGGCATAATTTCTCATTCACTCACAATTACTACAACTTCGCTTAATCATTACTTGTTACTGAAATATGCAGATGGCAAACACTCGACGCGCCACGTACGAGGCTGCTAAAACTGGTGGAAATGGTACCGGTGCAGGTGGGAGTGGTGCTAACAACGTCACCCATAACGAGCCACACCCGGAACCGCATTTGCCGCCTCCGCCACCGCTCACTGCAGAGATGTTCTTTGCACAGTTTCTAGGAAGTCAGCGCAATGCCGAGCAGTCACAGAAAAATATGGAAGATTTCCTACGTACCATTGCCAACAACGTGCAACGTGGTAACAACCAAGGTGGTGGCAATGGAGTGAATCAGTACAGCAATTTTAAGGATTTCATGGACACTAGGCCGCCAATTTTTAAGGAAGCAACCGAGCCACTTGACGCTGAAGAATGGATTAACACTATGGAAGATAAGTTCCATGTGTTAAGACTGATAGAAGTACTGAAGACAGAGTATGCTGCACACTAGCTACAAGGACTAGCAGGGATGTGGTGGAAGCATCACCGCACCACCTTCCCTCCAAATGCTCAGATCTCGTAGAGAGAGTTCACCGAAGCCTTCCGTGGAGTTTATATTCCATCAGGGTTAGTTGAGATGAAATTGGGAGAGTTCTTGGCTTTAAATCAGGGCACCAAAACCGTAACACAGTATTTGCATGCCTTCAACAACTTGTGTCGTTATGCTCCCGACATGGTTGACACAGATGCTAAGAAGATTGCTAGCTTCAAGAGAGGGTTAGGTCCGAAGATGATGAAACATGTGGGTACCAATACCCGCGCCAGATTCAATGACTTCATCAGTGATTGTCTGAAACAAGAGAAGAACAACAACACGTACACAACATCCAAGACTCGTAAGAGAGCCTTTGAGTCAGGACCATCACAGTCCAGAGTTATCACTGCTAATCGTTCAACCTATCACCCGTCTACACCTGGTGCAAGGTTTAGGCCACCGCAGCATAAGACCCAGAACTACAAGGGACCGCAGAAGCCGTACAAGATGGCAGTGCCGCCAGCAAGAACAGCCGCAACCGCGGGACAAGGTAACTCGAAGGGAGCGATAGGATCTGCCGGTACAGTAAAGGGACCTTGCTATAACTGTGATCAGCCAGGCCACTTTTCCAAGTTCTGTCCTTATCCGCCCCGAAAGAAGCAACAGACTTATAATGCTCGAGTGCACCACACCACTGTGGAAGAGATTCCTGAGGGAGAGCCCGTAACTGCTGATAAGTTTCCTATTAACCAAAACCCTGCAGTTGTTCTATTTGATTCTAGATCATCGCATTCTTTCATGAGTCAAGCATTTGCACGAAAGCATGAATAACTATGCACAAAATTGAGTTATGGTTATCGCATAAGTTCAGCAGGGGCTGATGTGTTAACCAATAAGATGGTTAGAGGGGCAACCCATGAGTTAGGTAGTCAAAAGTTTCGAGTTAACCTGATAGTCATGCCTGGACTAGTTTTGGATGTAATAATAGGAATGAACTGGATGGAAGAATGGGGAGCAGTTATAGATACAGGAAGTCGGGTACTTACCCTGAAGGATCCCTAGGGAGAGGGTACTTTTTAGGTACCATTGCCCAAAAGAACAGACCTTGTGAGTGTGACATGTGCTATGGAAGTCATTCCGATTCATCAGATTCCGGTCGTATGTGAGTTTCTGGATGTGTTTCCAGATGAGTTACCTGGTCTTCCACCGGATAGAGATGTGGAGTTTGGAATTGAGTTGATCCCCGGGACAGCTCCGATTTCCAGGAAACCTTATAGGATGCCTCCGGATGAGTTAGCTGAGTTGAAGAAGCAACTAGAGGAGTTGTTGAACAAGGGGTTTATCCGGCCAAGTAAGTCTGAATGGGGATGTCCTGCCTTGTTTGTGAAGAAAAAGAAAGAGGGTACTTTGAGGATGTGTGTGGATTATAGGCCTCTTAATGCTGTAACTATCAAGAATAAGTATCCCTTACCTCACATTGATGTTTTGTTCGATCAGTTAGCCAAAGCCAGAGTGTTCTCCAAGATTGATTAAAGATCAGGTTATCATCAGATAAGGATTAGACCACAAGATATACCAAAAACCGCTTTCTCTACCAGATACGGGTTGTACGAGTATCTTGTTATGTCCTTTGGCTTAACAAATGCTCCTGCATACTTTATGTATCTGATGAATACAATTTTCATGCCAGAGTTGGACAAGTTTGTGGTTGTGTTCATTGATGATATTCTAGTATACTCTGAGAATGAGAAAGATCATGAAGAGCATCTGAGAATCGTCTTAACCAGACTGAGAGATCATAAGTTGTATGCTAAGTTTAGCAAGTGTGAATTTTGGTTGAAGAAAGTTCCTTTCCTTGGTCACATTCTGTCAGAAAATGGAGTATTCGTAGACCCGAGTAAAGTGCAAGAGGTTATGGATTGGAAGACACCAATCACAGTCTCTGAAGTTAGAAGTTTCTTGGGTTTAGCTGGTTACTATCGTCGTTTTATACCAGATTTCTCGAAGATTGCCAAGCCAATGACAAGTCTGCTATAGAAAGATCATAAGTTTGTATGGACAGAGGAGTGTGAGACAGCTTTTCATACCTTGCGTAAACTGTTGACCACTGCTCTAGTTCTAGCGCAACCGGACATTGAGAAACCTTTTGATATGTTTTGCGACACATCAAAAACAGGATTAGGCTGTGTTCTTATGCAAGAAGGAAGAGTCATTGCTTATGCCTCCTGACAGTTGAGAAAGCATGAGATCAACTATCCGACGCATGATCTTGAACTTGCTACCGTAGTGCATGCCTTGAAAATTTGGAGACATTACTTACTTGGTAATATGTGCAATATTTTCACCGATCACAAGAGTCTCAAGTACATCTTCACCCAACCTGAATTGAACATGAGACAGCGAAGATGGTTAGAATTGATCAAAGATTACAATTTGAATGTGCAATACCATCCTGGAAAGGCCAATGTAGTGGCAGATGCTTTGAGTAGAAAGTCACATTGCCTGAATGCGCAACCTTTGCTCGAAGATGGTTTTGATCTAATGCATCCTACAGTGTTACACAGTATTCAGATTAGTTGTTCTTTAGAGAGTAAGATAATAGAAGGCCAGAAAACCGACAAAGGGATATTCCATATTAAGAAAAAGATTAAAGAAGAACCATCCAAGTACTTTAGATTGGATGAACATGACGTGCTATGGTTTGATGACCGTCTTGTTGTTCCTAAAGATGGAGAGCTTAAGAATAAACTTATGGATGAGACTCACCTTTCAAAGTTATCTATCCATCCTGGAAGTAGCAAAATGTATCAAGAATTAAGACCTCGTTTTTGGTGGACCAAGATGAAGAAAGAGATTACGGCATATGTAGCCAGATGTGACACATGCTGCAGGGTAAAGGCTATTCATATGAGACCTGCCGGGTTATTACAACCTTTGTCTGTACCTAGTTGGAAGTGGGATGATATCAGCATGGATTTCATCAAAGGTTTGCCCACTACTCAGAAAGGACATGATTCGATTTGGGTAATCGTGGATCGTCTTACCAAGACAGCCCACTTTTTGCCTATCAAGACAGATTATAGACCACCTCAATATGCCGAGAAGTATATTGCAGAGATTGTGAGATTGCATGGCATACCGAAGACGATAGTGTCTGATAGAGGGTCATAGTTCACTGCTCACTTTTGGGAGCACTTGCATAAAGGTTTGGGGACGAGTTTAATTCGTAGCACTGCCTATCATCCTCAAACAGATGGTCAGACTGAAAGAGTTAATGCTGTTTTAGAAGATATGTTAAGAGCTTGTGTGTTGTCTTCCAGAGGTTCATGGGAGTCATGGTTACCCTTAGTAGAGTTCGCGTATAATAATAGTTATCAAGAAAGTATCAAGATGGCACCTTTTGAGACTCTGTATGACCGAAAGTGTAGAACACCTTTAAATTGGATTGAGCCAGGGGAAAGAAGGTATTATGGTATTGACTTCGTGGAAGAAGCCGAAAAGAAAGTTCATATCATTCAGCAAAATATGAGAGCAGCTCAGTCATGTCAGAAAAGTTATGCGGATAAGAGGAGGAGACCACTTGTGTTTGAAGTTGGTGACTATGTTTATCTAAAAGTCACGCCCATGAAGAAGAAGCGGTTTGGAGTACGTAGAAAGCTTGCCGCCAGATTTGTAGGACCCTACAAAATCTTGGAAAGAAAGGGTCCAGTGGCTTACAAATTGGAATTACCTGAAGCAATGGGTGCTATATTCCCAGTTTTTCACGTATCACATCTCAAGAAATGTTTGTGCGTTCCAGAGGAAAGAATTGAACCTCGAGGCATAAAACTTAAGTCAGATCTGGTGTATCATGAGCAGCCAATTCGAGTTTTGGATTCCAAAGAAAGGGCTACTCGAAACAGTGTGGTGAAAACGTATAAAATACAATGGAGTCATCATGATGAAGGGGATGCATCTTGGGAAACGGGTGAATACCTACAAAAAGCATACAAAGATTTTTATAATAAATGGTTCGTAACCTAAATCTCGGGACGAGATTTTTATAAGGGGGGAGGGCTATAACACTCCGGTGTTACGCGAGCATTCTCATTTCAATCATAAGCATGACATTTCATATCATCCATAATCATATAGGTTAATATTATAACTGGAGTGAAATAAAAGTTTGAAAACTGGTACTCGTGAAGTAATATGTTAATGTGCTAATTACTTTTCATCAAAATTGTGCAACTACAAATTTTATATCACTTAGAATTAGAGGTCAAATTTTTGGAGCAACTAAATTACTCAAAGTTTTATCAAAAACTTGTTTCAAAAATATTATTTAAAAATATTTAAAAATACTCCCTATTTTAGCTTTTATCCTACAATTCAAAATCTATGGAGAATTTTTAGTTGGCCCCTTAATCAAAGTTGTAGAGAATTAAATTCTAAGCAACTTTTATTTTTGGGTCATTTCCAGAAAAGGTCTTTATCTTGTTCAAAATAGGGTTTGAAAACTGTATTTGAAATTGGTTTGAATTTAGAAATTTGAAAAATAAAATCCTAACCTAAACAGGCCGCCGCCTCCCTTCTCGGCCCGCCCGCGAAGCGGCCCGGCCCAGTTGACCGCGCGCTCGCCCGCCCGCCCGCGCGTCGTGTCTGCTCGCCCGTGCGCGCTGCGACACGCCCGCGCCCGCACAGGCACCGCGCGCCCCGTGGCCAACATGCGCCGCTCGCCGTCGACAGCTGGCCGTCGGTGGCCCCCGCCAGCGCGCGTCTCGCTCTTCTAAGTCGCCTGCGCTCCGCATCCACCCTCCCTCTCCGAATTTCTCCGCCTCGGCCTTCCTCCGCTCCGCACCGCACGAGCACCGCCACCGCCGCGCCCACCGGCCAAATTGGCCGACGGTGAGCCGCCATAGCTCGCCTTTTCGCGCACCCAACTCCGCCTCCTTCTCCGGCACCCCGTGCGCACCTCGTTGCCGTCACTCGAGCCAAGCAGGTGCGGATTCCGTGCATCCGCCGCCGGCGGCCATGGCGCCACCGCGCGCGCGGCCTCCCGCGGGAGTGGTTCCCCGCTACCTCTCTGGCTTCGCTATCACCGAAAACGGGTCCACCTACTCCCCGCGAATCTATTGCTCGCCTTTCCGCACCCGGGCGTGGTCGGCAACGCGCGAGCGGCCTTGGGCCGAAGCCCAAGCCGGGCCAGCTCGCCTCTCTTCCCGCGCGCGCGCTCAGGCCGAAAACGGCCACGGGCCGGTTGACTTCCACGGGCCGGCCCAGTATCAATAATGAAAATCGTTTTCTGTTTTCTTTTATTATTCAAAGGGAAAAATACTTTGGAAAATATTTTTATATTCATTTCAGCTCCAAAAATTATGAAATAAATTCCTATGGACTCATTGGAACCAGATCTACAATATAAAAATATTGCATGTTAATATTTCATTACTTTTCTATAGAGTTTTTATTTAATTATTAAAATGGCTATTTTCTTGATAAATGCTTAATAAATCATAGAAAAATCAGAAAAATGTGATTCCAAGTTTGTTAATCTTTTTGTGCCATGTACTTGCTAGGAAAATTTTATATCATGCCTGTTCTATAGAAAAAATGTGTAGGTGTAGTTCAAATGCTTTCTATCACTAGTATTTGCTATTTTTGTTAATTAAATAAATGTGAATAAAACATGCAAGTAATAATTTTTCTACAGTGATTATTTACTGTGTAGAAAGTTAGAAAATTACTAAATCTGTTGTTTGATACTTTTCATAATGCAAAGTATTTTCATGCTTGTTTTTAGGCCTTAGCTTGTTATTTTTGTATAGACAGTTCTAATAATCCAAATGCAATGAAACTTTTGTGGCATGCTAGAATTGATGTTAGTAATCCACTATAATTTTCTAAGAGTTTTCTGTGCTATCAAAATATGTGTTGCTGTTCAAGCCTAGGGCTAACTAGGGTTTACATTCAATCTTTGATGCAAGATTAGTTAGTAAACTATGCTTTGGTGTATCTTTGAAGCATCTTCAGTGTCAAAGTGCCTTTGCATGATAGAGCATAGGGATGATAGTTTATGAGTACATGTTCTTGGATGATGTTGACTACCTTGTAGAAGAAATTTTTTCCTACTTTATGAAATAAAGTGAACCTAATTATCTGCATTTCATTCTTCATGACCATTACATGTCATTTTCGCAATGAACCTAGGCATAAGCACTTATACGATTGCATCATACAGGATCGCAGGAAGTAACGTTGGTAGCAGTTCCCGAGGAGCCAGAAGGGCAGCCCGAGGAGCAGGAAGTGCCCGAAGCCGACGAGGAGGTCGGTGAGGATCTTCCGGAGTGCCCAGACCACCGTCCGAGCTCTTTCGAGAGAGGCAAGCCCCGGAGCATTTCTCTCCCCCGGTTTGCAAATATTTTATGAATGCTTTACTTTAACTGCTGCATTAAGTTTAGGAGTTATTTGTAACCGTTGCTGCATTATACCTTATTTACTCTGTTCTACCCTATCCTTGTCACCTTGTCATTCGCAGTCAAGTAATTGCTTAGCTTGCTTAGACCGGTAAAAGTCGGGTGATTTCCTATCACCTGCGAGCTATAGGTGGTTACCTGGATCTGCTTGAGAAAAGAGGTCATCATGAAATAACTAAGTGTTAATGAGAAATTGAGACCGGACGAAAACTTGAAAGGTTTCGGACTGTAGTGTTTTACGTCTGTGTTGATTAAGGACCGTCCGTTGTTGGGCCTCGGGTCATGTTGAACGCATGCCTCACATTTAGCTGGCCGGATAAAGTACCTTCCGACCGCGAAACTGGAATATTATTCGGGCCGAGTGGATTGCCCGCAACGCACTGTACCGGAGCAGTAGTGGCAGGATACGGAGGCGCAATGATAAGGCCAAAGAGCAGTCGGGCGGCCCCCAGGTACAAGTGGTTCCTGGCAAGCTCGCGACTTTACCTGAATGGTTGACTCGGTGACCAACACCTCACTTTAGCGGGTGAGTGAGGTTTGTGTGAGGAATAACTTACCAGCTGATTAATAATCGATTTGAATCGCCATCGTTCACTGGATAGTGAGCACTTGACTTGAGCTACTTCATTGTAGTAATATTGATGGAACACTTGGACAGTTATATGAAATATGACATAATGGAAGTTGTTAATGATCATTGGTTATTATTACCTGTTTAATTACATGTTACTTTAGTACAGGTGCAAATGTAGTTGACAGGTTAATAAAGATTTAACTTGATGCAAAGCTTTTGTAAAGATTTTCTAAATACTAAAAATGTCTTTTTGCAAATGAGTCAGCTACCCCACCAGACAGCCTGTCATGATTCCTTGGTGTCTTTTATTTCTGGTTTATGACGGGTAAGTCTAGCTGAGTACCTTCTCGTACTCAGGGCTTTGTTCCCACTTGTTGCAGATGGGCAGATGTATTATAGCTACTGTATCAACTGCCTCTATCCTGCAATGGGAGAAGCTTAGGACCATGGGCAATGGTCATTCACTACATCTCGTCTGATGCTTTTTGTAACAGAACCGACCAAATTATAAGAGCACAAGTACAAAAACAAGCACCGAAGCGCTCAAATTTTCGAACTTGAGCCCATATAATCCCGGTAGTCAATCGAAACCACGAAGGATTTCAAACCAACTCGCTTACAACCAGGATCACATCATTCAACATACAACATCATACGTTACATTTCACAAGTAGTTCTAAAATAAGTTTACACACACACGGAGTCGCAATTATTACAAACCAAGTTTATAAAGTAGCGGATGCATAACACACACCAGTTGTTTAACTACTGCCAGTCTTGTTGATCAACAACCCACAAAAGTATAAGGAAAGTACATAAAAGATGATCACGCCTAAGTGATCTAGTCTTCTTCACCCGCAGGGTGGAGACAAGTTTTAAAGAAGCCTTGATAGAGCATATCATCTGCAACAGGAGGGAATAAACCCTGAGTACTGGAATGTACTCAGCTAGACTTACCCGTCGAAAACCAGAAATAAGATGACACCAAGGATTATGCAAGGCTTACACAAGAGGTTAGCTGACATAACATTTTGCATAAAGGCATAAGTAATTGAAACTCTTATAACCTGTACTAGCAGTTAGTTTTAGCAGTTACCTGTCATCTATTTTAGCACCTGTACTAAACATGCACTTGATTATAATCAAACAATTATCATCATTATATCCAAAGCAGGTATGAATTGTGGCAACATTGTGTCATTCCCTTAACCACCAGTTCATTTAATGAGATCTACGTTGCCGCTGCTCAAGTCAAGTGCTCACTAACCGGGAGCGACGGCGATTCGAATCGAATTCCTATCCAGCTGGAGGGGTATTTCTAACACTCACCGAGTCACGCCTGGCGAGGGCTGCTCAGGTCATCTTTTGTACAGTTCAGGAATCGCGGGCCCGAATAATGTCGCGTCCCCAAGGGCGACACTCTGCCAGGTAATAGGGACTCTAACCCCCCCTTGGTCTCACGCCAATGTCCCCAAGCACATCCTTTCTCTCCTCCAAGATGCAACCTACCATTCGATTCCCGGCCTGAACCATACTACTCGACTTCGCGGTCGGAACGGCTTATCCGGCCAACTAAGTGTTAGACTGCGTTCAACATGACTCAAGGACGTACAGCGAATCGGTCCTTAAACGACTCAGACGGGCATAGCTCCACACCCAAGACGTGAAGTGTCTTGCGGCTGTACTATCGAACTCCCGCCCGGTCTCAATTTCATTTTAAGGCATGGTTCCATCCACGATAGCCATAAAGTCACTCGTGACTCCTTCCTATATCTCGCGGATGACCGGAAATCACCCGACTTCTACCGAACTAAGCAGGGCTAAGCATTGACACATGCCTAAACCTAATCTAGGATTAAGTACGATATCTGGACAAGGACAGGTATAATGCAACAAGTGTTTTCATATAACTCCTACAACTTAATGCAGTAAACAATTAAAAGTACTCAAGATTAATTTATAAAACAGTAGGTTCAGCATGCACCGGGGCTTGCCTTTCAGAAAGGTCGAGGGCCGGTGGTCAGGGCACTCGGGCAAGTCTTCAGCGGCGTCTCCTTCGCCGACTAGTTCCGCTGGGTCCTCTAGCTGGTCCTGGACTTCCTCCGGAATCGCAGGCTCGAATTCGAGGAGAGTTACCCCCTCCGGTACACCTATTGCATGAATGCACAATAATTATCATGGATGCATAAAGGTGCAACATGCTCGGAATGAAATGCATTTCAGAAATAAAATAATAATCTAATCAAGTTACTTTATTAGCACGTGCAAATCTCTTCTCCGGAGGAGAAGTACTTACCTAATCTACCCAACCTAAGATATAGTTGTTCCTCTTCGGTTAAGGCCCTAACACCTAACACACAAGAGTAATATTACTTAGGTTACCACAGTAAGTTATTCTGGACAGCAGCTCAAAGATTCTAACATAATTGAGGATTCCTAACTCCAAAAGATATGATCTAAGACAATCTGGAAAGCTTATGAAATGCACCACAAAATGTTTTCAGACCACAGCACTTAATTCCAAAGTTTACCTAATCAAAACTCCAAAGTTCCAGAATCTGTTCTCTCTAAACAGAGAGCAGTCAATTCTGGATTGACACTTTAAACAGCAATAACTCCCAAACTACTAAGCCAAATGCTCCCAAATTTTGATACAAGCTCATTTACAAATTTTACTACAACTTTGGTATTTATAAGTTTTCCAGCAACCATCTTTATCCAAGGTCAAACCTAGAAACACTATCAGCTGTCCAGAAACCTAAAATTGCAAAGATTAAATATTTATTGATGTGGCAAACATTCTCTAAGACCAAACTAATACTACTACAAGTTCACAAATGTCACAAAAACACCAGAAAGTAAGGTGTGCCCACCTAGAATAATTATTTAAACCCATTTCTTAATTTACTTAAGTAATTAAGTGGATTTTTAAACATATATGTAAACTGCTCCTAAAATTCTACAAAAATTATAGGAGATTCTCTGACCCAAAAAGAGGCTACTGTAAAAATTTGAACTAAATTTATTCACAGGAACTTCCTACACAAAATTCCCAAGCCAAAAAGGCTGATTTTTGTATAAATAACAAAGCATAGTAAAAAGTGTCAAACAACAGATTTATTAATTTTCTTGGACAGTCTAGGGTACCAAGACATTCTCCAAAAATTTATATGAACATTGCACATGTAGAAAAATTACAATAATTCATTTAAGTATTTCCTAGAATAACAAGATAGCATTATAACTTGAAAAGTCCTTAAGCATTACTGCCCAAATTTTTACCAAGGCTAGAGCAAGTATAAATTAGTCTACCCACCAAATTTCATAATTTTTGGAATACTGCAACTCGAGATATAATTTAAATAAGTTTGCATGTGATTTAATACACATTTCAAAGACCTATTTAAATATCCCAGAAAACAAACATCACATACCCGAGTTATATTTTTCTAAAATACTACACATCATGTAGATCATAGCAAAATTTATCTCATGATTTTTGAGTAAGTGAAACCCTAGATCTACATTTTCCAAACATTATCTCAAACTGTGACAGAATAAAAAGGAAATGAAATAATTCAGATTTGCTACTGGGCCGGCCCGGGAAAGACGCGGCCCAAAAACTCGCGGCGTGGCCCGCTCCCGCGCGCGGCCTGCTCGGGCTCCCGCCCGCGCGCGTGTGACTGACCAGGTGGCCCCACTTGTCAGCGAGAGAGAGGCGGAGGGGAGGAGCTGCGGTCGCCGGAGCTCGCCGTCGGTGAGCCGACCGGCGAAGCTGAGCGGACGAGCATGACCACGTCATCGAGCTAAGCCGATTGGTGGCAAGAATGGGACGGCAGAGCCACGGGAAGGTGCTCGCCGTCGGGCATGGCGGACCACCGGCACGGTGGTGGCGAAATCTCGCTGCCGGTGAGCCTGACATCCCAACCTTAACCCTCGATGAGCATTCCCAATCTACCTCGACCCTAACGCACCTACAAGCGGGCGACATAGACGCCCCGAGACCACTGGCCACGGAGAGCCGTCGCGCGGAGGAACTCCGGCGAGGTACCGCGGCGGCGGAAGACGAAAATGCAACCCTACCGAGACGCGATTGGCAACGTGGAGTGGACGGTGAGGTAGCGGGCTTCAAGGCGGAGCGGTGGACGCGTTTTTGTGGACGGCAGTGTGGTGGAGAGAGCGCACGAGCTCGCCGGAGTGGAGGCGGGAGCTACGCTCGGTTGTTCCGCCCGATGGAGAAGAGAATGGAAGGGAGAGGGAGGTGTGGCGCGAGTGAGGCAGAGGCCGTCGTCGTGGCGGTCTTGAAGGCTTGGTGACCTGACGGGTGGGACCGCGGTCGGCGTACGGCTGCCACCGCACGGCCACGCGTCGGCGTCGCCCTGCCGTCGGTCGGCCACCGACTGAAAAATGGCCGACTGAATCGACGAGGCCGAAACGGTGACTGACAGAGCAACTTTGCCGATGATTATCTCCTAAACCAGCTCGAGTTAGTCGAAGATGATTACACCAATCTTGTAGAGCTAAATGAGGGCTACAAGTTTGTCAATTGGAGTTTGGACTGGTTCAGCCTGGATTTGAAACTACAAGGCTCCAAAGTGGTGCCCCTTGAAACTGAAACTTAGTTTCAGTCACTAAGCCGACTGAAACCCGATTTTCTAGACACCATATCTCCTAAACCATTTAGAACTAGGTGATGGTGATATTGACAATGTTGTAGAGCTATGTGTGGACAACAACTTTGTCAATTGGCTCCGGGACTGGTTTGGCCTAGTTTGTGAGTTACAAGTTGCTAAAGTGAGGTACTGTGAAACGGTTTTCAGCTCAACACTTAGCAAAATTTGCTAAGTCCCAAAACAGCCCCTAATACTGACTTGTGGGCCATTTTTGAGAATGTTCTGATCATTTTCATGAGATGGCCATATTAGAACTTTTGTTCCTTATGAAATTCTCTACAACTTTGCTTAAGGGTGCTCCTCCATGCAAGATTTCTAAGCTGGACTTTTTAATTGGTCAAACCAGATCACTCTAGGGTTCCAAACTTGGTCAACAACATTTGGAAGGGCAATTTGGTAATTTTGGTCAACATGAACATTGCTCCACTACTTACCCTAAATGTAATTAAGGTGTTTTAAGACCTAATTAGCCACTCTACACATTGGTTACACAAAATTTCTAATGTCACATACTTTGAAACAAGCAAAATAACAATTCCACCAAAATGTTGCAAGCTCATGTTGCACATGTTACATGAGTGTGTTGCATAGCACTTGCTAATCATGTTACACTAAAGTGGTTAGCATGTCCCAAAAGAAAGTTGCACATGTGACACTTAGGTGGACTCACTTCATAATTCACATGAAATATAAACATATTATAAGCTTATGCATGAAATGAATGATGCTTGCTTATGCTCATGCAAATGCAATGCAATTAAGGAGCTAAACACCTGGGGTGTTACAGCCCTCCCCCCTTATAAAAATCTCGTCCCGAGATTTGAAAAGCGTACCATTTTTCATAGAATTCCTTATAACCATCTCGCAAATAGTCCTCCCGTTCCCATGTAGCGTCACTTTCACTACCCTGATTACTCCACATTACTTTATACCACTTCACCACTTTGCTTCTAGTCACTCGTTCCTGAGTATCGATCACTCGGACTGGCTTTTCTTCGTAAGTTAAATCAGATTCCAGTCTGATATCTCCTAAAGGGACTCTTTTCTCAGGAACTCGAAGACACTTTTTGAGCTGTGATACATGGAAGACGTTGAATATGGCACTCATTTCAGGAGGTAACTGGATTTTGTATGCAACAGCTCCACTCTTGCCTATGATCTGGAAAGGACCCACGTATCTCGGCGCAAGTTTCCGCTGAACACCAAAACGTTGGACACTTTTCATTGGAGAAACTTTCAGATACACGAAGTCTCCAACTTCAAACTCGAGTGGTTTTCTATGACAATCAGCATATCTTTTCTGTCTAGCTTGGGCTGCAGCCATATGTTTTTGGATGGTACGGACTTGTTCCTCAGCTTCCTCAACAAAAGCAATACCATAAAATCTCCTTTCACCAGCTTCTACCCAGTTTAGTGGAGTTCTACACTTACGACCGTACAAAGCTTCGAATGGAGCCATCTTAATACTCTCTTGATAACTATTATTGTACGAAACTCGGCTAGAGGTAACCATTTTTCCCAAGAACCCTTGGATGAAATGACACATGCCCGCAACAGATCTTCCAAGATTTGGTTAACCCGTTCCGTCTGACCAGACGTCTGGGGGTGATAAGCAGAGCTTCTCACTAACTTGGTTCCCAGAAGGTGATGCAAGTGCTCCCAAAAGCGAGCGGTGAACTGGGGACCACGGTCAGATATGATAGTACGAGGTATCCCATGAAGCCGGACTATCTGATTGAAGTACAACTCAGCATAGTCAGTGGGACGATAGTCCACTCTAACTAGAATGAAATGAGCTGACTTGGTCAAACGATCCACAATTACCCAGATAGAGTTATGATTTTTGACAGTAGGAGGAAGACCGACAATGAAATCCATACTTATCTCATCCCATTTCCAACCTGGGATAGACAGTGGTTGAAGCAACCCAGCTTTCATATGCACAGCCTTAACTCTACAGTAGGTGTCACACCTAGCCACATATGCAGCTATCTCTTTCCGCATCTTGGTCCACCAATAGTATGGCTTCAAATCATAATACATCTTATTGCTACCAGGATGGATGGACAACTTAGAGGAGTGTGCTTCAGACATAATATCATTTCGAAGCTCCCGGTCCTTAGGCACAACTAACCTATCCTTGAACCATAGTACACCCTCTTCATCTACCCTGAACTGTGTAGTTTCTTGCTCTTTCATCTTACGCTTGATGTGGAATATACCAGTGTCAGTCTTTTGGAGCTCAATAATTCTATTTTTGAGAGTACAACTGACAGTGATGTTGTACAAGACTGCTGGATGTAGAAGGCGAGATCGATGAAAATCAGTTTCAACTAAGGAATGGCAATGAGACTTACGGCTTAAAGCATCCGCAACCACATTTGCCTTGCCAGGATGATAGTGCACTTGAAGGTTGTAATCCTTAATCAACTCGAGCCATCTTCGTTGACGCATATTTAACTCGGGTTGGGTGAAGATGTATTTGAGGCTTTTGTGGTCTGTGTAGATATTGCAAACATTGCCCAACAGATAGTGTCGCCAGGCTTTCAAAGCATGAACAACTGCGGCGAGTTCTAAGTCATGCGTTGGATAATTCGCCTCATGCTTCCGAAGTTGTCGAGAGGTATATGCAATTACTCGGCCTTCCTGCATCAACACACCTCCCAAACCTATGCCTGAGGCATCACAATAAACATCAAATGGTTTCTCGATATCCGGTTGGGCCAAAACCGGAGCTGAGGTTAGGAGGGTTCGCAGTTGGTGAAAAGCCGCATCACACTTAGGAGTCCAGACAAACCTGGTGTCCTTTTGCAGCAACCGAGTCATTGGCTTGGCTATTTTGGAGAAATCCGGGATGAAGCGACGATAATAGCCAGCCAAACCAAGAAAACTTCGGACCTCGTGAACCGAGATAGGAGCCTTCCAGTTCAGTACTTCCTGTACCTTGGCGGGGTCCACCATAATTCCTCCATCGGACAACACATGCCCAAGGAAAGGTACTTCACGAAGCCAGAATTCGCACTTACTGAACTTTGCATATAGTTGATGTTCACGCAGTCTTGTGAGGACTATACGCAGATGTTCAGCGTGATCCTCCTCATTCACAGAATATACCAAGATGTCATCAATAAATACCACCACAAACTTGTCCAATTCAGGCATAAACACCGAATTCATCAAGTACATGAAGTGCGCGGGGGCATTTGTCAAGCCGAAAGACATAACAAGGTACTCATAAAGACCGTATCTGGTAGAAAAGGCTGTCTTTGGAACATCTTCCGGGCGGATTTTAATTTGATGGTAGCCAGATCTTAGATCGATCTTGGAGAAAACTTTAGCTTTAGACAACTGATCGAACAAGATGTCGATGCGCGGTAGAGGGTACTTATTTTTGACAGTGACTGCATTGAGAGGTCTATAATCTACGCACATCCGTAACGACTGATCCTTCTTCTTTACAAAGATAGCAGGACATCCCCACGGCGACGAACTAGGACGAATCAACCCCTTCTTCAAAAGTTCATTCAATTGCACCTTAAGTTCAGCTAGTTCATTCAGAGGCATCCTATAGGGTCTCCTAGAGATGGGAGCCGTGCCAGGCAACAACTCAATTTTAAACTCCACATCCCGATCCGGAGGGAGCCCGGCAAATCATCGGGAAAAATGTCCGGAAACTCATTTACTACTGGAATTTCGGCCAATGCCTTTGCTTGCACAGCATGAACTTCTCCAGACAAATCAACTTTTCTGGGAAGTTGTACCAGAAAACCCTTTTGATCTGTAGGATCTCTGAGCATAACTACCCGAGTGGATGTATCAATGAGTACCCCATTCTGACTCATCCAATTCATACCCAAGATAACATCTATGCCTAAGCCCGGCAAAACCACTAAGGCAAGCGAGTACTTTCGCCCTTCTATCTCAAGCTCAAGATTCCCCACTACTTTATCTGTGGAAATATTCCCACTTGCTGCGCTAATACAATAACCCCCACCTTCAACAGTATGCAATTTGTGTGCAAACTCTGATGCAAACTTAGGACTGATAAAGGAATGCGAAGCACCCGAATCAAAAAGTACCACTGTAGGATGTTGGTCAACTAGGAACTTACCAGCAGTGACAACCTCACCAGATGGGATTTCCTCAATACTGTTATAATGGGCGTGCCCTTGACGGCCACCTGGGTTGACATTCTTCTTGGGGTAAGGACAGTTCCTGGACCAATGACCTGGCTTGTTGCAGTTCCAGCAAGGCATGTTGCTAGGAGGAACACTGGAGCTGCCTTGGCTCGAACTACTTTTTGGCAGAGCCACGGTATATGCCTTGCGAAACCCAGTCTTCACTGGCGCCTTCTTTTGCGGAGGACGGAACTTAGCATTTGTGGCAGGAGGGCGAGGAGGAGCCCTCGGGGCAGCTGGAGCTCGAGACTGTGAAGCACTCGCCTCAATGGCCCTTTTGCGGCTCTTAGAGGCAGAATAGATAGCATTGTTGTTCTCTTGAGTCAGAGCATCACTGATAAATTCATTGAAAGTAGTGCACTTGCTAGTGCCCATAGTCTTCATCAGCTTCGGGCCTAGGCCTCTTTTAAAGCTAGCAATTTTCTTGGAATCGGTATCCACAAACTCAGTGGCATACCTTGCCAGGTTGTTGAAAGATTGTAGATATTCGGTCAAGCTTTTATTTCCCTATGACAGCCTCATGAATTCTATGTGCTTGATTGCCATAAGACCTGGAGGAATATAATTCCCACGGAATGCAGCCTTGAACTGGTCCCAAGCAATCGGGACATTTGCAGGCAGTGTGGAACGATAGTTGCTCCACCAAATACCCGCTGGACCATGCAATTGATGAGAAGCATATTCAGTCTTTAGCTCATCAGTGAGGCGAAGCAGACGAAACTTTTGCTCAATAGTATTCAACCACTCATCAGCTTGCAGTGGTTCCTCCGCCTCCTTAAAGAGCGGGGGCTTAGTATCAAGAAAGTCCTTGAAATCACTGTATTGATTGGGTTCTGGGCCCTAGCGGCCAGGACGAGCCTCCCGGTTGGCAAGCTGGCGCATAGCATCTGCCAGCATGCGCTGCCCTTCAACCACGGTCTGCATTAACTCAGCCAGGGTAGGTGGTGGCGGAGGGGGTGGCTGTTCCTCATCCTCATTGCCACGACCCCGACGAAGATTGTACGACATCTGCAAAATGCATAGCCAATGAGCACTGACGATGTGGGAAATTTGTAGATGAATTATTATAAATATGTCAAACTGACTTCATAAAATAGACTTCTCAAATTACTCATGACACAATAATTCATCACAACCGCACAATCCGTTCAAGCGGATCAAAGGGACGCAATCATGCGAGGGTAAGATGTATTTTGATAAAGGCTCACTCACAGAGGCACAACAGTGACTGAACCGTTCACTAAAGTCTACGTGAGTTTTGATCTTTCGCCCAGTGCTTGGATTCGATTTCAAAGTTTTGAGTTGACCGAGAAAACTACTTCAATCTGACCACAAGGAGACTTCTCAACGGTAGAGTTCCATGGTGGATCATGACTAGCCACCTCGATACCAGCGCGTGCCAAGCAGCACAACCTTATGTCGCGCGCCATAGGAGGCCCTCGGTTTCGTCGCGGCACCGAAGGGTGCTAATCGTGACACCATCATCGAACGCCACACAACAAGACATCCAATTGCGATCGAAATTAACAGGTTCCACTAAACATCCAGGAAACATAGGGTTCGACTTTACATCCCAAAAGTTAAGTTATTACAAAGCCTCACTCCACCACAGGGAGGGCACAAAGGACGATCCTAACATCATAACTTACGTGATAACTACTCTAAGCATCGCCCTCAGAGTCGGTGTCATGGATCTCCCCGCCATCCTCATCACTAACAGGCTCTAACTCCTCATCTTCTTCTTCTTCTGGTTCTTCTTCTGGTTCGGCATCTTGGGGTCCGTTGACCTCCACTTCATCATCATTTTCAGCCATGAAGATTCCCGAACCCATGTCCTCATCGACGTTGTTGTTTCGAGGCAGCAGGGGATTAAGCTCGTTGTTCAGGCGGTGCACTTCTTCATGAAGATTGTTATTGTATTCTTCAGCATTCTCCAATTGTTGTTCGAGCTCAAACTGACGAGCCCTCAGAACGTTCTCCTCGTGCCAGGCTTCATCCCTCTGGTTCATGACACGGACCAGCATGCGTTGACAGTTGCGGTTTGCTACTGTCAATCTCTGGACTGCAAGGGTTTCCTGGTCACGATCACGGATCACTTGCTCCAGTTGCTGACGCGCTGCATTCCTGGCAGCAGTCACTTCAGCCAACTCTGCCCTCAGCCTTTCCACCTCAGTAGGCTCAGGGCGGGGCTCACGTGGAGCGAGCTGGTGACGCGGTGCCCTGCCCCTAGTGGATTTGCGAGCGGTCCTCTTGGTACGTGCCATCTGAAGCAACAAGATACGACTTAAGTGAGGATCATTTAGGGGATACGAAATTTACTTTAGTCGGGAGTACTGAAATTTTTAAGGAGGGAGTAAATGATATGTATGATATAATTAAACATGATGCATGCACGTTCCGTACGCCCTCTCACCTTAGTAGAAACCTAAAGTTCTAACGCTAGGCGGTGGCATACATACGTTCTCTCATATAAGCGAAACTATCGGTCTACTCGTTACGCTGTTAGTGTACCTGCAGAAAACCTCATTTCAGCCCAACAGTTTCCCAATATATGCACACAAGAAAACAGTAATGTAAATACTTTCCGTATACACATCCCCAGATGTATATACTTCAGTATCAAAGCTACCCGATATAAAGGTTCCCACAATTAAGCGCCTACGTAATTACATGGTTTAAACATGTAAGTATGCAAGTCACCAAAACTACTCTCCCCTAGATCGCCGGTTGGACGATCATGCTCTCACAACTCACACTTACCAGAGCGTCGAGGCAATTGATCCATACATTACCACCCAAGTGGATGACATCCATACAATATCACGCCGTATGGACGACGAAACAAAAACAAACAAGGCCCCCAAGTTAGTCTTTATAATAAGCCACCTAAGAGTCCTTATTTGGGCTAAGGGATGTGATCACTGGCATACCTATAAAAATAATTTTTATAGTTTTAACCCTTTTTCATAATCAAATACTTTTGTTTTTAAATACTCGTAAGATGTTTTTAATGTTGAATTATGCTCCGGTACCAGCTGTAACAGAACCGACCAAATTATAAGAGCACAAGTACAAAAACAAGCACCGAAGCGCTCAAATTTTCGAACTTGAGCCCATATAATCCCGGTAGTCAATCGAAACCACGAAGGATTTCAAACCAACTCGCTTACAACCAGGATCGCATCATTCAACATACAACATCATACGTTACATTTCACAAGTAGTTCCGAAATAAGTTTACACACACACGGAGTCGCAATTATTACAAACCAAGTTTATAAAGTAGCGGAAGCATAACACACACCAGTTGTTTAACTACTGCCAGTCTTGTTGATCAACAACCCACAAAAGTATGAGGAAAGTACATAAAAGATGATCACGCCCAAGTGATCTAGTCTTCTTCACCCGCAGGGTGGAGACAAGTTTTGCAGAAGCCTTGATAGAGCATATCATCTGCAATAGGAGGGAATAAACCCTGAGTACTAGAATGTACTCAGCTAGACTTACCCGTCGAAAACCAAAAATAAGATGACACCAAGGATTATGCAAGGATTACACAAGAGGCTAGCTGACATAACATTTTGCATAAAGGCATAAGTAATTGAAACTCTTATAACCTGTACTAGCAGTTATTTTTAGCATTTACCTGTCATCTATTTTAGCACCTGTACTAAACATGCACTTGATTATAATCAAACAATTATCATCATTACATCCAGAGCAGGTATGAATTGTGGCAACATTGTGTCATTCCCTTAACCACCAGTTCATTTAATGAGATCTACGTTGCCGCTGTTCAAGTCAAGTGCTCACTAACCGGGAGCGACGGCGATTCGAATCGAATTCCTATCCAGCTGGAGGGGTATTTCTAACACTCACCGAGTCACGCCTGGCGAGGGCTGCTCAGGTCATCTTTTGTACAGTTCAGGAATCGCGGGCCCGAATAATGTAGCGTCCCCAAGGGCGACACTCTGCCAGGTGATAGGGACTCTAACCCCCCCTTGGTCTCACGCCAATGTCCCTAAGCACATCCTTTCTCTCCTCCAAGATGCAACCTACCATTCGATTCCCGGCCTGAACCATACTACTCGACTTCGCGGTCGGAACGGCTTATCCGGCCAACTAAGTGTTAGACTGCGTTCAACATGACTCAAGGACGTACAGCGAATCGGTCCTTAAACGACTCAGACGGGCATAGCTCCACACCCAAGACGTGAAGTGTCTTGCGGCTGTACTATCGAACTCCCGCCCGGTCTCAATTTCATTTTAAGGCATGTTCCATCCACGATAGCCATAAAGCCACTCGTGACTCCTTCCTATATCTCGCGGATGACCGGAAATCACCCGACTTCTACCGAACTAAGCAGGGCTAAGCATTGACACGTGCCTAAACCTAATCTAGGATTAAGTACGATATCTGGACAAGGACAGGTATAATGCAACAAGTGTTTTCATATAACTCCTACAACTTAATGCAGTAAACAATTAAAAGTACTCAAGATTAATTTATAAAACAGTAGGTTCAGCATGCACCGGGGCTTGCCTTTCAGAAAGGTCGAGGGCCGGTGGTCAGGGCACTCGGGCAAGTCTTCAGCGACGTCTCCTTCGCCGACTAGTTCCGCTGGGTCCTCTGGCTGGTCCTGGACTTCCTCCGAAATTGCAGGCTCGAATTCGAGGAGAGTTACCCCCTCCGGTACACCTATTGCATGAATGCACAATAATTATCATGGATGCATAAAGGTGCAACATGCTCGGAATGAAATGCATTTTAGAAATAAAATAATAATCTAATCAAGTTACTTTATTAGTACGTGCAAATCTCTTCTCCGGAGGAGAAGTACTTACCTAATCTACCCAACCTAAGATATAGTTGTTCCTCTTCGGTTAAGGCCCTAACACCTAACACACAAGAGTAATATTACTTAGGTTACCACAGTAAGTTATTCTGGACA
Source organism: Saccharum hybrid cultivar R570 (assembly GCA_038087645.1). Classification (NCBI taxonomy): domain Eukaryota; kingdom Viridiplantae; phylum Streptophyta; class Magnoliopsida; order Poales; family Poaceae; genus Saccharum; species Saccharum hybrid cultivar. The sequence continues at coordinate 4,240,442 of JAQSUU010000333.1, forward strand.
GCAGCTCAAAGATTCTAACATAATTGAGGATTCCTAACTCCAAAAGATATGATCTAAGACAATCTGGAAAGCTTATGAAATGCACCACAAAATGTTTTTAGACCACAGCACTTAATTCCAAAGTTTACCTAATCGAAACTCCAAAGTTCCAGAATCTGTTCTCTCTAAACAGAGAGCAGTCAATTCTGGACTGGCACTTTAAACAACAATAACTCCCAAACTACTAAGCCAAATGCTCCCAAATTTTGACACAAGCTCATTTACAAATTTTACTACAACTTTGGTATTTATAAGTTTTCCAGCAACCACCTTTATCCAAGGTCAAACCTAGAAACACTATCAGCTGTTCAGAAACCTAAAATTACAAAGATTAAATATTTATTGATGTGGCAAACATTCTCTAAGACCAAACTAATACTACTGCAAGTTCACAAACGTCACAAAAACACCAGAAAGTAAGGTGTGCCCACCTAGAATAATTATTTAAACCCATTTCTTAATTTACTTAAGTAATTAAGTGGATTTTTAAACATATATGTAAACTGCTCCTAAAATTCTACAAAAATTATAGGAGATTCTCTGACCCAAAAAGAGGCTACTGTAAAAATTTGAACTAAATTTATTTACAGGAACTTCCTACACAAAATTCCCAAGCCAAAAAGGCTGATTTTTGTATAAATAACAAAGCATAGTAAAAAGTGTCAAACAACAGATTTCTTAATTTTCTTGGATAGTCTAGGGTACCAAGACATTCTCCAAAAATTTATATGAACATTGCACTTGTAGAAAAATTACAAAAATTCATTTAATTATTTCCTAGAATAACAAGATAGCATTATAACTTGAAAAGTACTTAAGCATTACGGCCCAAATTTTTACCAAGGCTAGAGCAAGTATAAATTAGTCTACCCACCAAATTTCATAATTTTTGGAACACTGCAACTCGAGATATAATTTAAACAAGTTTGCATGTGATTTAATATACATTTCAAAGACCTATTTAAATATCCCAGAAAACAAACATCACATACCCGAGTTATATTTTTCTAAAATACTACATATCATGTAGATCATAGCAAAATTTATCTCATGATTTTTGAGTAAGTGAAACCCTAGATCTACATTTTCCAAACATTATCTCAAACTGTGACAGAATAAAAAGGAAATGAAATAATTCAGATTTGCTACTGGGCCGGCCCGGGAAAGACGCGGCCCAAAAACTCGCGACGTGGCCCGCTCCCGCGCGCGGCCTGCTCGGGCTCCCGCCCGCGCGCGTGTGACTGACCAGGTGGCCTCACTTGTCAGCGAGAGAGAGGCGGAGGGGAGGAGCTGTGGTCGCCGGAGCTCGCCGTCGGTGAGCCGACCGGCGAAGCTGAGCGGACGAGCATGACCACGTCATCGAGCTAAGCCGATTGGTGGCAAGAACGGGACGGCAGAGCCACGGGAAGGTGCTCGCCGTCGGGCATGGCGGACCACCGGCACGGTGGTGGCGAAATCTCGCCGCCGGTGAGCCTGACATCCCAACCTTAACCCTCGATGAGCATTCCCAATCTACCTCGACCCTAACGCACCTACAAGCGGGCGACATAGACGCCCCGAGACCACTGGCCACGGAGAGCCGTCGCGCGGAGGAACTCCGGCGAGGTACCGCGGCGGCGGAAGACGAAAATGCAACCCTACCGAAACGCGATTGGCAACGTGGAGTGGACGGTGAGGTAGCGGGCTTCAAGGCGGAGCGGTGGACGCGTTTTTGTGGACGGCAGTGCGGTGGAGAGAGCGCACGAGCTCGCCGGAGTGGAGGCGGGAGCTACGCTCGGTTGTTCCGCCTGGTGGAGAAGAGAATGGAAGGGAGAGGGAGGTGTGGCGCGAGTGAGGCAGAGGCCGTCGTCGTGGCGGTCTTGAAGGCTTGGTGACCTGACGGGTGGGACCGCGGCTGGCGTACGGCTGCCACCGCACGGCAACGCGTTGGCGTCGCCCTGCCATCGGTCGGCCACCGACTGAAAAACGGCCGACTGAATCGACGAGGCCGAAACGGTGACTGACAGAGCAACTTTGCCGATGATTATCTCCTAAACCAGCTCGAGTTAGTCAAAGATGATTACACCAATCTTGTAGAGCTAAATGAGGGCTACAAGTTTGTCAATTGGAGTTTGGACTTGTTCGGCCTGGATTTGAAACTACAAGGCTCCAAAGTGGTGCCCCTTGAAACTGAAACTTAGTTTCAGTCACTAAGCCGACTGAAACCCAATTTTCTAGACACCATATCTCCTAAACCATTTAGAACTAGGTGATGGTGATATTGACAATGTTGTAGAGCTATGTGTAGACAACAACTTTGTCAATTGGCTCCAGGACTGGTTTGGCCTAGTTTGTGAGTTACAAGTTGCTAAAGTGAGGTACTGTGAAACGGTTTTCAGCTCAACACTTAGCAAAATTTGCTAAGTCCCAAAACAGCCCCTAATACTGACTTGTGGGCCATTTTTGAGCATGTTCTGATCATTTTCATGAGATGGCCATATTAGAACTTTTGTTCCTTATGAAATTCTCTACAACTGTGCTTAAGGGTGCTCCTCCATGCAAGATTTCTAAGCTGGACTTTTTAATTGGTCAAACCAGATCACTCTAGGGTTCCAAACTTGGTCAACAACATTTGGAAGGGCAATTTGGTAATTTTGGTCAACATGAACATTGCTCCACTACTTACCCTAAATGTAATTAAGGTGTTTTAAGACCTAATTAGCCACTCTACACATTGGTTACACAAAATTTCTAATGTCACATACTTTGAAACAAGCAAAATAACAATTCCACCAAAATGTTGCAAGCTCATGTTGCACATGTTGCATGAGTGTGTTGCATAGCACTTGCTAATCATGTTACACTAAAGTGGTTAGCATGTCCCAAAAGAAAGTTGCACATGTGACACTTGGGTGGACTCACTTCATAATTCACATGAAATATAAACATATTATAAGCTTATGCATGAAATGAATGATGCTTGCTTATGCTCATGCAAATGCAATGCAATTAAGGAGCTAAACACCTGGGGTGTTACACTTTTGATGGAAGATGACCCTGAACTGGCAATATATTTTGAACTTTGTGTGCATGTGTGATTTGAACTAAATGCTTCCGCTACTTTCATTCGAAACTGGTTTGTAATAACTATGTTTAAACTCTGATGTATTTGTGCCGCGAACTTTTATGTAACTTGTGATGGTGACCGCTGAACTTATTACGATCTTGGCTGGTATACAAGTTGGTTTGAAATCCGTCATGATTTCACGGACTACCGGGTTATACGGGCTTAAGTTTGCTAAATCGTCTGCTCGGTGGATGATTTTCTCACTTAATCTCGTATAATTGGTCGGTTCTGTTACAGGTAGCACCTAGGTTGAAGTTGTTTTCATAGTGTAAGCATGGTGCTTAGGCTAGGATTACTTGTTAATGCCCCCTGATTTGCTAGATAGTGGTAGCTCACGAAGGTGACTTTATAACTTTGTTGAATCCTCTGTAGTCCACTTCTAGTTAATAGGTAAAGGTAGACTTTTATCTTTATTTATTTTTAGTTTCTAAATTTAGTTTTATTATTTTACTATGGAACCCATACCTACACCTTTATATCTATACAGAGCACCACCGGGATCATGCTTTAAGCCACTAGAATCATCTAAACCCATCACATCATCTGGCTACGAGCTACGCCCAAAATTAATTCACTTAGTTCAGGAAAATGTCTTTTCTAGTAGTGATAATGAAAACCCCTATTCTACTTAGGTGATTTTGAGCAGACCTATGCATGCTTAAACATTAAAGGCATGTCCAATGAAACTTTAAGATAAAAGTTTTTTTCCTTTTCTTTAATGGAAAAGGCTAAACGTTGGTATAATCGTCACGTTGGAAATAGTCAAGGAGATTGGAAAGTTTTATGCTCGAATTTTTGTTTATAATTTTTCCCTATCTTTAAAGTTGCTAAACTTCGTAGAGAAATCATATGTTTTGAGCAACAGAAAAATGAATCACTATGTGAGGCTTGGGAACGTTTTGATGCTGTAGTTAATTTAGGCCCTAGTATTGCTTTTCTAGAACCTATACTTTTGCAACATTTCTTTATAGACCTTAGTAGAAAAACTAGAAAATATCTTAATTTGGCCTTAGGAGGAGCGTTCATGCATATCACTGCTGAGCGTGCAAAAACTATTCTTATGAACATTTTTAATGATCTTCCTGAAGAAAAGTTGTTAGAAGAAGAAACCTCAATAGCTGAACCCGAACTTTTGCCTGAAACATCTCGACCTTTAGCTATTATAGAACCTAAACTACCATAAAAGGAAGAGGAAGAATTTCCGCTTCCTGACTTTTTGTTTGATATTGGGGATGATTTGTTTACTAATTTTGGAAAAACCTCAAATTATCATTTGATAAAGAAACCTCAGCAGCCTAGATATTTTGCAACTATAGATCCTACACATTCTGAAGAGGTAGATTTTTTTTAAAAGACAACAAAAGAATTAATATCTATTTTGAGTGATGAGTGGTTAGAAGAATCAGAGTTTTCAAATGAAATTATTCGTATAAATTCTCCCTTTGTCACTATTCAATGTCAATTAGATAAATATCCTTTTGAAACTCTTTATAATTCAGTAGTAGGTATTAATATTATGTCTGCTACATTTGCTGAATATTTATTAAAAGACATATCATTAGCCCTGACTAATAAATTGTTAAAAAGTCTTTTAGGACCCATTATTCTAAGTTTAGAAATTCTGTGTGCCCTTCCTATTTATGTGAATGATTTTCGAGTCCGATTGAATTTCTACATCTTTGATGTTTAGGAGTTTGATGTGTTGATTGGGAAACCTATAGAAAGACTTATCCAAGAAGGACAAACAGGAAAAATAAATGTTAGGCTTGGGAAAGGATTTAACCTCTTTATGCCTATGATTCACTCTTTGAAAACTAAGGTAGAGCCATTTCCTGAGTTAGAATCAATGGAAGAGGTTATGGTAGCATCTCTTGAAGAATTAATCGAACCAAATTTAGAAGATGATGCCCAGTTTTTCACCAATGAGGTACAGGATGAGGATCCCACTGATCCTGAACCTCTCGATGAATTGCTAGAGCCACCTAAGCCCCCTATTAAACTTAAACCTTTGCCTTCTGGACTTAAATATACTTTTCTGAATAATGATCAGGATTCTCCTGTAATCATAAGTGATAAATCATCTCAAAAAAAATTTTGCGTTTAATAACTGTATTAGAAAAGTATCGTACTGCTTTTGGCTATTCACTCCACGACCTTAAAGGAATTAGTCAGGTTCTTTGCACCCATCGCAATCCAACTAATCCAGAAATTACATCATCTAGAGAGCACCAGTGTAGGCTTAATAATGCGATGAGAGAGGTTGTGAAGAAGGATGTTTTGAAACTTTTGCATGCCAGGATCATTTATCCTGTGCCACATAGTGAGTGGGTTAGTCTTGTTCAAGTTGTACCTAAGAAAGGTGGAATGACTATTGTCAAAAATAAAAGAAATGAATTAATACTCCCAAAGAACCGTCAGTGGATAGAGAATGTGCATAGATTATTGAAAACTTAATAAAGCAACAAAGAAAGATCATTTTCTGCTACCCTTCATTGATGAAATGTTAGCGCGTTTAGCGAATCATTCTTTCTTTTGTTTTCTTGATGGTTATTCGGGATATCACCAAATTCTAATCCACCCTGATGATCAAAGCAAAACCACTTTTACATGTCCATATGAAACTTATGCTTATCGAAGAATGTCTTTTGGATTATGTAATGCTCCAGCTTCATTTCAAAGATGTATGATGTTTATATTTTCTGATATAATTAAAGAAATTATGAAAGTTTTTATGGATGATTTTTCTGTTTATGGAAAAAAATTTCGATGATTGTCTTGAAAATTTAGATAGAGTTTTGAAAAGATGTGAAGAAAAACACTTAGTACTTAATTAGGAAAAATGTCATTTTATGGTTAGAGAAGGAATAGTGCTAGAACACTTAGTGTCTGAAAGAGATATAGAGGTAGACAGAGCTAAAATTAAAGTAATTGAATAATTACCTCCACCTGTGAATATAAAAGGGTTTTGAACTTTTCTTGGTCATTGTGGTTTTCATCGTAGGTTTATAAAAGATTTTTTACATATTGCTAAACCACTTACTAACTTGTTAGCTAAGGATTTTCCTTTTAAATTTGATGATGCATGTTTGAAATCTTTTAATATTCTTAATGAAGCACTCATCTCTACACCAATCATTCAATCTCCTGATTGGTCAATACCTTTTGAAATTATGTGTGATGCTAGTGATTATAATGTGGGGGCAGTACTAGGACAAACAAAGGATAAAAAGCATCATGCCATTGCTTATGCTAGTAAAACTCTGACAGGAGCTCAACTTAATTATACAACAACTGAAAAAGAACTCCTAACTGTTGTTTTTGCTATAGATAAATTTAGATCTTACTTGGTAGGAGCAAAAGTTATTATTTATACTGATCATGTTGCTTTAAAATATTTGCTCACTAAGAAAGATGCTAAACCACATTTGATAAGATGGATTTTATTACTCTAAAACTTTGATTTAGAAATAAAAGATAAAAAGAAGTAGAAAATCTTGTTGCCGATTACTTGTCTAGAATGCAATTTAAAAATCCACAGGAATTACCTCTTAATGACTCACTAAGGGACGACATGCTTTTCAAAGTAATAAAATCAGACCATTGGTACTTGGATATTATGAATTTTATGGTTGTAGGTTATGTACCACCAGGGGACAATAAAAGAAAACTTATTTATGAGAGTCGTCAACACTTATGGGATCCACCGTACCTCTTCAGAATATGTGCTGATGGACTACTAAGAAGATGTGTACCGGCGGAGGAGGGCATTCAAATCATTCAGAAATGCCACTCATCACCATATGGAGGTCATTATGGGGCATTCTGCACTCATGCAAAAATTTGGCAGAGTGGATTCTTTTGGTCAACCTTGTATGAAGACACCAAGAACTTTATCCAGAGATGTGTATTATGTCAGAAGCATGGAAACATCAACACAAGAGATGCCATGTCACTCACCAACAATCTTCAGATAGATCTCTTTGATGTTTGGGGAATAGATTATATGGGACCATTTCCGAAATCAAAGAATTGCGAGTATATATTGGTGGCATTTGACTATGTATCCAAGTGGGTAGAAGCCATGCCATGCAAGAATGCTGATGCAAGACATTCCAAGAAGATGTTTGAAGAAATAATATTTCCAAGGTTTGAAATGCCTTGGATGGTGATTAGCGATGGAGGAACACATTTCACTGACAGGAAGTTTCACTTATATTTGAAAGATCATGGAATTCGTCACAACATCGCTACATCATATCATCCTTAGACAAGTGGCTAGGGAGAGACATTAAATAAGCAGATCAAGAATATTCTACAGAAGATGGTAGATGAGATGGGAACCGCATGGAAAGATCATTTACCAGAGGCACTTTGGGCTTACCGGACTGCCTATAAGACACCATTGGGTATGTCACCATACTAATTGGTGTATAGAAAGACCTGTCATCTACCTGTGGAGCTAGAACACAAGGCTCAGTGGGCTATCAAGCATTGGAACATGGATTTTGAAGCTGCAGGAGAAAAGAGAAAGATGCAAATATCAGAGCTAGAAGAATGGAGAGAAAAAGCTTATCATAGTTCAAAGCTTTATAAAGAAAGAACCAAGAGATGGCATGATAAGAGAATCAAGAAGAAGGAGTTTGCATCCGGAGACAAGGTATTATTTTTTAATTCTAGGGTCAAATTATTTGGGCATGGAAATTTACAGAGCAAATGGGAAGGACCATTTACGGTGGTAAACGCGTCATCGCATAGAGCGGTAACTCTACGCACAGACGAAGATACGTTATTTAAGGTAAATGGCCAACATCTCAAGGTCTTTCTAGAACCTATTAGACCCTCTAAGGTAGTTGATGAATTAAATTTTATTATTTTGCTTCAATATTAGATATCATTTTTCCCTTATAAGAAAATATGTGAAATAATACTTATCGAGTAGTAAATAATAATAGAAGACACAGCTCATGAGATCACCCCGAGGGGATGACTGGTGGGGCCAGTCGACCAGGCCTGTGGCCGCCCAGCCACCCACCTCCTTGTCCCCCCTTGTCTCGATCCTCGTGAGTCTTCTACACCCTTCCTCGTCTAAATCCTGTAGATTTAACCTATAAATCGCATATTCTTCCGTATAGATCCATTACTTCCTAGATCTTGACCCATTCTGTAAGCCAAACCCTCATATAAATACATACTCATACCTCCTTTAACCACATCCTATTCAAGCCTTCTCTTCTCTCCTTAGAGAAATTCTGCTCCTTTCCATCTCCAAGCTCCAATGGCCGAAAAAGAGATCGTCGTCTACTGATCTTACCTTAAGCAGAACCAGTCGAAGGAAGAAGCTCTGACCATCATCCTTGTGCTAGATCCCAAGCCTCTCGCTGTCATCCTGTCAAAGCAGCTAGCAACAATTCCTCCACGTCATCATTATGAGCAAGCTTATTTTGCTCAAGCTCGCCAGCCCGCTCTCCCATCACCTCCTACAAATCTACTCCTAAAAGGCCCGAAAGTCGATGTCCCTCAAGGCACCAAGTTGCTACCTACTATAGATAATGAGAAGCTTGTCAAGGTGACTACCAATAGATTCGAGGATGTGACTTGTGCAAATACGCTACCTCTCACGTCTCCCTTGATGGAATCCGTGCACCTCCTGGCCAAGTCAAGTATATTGCTCCAAGAGAAACTGGCAAGAGATCTGCTGAACCCCAGATTGAGAGAGAAGCAAAGCGTCCTAGGATGACCATGGCTATGATGGAAGAAAACTTTAATGCTCTCAACTAGATGGTTGAAGTTATGAAGATATCTAGCAAGCTCCAAACCGGTTCAATCACCAACCTACAGAATCAGCGGCCCGATGATCTTAAGGAGATCCGTAGGTTGACTAGGATCGTAGCTGCGCTCTCTAAGAAGAATAAGAATAAGAAGTAGATATCTTAGTTATCTTAGCAATAAGGCAAAAGTGTGTTAAATTAGTTCGATTTAGGTTCGTAATTTAAAGTTAAGTTTGTGATTTTCTCGGTTTATTAATTATTGTATTAGCTCAGAATGAATAAAGGGTCTTATTATTATTATTTTGTTATGATTACATGTTCTCTCTATTTTTGGTATGTGCTTGTCTCCACATGTTGTGCAGAAAAGATATACAAGAAAACAAGTGTGGGGGTGACACACCGCGACCACAAAAACAAAATTTATCGCAAAAATTATGCAATTCAGAAGATAATCGATCGAGGACCACGTATGGCAAAGTGGGTCTCGAGGGGACCCCCTAGGTGGCGGCATGGCTACGCTCATGGCCGGCTAGCCCACCACCTCCTTCTCTCTCGCCTCGCTTCGTCCAGGTCAGGTTTGAGCCTAGTATACTTTAATTATATATATTTCTTCTTTAGATTCGAATTGAAAATCACATGTTAAAACACTTAAACAGACAAGAAAAATTATTTAATTCATGACCTAAGAATAGACTCACATAATACTTTTGCTAGTAAACATGTTACTGTTGGGAACTAATTATTAGGGACCCTATGATTACTTAAGTTGTTGAGGAATATGAGATAGTAGATTAATGAGAACTTGATTCTTGATGTCTTGTCTTTGGAGAACTTTTATTTGAAAAGTAAAAATAAATAGCATTACCTCTCCTTATTAGTAAAAGCAATGTCCTATCAGAGCCATATATAGGATAGATAAACCTTCTACAATTCATTGCTTGTATTTGTGTTGAGTTTGGTCAAACCTTATTGACCCTTGTTGAGAAATTTATCATATTTTCAAGATCAAGATCATGTACACTCCATATATATCTGCTACTCCTACACTAGGAGTCTACTCCTACACTGGGAGTACGCAAAAACATGCTTGTTTATCCACTTAAAAATATTTTACTCCTACACTGGGAGAAACCACAAAAATATTTGTTAGGAATAAATGCTCTGAGTTCTTTGTAATTGTCTTCTCTTCAAATTCCAAGTGCAAGAGAGAGGTATGTGGCTATGCAAAAATAAAGTATAAGAAAAATGGACAAGTGTCCAAGTAAAAAAAGAGAAAAAGAAAAAAGTATGAAAAGATAGCCCATATGCTCTAGCAAAGTTTTTAAGTTCGAAATAAGAGAGACAAGTTTCTAAAGAGCATAGTAGAATTAGGTTAGCCACTATATATATTCCACACACATGCACATCTTGATTTAAGAGCATGACATCTTTCTTCTTGGATTTTTGTTTTGACTTTACAATATATGCAATACAAGTATGTTCTTACATTCTTCATACTTATCTGAGATCCACATAAGCTTTTTAGAAGTAGGATAAAGAAGGAAATCATCTATGCCTTGGTGAGAATCCAAAAATTATACATATATGAGTGATTCGAGAGTACTACAAGAGCAGAAGGTAAGCTATGTTTTGTTTTCAAAATTTTAAACTAATTCTCCAATTGACTTGATTGAAGGAAGAGAGTAATCTGTTTCAGCAGTTTTGTTCTTCAACCGCTCAAAGATTTATGGTAGACACTTTGAATCCTGCAATACATGAATAACTAGAAATGGTTTTGTGTTGATGTTTTGTTCTAGAGTAATATCATAAATAATTTATTATCTAAACCAACCTTTTCTCAAGGACGAGTAAAAGCCTAAGTGTGGGGAATCTTGTTGACAGTCGTTAACGTACATTACAAACCAATAAATTTCCTTGCACACATGCACAAATATCGTAGAACAGGAGGTTATTACTGACAAATTCCATGAGTTTTGATGATTTATAATTTCCATGGTGTTATCCAGCAAGTCGATAAAAGGGACCTAGGAATTAAAATAATTCATGGAATTTCACCGCAAAACATATACTAGAAGACTATTGAAGACACTAGAAGACACCAGAGCGAGCCGGGGCCCTAGCCCCTGTTAGGTGGGGTCGGCCGGCAATAGGGGTGGTCGGGTGGCCATCCCCCTCTACATCCTTCCACAAGCTTCTAGAGTATTCCTGCACCACCTTTGAGGAGTCATCTAGGCCATCCCTTAAGTCAGTTTGATCGAAGGGCTCACGTGCATCCCACCAGGGTATAAATAAAGAGCCAGACCCCCTGGAGAGAAAAAAAACCAGATCAAGAGCTAAAGATTCCATATCTAGAGATCTAGGCTAGCAATCAAGAGTAGACTAGTTCATCTTAGGATTAGTCTCAATTAGAGATAAAGAGATAGAGTAGAAGAGCAAAGTTCTAGAGGAGTTCTGGCCTATCGGTGATTCTCCGCTACTGTGTTCGTCGGGATCAAGTTCCTTCACAGGGGGCTTGCTTCTGAGACTCTTTGGTAATCAACTTCTGATTCAAGTAAGCAATTTGTTCATATTGTTCTTCAAGTTTGCAACTCTTTTGAGTACTTTGATCTTGGTAGCACCTAGGTGGAAGTTGTTTTTGTAGTGTAAGCGTGGTGCTTAGGCTAGAATTACTTGTGAATGCCCCCTAATTTGCTGGATAGTGGTAGCTCGCAAAGGTGACTTTATAGCTTCGTTGAATTCTTTGTAGTCCTCTTTCAGTTAATAGGTAAAGGTAGGCTTATGCATGCTAGTAGGGGAGAACTCTGACTTCATCCCTTATTGAAAGTTATCGCCCACTGAATGAATGATTAAGAACATAGTTTATCGAGATTGGAATTAGATAGTCCTTAGTAGTCTCCCTATTTTCACTATTATCTGAGCTTGATTGTGAATTGGGTTAAGTTTATAGACTCAGTCATTGTCGCCAATCGTTCCTTTAGGTTCGATATTAAAACCAGGATTATCTTGGTAAAGTGCTACAATAGTATTATATCTGTGCGCTTGCGGATAGTTATCTTTTCTAGTGTGCATTTAATTTATACCATAGTCACTCATAGTGACACTTTCTCGCCTTTGTTTCTTCACTGATTTGATTCGTTTTAACTCTAACTTCTCCTTTGCAAATGTGCCAACACCACCATGTGTATGTGTGTTAGCATTTTCATAATCATTTTTAAGGAGTTAATCTCTCAACTTGCCACACCACTCGATCCTAGCAATGATGAATAGTGAGATCACTCGAGTAGCACTAGATGACCGATATGCAAAACAAGTTTGCCCCTCTTGGTAGTACGACCATCTATCCTAAACCTGGTCATCAACTTCTCTACACTTTATGACCGGTGAAATGAAATGCCCTAGGTTATACCTTTGCCTTACGCATTTTCATTCAATCTTCTCCAATGTTGATGCAACACATGCACCAACATGATCAACAATGATATGATCCACTTCATATCATTACATGATTATATTGGTTCATTGATCTTGACTTCACTTGCTCTTCACCGTTGCTTCGGTCCATCGGTGCCAAGTCATCACTCAACTTGCCCTTCACACTTGCAACTGGTCCGTCGAGTCAAGTCATGTCTTGATCTTCTCCACCTTGATAACATGACTCAATGCCATGTCTCATGTGCAATGAGGTCCTTCATCATCACATGTGTGAGCTTTGCAACATCTCTGAGCCATCTTCACCGTCATGGCATATATTGCTCACACATATGTACTTGTGGACTAATCACCTGCGTATCTCACATTAAACACAATTAGTCCATCTAGGTTGTCACTCAATTACCAAAACTAAACTAGGGACCTTTCATCGGTGCACACCAAAAAGGGCAGTGTCACCCCCAGGAAAGGTTGTACATTGGGTATAAGTTTGGTTGCGTTTTCCGACCCTCGGACAACCCAAACTTGCTCTTTTCACCTCCTTTTCCTCTCCAACTTGATCCAAATCAACTCCAACAACTTCTCCTTTGCAAATGTGTCAACACCACCAAGTGTACAAGATCATGTGCAAGTGTGTTAGCATTTCACAAACATTTTCCAAAGGATTAGTCACTCAATTCACCATGCCACTTGATCCTAGCAACGATGCAAAGTTAGATCACTCAAGACCGATATGCAAACAAGTTTGCTCCTCTTGATAGTATGACTATCTATCCTAAACCTGGTCATAAACTTCTCTACACACCTATGGCCATCTATCCTATGACGTATAAATATATCTTTGACTTGCGCATTCCATTCTATCTCCTCCGGTGTTGTTGCAACACATGCACCAACATGATCACAAATGATATGATCCACCTTATATCATCACATAACCATATTAGTTCATCGATCTTGACATCACTTGCTCTTCACTGCTGTCTCAGTCCATCAGTGCCAAGTCATCACTCAACTTGTCCTTTACACTTGCAACTGGTCCATCAATCCAAGCCTTATCTTGATCTTCTTCACCTTGGTCACATGATTCCATGTCATGTCTCATATGCATTGAGCTCCTTCATCATATGTGTGAGCCTTGTAACATATCCAAGCCATTCTCCATGGCATAGGTTGCTCACACATGATGTACTTGTGGACTAATCACCTGTGTATCTCACTCAAACACACATTAGTCCACCTAAGGTTGTCACTCAATTACCAAAACCAAACAAGGACCTTTCACCTCTAAGTTAGGGCCTCCATCATGGATCCCATCCCGTAGTGGGTAGAATCATACATATGTCTTGTTAGACTGTATTTGGACGGTAGGTCACCGTTCTGGCAGTCACCGCCATGCGGTGTTGTCTTGTCTGTGCTGCGTGGCGCAGGGATGGCGTCTGAGCGGACCGAGGTAACTGCTGTCCCCTTGGCCCTTGCGGGGTCAGTGCGGTGTGTCTACTCTTGTCAGAGCAAGTGCGCTTGGCTAGGCTCGACCTCTCCCCGTTCCTCCTAGGGGTCGGGATGATGGAGAGGTCATGAGTTTCTTGTGCATTGTGCAACTAAGGCAGAAGGGAGAGGTCATGGCCAACCTTGGCCTTAGCATCTAGCCTGGTCCGCCTGGCTTAGCTAGGTCTTGATCGTTTGGGCTTTCGCTAGCTGATGCGTCATGGGCCACTTGGCCCGCTAACTAATCAATGTCTTAAAACACTTGGGGATCATAACCCCAACAACTAGACTCTCCAAAACCTCCATTTACCTAACCTACCTCAATATATAAGGGGAGGTTGGATCCTACAAAGAGGGGAGGATGATTCCAGAATAGATCATTTGAGTCCTCACGAAATAGCTCGAGCTCTGCAATGAAAGCAGAGCCACCTTGAGAGGAGTACCATGAGCTCCTTCTCTCTTTCATCGTCTTTCTCCTCTCCGACAAGGAGGAGACCTCACCGCCGATGAGCCAAGGATCAGCACCGAGCGATCCCCTACCAAATCTCTCTTACACGCTATTGTAACCCCCTGATTTAGGTGCTTTTGAATACAAAGATCATCAAACTGCTGGACATAGGGCCCCCTCTACATGATATTTGAGTCCTTTATGTTCTTGAGTCCTGTCGATGTTTCATAAACTGGACTAGTAAATTTATACAATTATCACGCTGCTCTAGGAAGACAATGGTAGCATCCAAAAGACACGAGGATTTATACTAGTTTAGGCCGAAGCCCTACGTCCAGTCTCAGAGATAATCGAGTGTGTATTCCTCGCTTGAATACTCTAAAGTTCTTACAATGGGGGTGCAAGAATGGTGGAAGAGGAAGAAGAGCTAGAGCTAGGAGATGGGTAGCCTAAAGGAAAGCTTCAGGAGCCCTACTACGATGGAGAAATGAATGAAATGGTAGAGGATTGTTGGATAGGGTGCCCTAGCTACACTTATATAGAGTTCAGGGCTAGGGCACATACAAAGGAGGAGGTTCTCTCAACTGAAGGGTCAAGAGCTTGAGGGAGGGCCTAGCTAACTTGGCTTGCAAGCTACACCGCCTTGCAGAGCATGTTCGAGCATGGCTGTCATCATGGTCTTATGGCCATGCCGTGACATGGTGTGGTGTGGTGTGACTGCACCGATCGTGGCGGCACTATAGGCATGGTGCTGGTGTGCCAGCCATCCTGTGTGACATGGTCTCCACCGTGGCCTTCGTCATCGTCTCCTGGTTTCCTGGGGCGTCATACAAGAGTTAGTTGCCGCCCCTAGGTCGTTGTTGGCGGTCACTAATGACCATTTTAACCACCAATTATAGTCCAAAATAGGAGAAATAAACATAATTTTGACACATGCATATACTTTTGACCTAGTTCCACTTTTATTGGAGAAAACATGTTTTGTAGGACACATTCGAATATAAGTGGAAAATATAGCAAAATAGCGCAAACACGAAAGCGTAAAGCAGATCCAAAACCAAAGAAGGAGAAAAAGGCTCACCTACACAACTTACTTGGGCAGAATACCACCGAGGACATGACCCAGGCCCAACTAGAAGCCTACTAGAGCAAGACGGTGGCTAGCGGAGGAGCCCAGGGTGCGGCCGCACCCTGGCTCCTCTCGGGCCAAGTCTTCTCTAGCGGTTGCATGCCGCCATGCTATGTCAGTCCACGGTGGTTTCCTAAAATACCTACACCAAACTGACCATGTTGTCACTACATAAGCATGGGTGGAGCTCTCCTTCAACACACACCAACATTAGGTGCTACACCTCACTACCTCGTCTTGTATCTTTAGCTTTTGTATTAGTTTATGAGCAAAGGCAAAGCTATCAAGGAGAGGTTGTCTCCATGGAAGAAGAGCCACTTTGGTATGAATAATACTATGAAGAGTTCTTCCAAGTTCTTGCTCTCATATCATTCATATAGTAGTGCATATGAACTAGACTATAGTTTTCATGTTATAATCATGATATATCAACTAGCATATAGTTTGTGTGTTATGATCTTAACATGTTCAACTTTAAGATTAATCATTCATATGACTTGTATGAGTAGAAGTAGAACTAGGGTTGAGGTGATAGTTCGTCGTTCCTTCGGGTTTGCCCATATTCTTGCTTGTCGATCCGTAGGGCCAGAGTCCTGGGGGATATAGGTAGTTTCCTTGTACACGGGCGTGGTGCTCGGGTGCATAGGAACCTTTGGATATGAGGATGCCCCATAGTTGAGGGGTAGGCGGTAGGTGGTGACAACCCTATCCGTCCCTTGTAACCACCCACATTTAGGTATTCGTGTAGGAGTTCATAAAGTCTCTATGGCTTGGCAGACCAATGCCCGGGGATCTCCCTGTCCATCTCAAAGCTCTAACTCTAGTCATATAACTTGTATGATTATCAACTGTTCTTTGTATGGCTATATTAGAACATGTCTGCTCCACTTAGAAATATTCTTTTATTCTTTGTTTTTTTATCCTTGAGGTTGGCCTAGATGTGTGTCCACTATCCTTGAAATACTATTTTTACCGTTGTCATGAGCTGTGGTCCATTATGCAAGTATGTAATCATGTTTATGTATATGCTAGAATATGTATACCTTGCCCTCCTTTGAGAAACTAATAATGATACCTTGAATACTTCCGGGTGAAATGCTACAATGATAGATCCGTATGCTTGCGGATATTGTCTATAATCTTTAAGGACTATCGTAGTTTATGTTTCTTGGCAGTGCTGCTAAGATTAACTAAATCTTAGTAATGGGGTTAAGAAATACTAACAGGCATTTCTAGCGCCATTACTAATGATGAACTTAAAATGTCCTGTTGGTATTTCTTAACGTATACAGAAATAATCTGCAAGTGCACGGAATTACCGTTGTAGTATTTCACTCAGAAGTATTTAGGATATCGTATTTTTCATAGGGAACAGAGATACTCTTCTAGCTAGTTCGTCCAAGGACAACACAAGGGTAGAGTTTTTAAAGGTTGAGATGGATTCCTATGGTTATAGGGTCTATGAGTAGATAAACTTTACTTTTACTTGCTTACTTCAGGCACCGGGTTGCAACTGGTCTGCCAGTCGATTCTAGCCTATAGCTGGCATTGAACCCAGATGTGGGGGAATACGAGGGATGGACAGGGCTATCACCACCTGTCGCCTACCCCTCAACCGTAGGGAACGAGGCAAACGAAGGTAGCCTCCAGCTTAGACACCATGTCTACGCTATCGACTACTACTCTAGTATGCTAGCAAGGGTTATCCGTCTTTATTAGGGCCCTTCTACTAGAGCATTCACCACGGGGATGGACAACGAACCCACAAACAAGTAAGAGTATAGCTTAACTAATCAAAGACTTTATAACCAAAAGAACTACGAACACTCACTTAGCGGGAAAATTTGTTGGAGTATAAGTGCTCATCGAGGTACAAGGCGAGGAGACACCGATAAGCCCGACGCTTCCTCGAACCCTTCCTCACATCTATCCCTTACAACTCTAGCTAGCTACTAGGGCCTAAGCTCTTTGTAGTGTTGCTCTAACTCATGTGAGGTGTGCTCTTTGCCTTTTGTGTTGTGTCTTGTAGAAGGGGGTATCCCTATATTTATACAAGGTCTTGAGGCGGTGATGAAGCTAATTCTAGCGTGAAACCCAGTCTCCACCGCCTTAGCATGGTTCCATGCAATCGCCACTCGAAGGAGAGGACGAGCGGCACCGGGAAGGGAGCGACTGCCCCCTGGGAGTGGCCACCCCTTGACTGGCTCCGATGGCCACCAACTTCACACGAGGGGCTCTAGGTTGGCGTAGAGTGTGTCCCAGTGGTGTTTTGCCCTGTTGGAGTTGAGTTGGTGGCGTCTTTGTTATTCCTTTGCGCAAATGAGCATCGAAAACGCCTTTTCAGTGAATTTCTTTATGTACTCATGTTTGTGACCTGCAAAATGTGTTTGCACCAAAACTTGTGGAGAGTGTGAGTTGAAGACCCCTAGTTCTATGTTTTGATGTTCACTTTTATATATTTTATGTAAATATTGGTGGTAAGATTATGAGTTAAGCATCGCCAACACCTCCTCACTTGGTGATTGCACTGAGAAATGCCAACAAGCATTTCTGGCACAGTTGCCGGGGAGGGCATAGGTTGAAAAGGATCTAGCATAACATGAACAATGATTACATGCATGTAATGGTAGCCATAGTTTATGTAGGCTAATTCTGCTTGTTTTCTTCCTATTGTGGAATGAAAATAGGATAGTGTATGAGTGGTTTTGATTTGCCGAACAACTACACCGATAATCCGGAGGCACTCCTAAGGAAGAACAGGTCTCGTACTACTACTTCTTCTGCTACTCCACTAGCAGTCAAACTAGTCACCCCGTACCATCTGCATCTACCGATATGGCCAAGTCACTCCGCGACTACTCCACTCCCGTGGTTGCCAACATGCCCGTTTGGTCTGCTGTCAACATGGACACTGGAAACTTTGAGCTCTGGACTAGCCTCATTATGATGGTACAGGCAAGACAATTATGTGGCTTGCCAAGCAAGGATGCAAGTGCACACTTGCAACACTTCCTTGAACTTTGCAACATAATCATCATCAAAGACGTTGCACTAGCTAGTATTAGGCTCCGTTTGTTTCTCTTCTCCCTTGCGGGGAAGGCAAAATAGTGGTTTTACCAGAGTAGGGGAGCTGTCGACACATGGGACAAATGTTCCGCGGCGTTCCTTGTGAAATTTTTTTCCCCATGGGAAAAACCAATACCTTGAGGAGAAAAATTTCCAACTTCTAGCAAACCTCACTCGAGTCCATCCCAAGGCATGGGAAAGGCTCTAGGATTATCTCCAAGCCTGCCCACATCATGGAATGGAAGAATGGCTCTTGCTCTAGAACTTCTACAAGGGACTAACATCCATGTCGAAGGGCCACATTGATGTCATTGCTAGAGGGACGTTCCTTTCCCTCACTGCCAATGTAGCCAAGGCCCTCATCGAAAAGATGGTGGCCAACTAGAGCTAGAGAGAGGAGCGAAAACAACAAAAATTCATGCATACCGTGAAGGAGGCAGACATGCTTGCCGCTGTTGACGGTCGATAACTACTAAAATAAACCATCAACTAAATGTGAAAAAGGGTATAATAGAAATTACCTACATAGAATAGGGGTTTAAACTAATGAATTCCACGAGTTTTGGTGATTTGTATATTGCAGAGGGTTTATTCAAAAAAAAATAGCATCGGGACCACTATCATACTCTCCAAACAAGCAAATCGATGTTAAAATAAATATTCCACGGCGACACCGACTTAAGAAGGATCTAGAAGACACGAGAAGGCGACCCGCGAAAGGAGGGGCCCACCTACCATAAAGGGTAGGCGGCCGCGCCCAAGCCAGGTTGGCCGACCATGCTCGGGCCCGCTTATCAGCCGCCTTCGCACGATCATCTCCACCGCTCATTTAGGTCGGTTTGATCCTATGGCCACGAATAAATGAGACACAGATCGATGATGTGGCACTTGCTTGGCCACTACTCCACCTCTAGGCTATATATACCAGCCCCTACCTCCTCTAAGATCATTATCTCTCATTCAGATCAAGGCACAAGGCCAGGAGAATTAGGGCTAGACTCTCCAATGTAGTAGATTAGTTCTAGTTGAGAGTTAGGGAGAGTCGAGCTACGCTCAGGTTATGGAGAAATCTTCGGAGGTCTGATATATCCTTGTATCTTACCTTTGCAAGACTTATGTTCTAATATATTCATCTTCTCTATTTACTTTTATGCAATTCATGTGTATGGCTAGTATACTTATTATATCTTTGCATGGGATCTATGCTCGTATTGAGTGCTCTAGTTATAGATTGTGACTAGAGTAGTAATCGCTAGTATAGACATGGTGTCTAGACTATAGATTACCTGAGGTTGCGCTCAATCCTTCGTTTAGTTGTGGTGCCTCCAGGGGTAAAAGCTCTGTTGGTTCTGGTTAGTTGTGGTGCCTCCAGGGGTGACAACTCTGTTGGTTCATTGAAATCCACCACGTTAGGATTGATGTTTCATAGAGCTTTTTGGCAGCCTTTCCCTGACTACCCCTTCCTAGTCTTTTTCGAGAGTCAAAAAGGTATTGCTGCTCTAAAGTGTTAATGTGTGATTGCTATATCTACCTATACCTCAGTTATCATAGAACTAAAGTAATAGAGAAGTATTTAGAAACCTTGAACTCACCCGTTGTCCACTCACTTTAGCTAACCTACCCTTTTATCAAGGAATTCTCCTGTGTGTATCATTATACATAACTCCTATCATTTATTAAATTACCCCTACTTTATTCTAGTTGGTATATTAAGTTAGTAGATACATGATGGTAAATTATCAGTCTCTTTAACCATTGTTTTTCTAAGGATAAATATGATACTCTGGAATACTCCCGGGTAAAAGCTACAATGGTATTCTGTGCGCTTGTAGAACCTTCCATATTTAGTTTGTGTTAAGAAATACCAACAACTGCAAAAATAGATTTATGGATGAAAAGACTGGACGATCGTGCGGCCAAGAAGGAAGCCATGAAAAGCACCATCTAGGCCACATGATGTGTGAGGTCTGTGGTAAAGTTGGCCACTCGGGGAATGATTGCCCTGAGACCCATGAAGAAGCTTCATACATCAACAACGGGTTTCGCCAATAGAATAGTAATGGGTGGAACAATCAGTCCTACCCACAAGAAGGTAATTCGAATTTCAACTCAAATTACAATATGAATCAACCGTGCTTGAGAGACCTAGTATTAGGCCAGGCAAAGATTAATGAAAACATAACTAAAAAGCTTTCATGCAATGATAAAATGTTTGAAAATATAAATTCTAAATTTGAAAATTTATCCTCCTTTGTTAAAAATTAATTGAGCTTTAATAAAAATGATAGAAACTCAAATAGCTCAAATAGTTGCTGCCATACCTGTCAACAACATGGGGACATCCTAGGGCAACCCGAGAATTCCCCCGAGTTTGTTCATGCAGCTGCAGACCAATGAGGAGAAGTCTTGCCAACGGACTACAAATGTCGAGCCCTTACCGAAGGTAAATCAGTAGTTATCTTTTTAAAAATTTAAAATTTTCAAAATTTTAAAATTCAAAATTTAAAATTTTGCCTTAAAATAAACTTTTCAAAAAAATAAAATAAAAATCATTTTATGATAGTATAGATTTTCTGTTAACATTTCTCATTTTTAAAAATATTTATGAAAATTCAAAATATAATAAAAGTTTTGTGCTCGGGAGCATTTTTTCGAAACCGAGGGGAGCACCATCGGCTACCTCACCCAGATAGCCATTGGAAGCAGCAGCCAAAGGGGAGCAGTAGCGGGCCCACCTAGGGTGCAGGTGCACCCTGCCCAAGGCCGCTGGCACTACCACTTCTCCAATGGCTCCTAGCCATTGCTCACACCCCCTCTCGGTAGGTGCTTCGCGCTATAAATACTGAGGGCCTAGGGTTGAGCTTTCCTCACCCTCACACTCTCCATTTTCACTCCCTCTCACTCTCACTTACTCCACTCTTTGCAAAAATATTTTCCACAAAGCTTGAGTGCAAGAAAACTCTGCAGAAAATTCCTACACTCATCACCACCAAGCCAAGCTCGTGGGTCGTTTGATTTGTTTTCACTAACGTAACCCCATTTGTGAGTTTTTGTTGTTGTCCTTTTCACCATGGGCAAGTTTAGGAGAAAGGTCATTGGTGTATTGAAGAAGGTCATGGGAGTGAACTCAAGTCGGTCCTGTGGAAGCTCAAGCACACACCATACTGCGCTCAAAAAGAGCCCAATGCATGAAGAGGAAGAAACAGTGCCAACCGAAGATGAGGAAGAGCAAGAGCAAGAGATGGAGGAAGGTGACGATGATCCACACCTTGATTTGGAGGGAGCTCAGGAGATGAAAGCATACAACCTCGTCAAGGATCGGGAGTTCATCCACACGCCGGCATTCGACCCCGACCTCCTCGGAAAGATATGTATCGATATCGAATTCACCACCATTTGGAAAGCCGTAGGATGGGAGAACTTTGCTCCCATTGATGAGCAAGGTTCTCGCCTCCTGGCTATTCAATTCTTATGCTCTTTGCAAGAAGTTGAGGGTGGGATTAGTTTTTGTCTTTTTGAGAAGAAATACTTTCTTACATGGAAGAATCTCAGCTCTCACTTAGGCTTTAGTACAAAATGCTCAATTGACTTGAATCATGCTCTCAAAGGTTTTAATTGCCATGAATTTTGGAGAGTAATTTTCGATCAAAATGTAGTTGGCAAGTTTTAACCTCATAATATGAATATTCATCATCCTACTTTGAGGTTCATGCATCATTGGATTGCCATGACTTTGTTTGCTAGGCAAGACATAAGATATGTTTATCATGCCGAATTGCAAATTCTCTATGCCATGCTTAAAAAGATAAAAATTGCTCCTATGAAAGAAATATTTAAACATTGGTTAGAAACATTCAAGGCTTCCACCGCTATTTCTTGCACGTCCCTTGTGACTCGTGTTGCCGTTGGTGTTGGTGCGTTGGAAGGACAAGGTGTAACATACATCTCTACTCCACGCATCGAGATCAATGAGCACTACTTAATGCAAGGGCACCATTTGAAAACTAATGATGCAAGAAACCTTGTATTTTTCTTTTCGGGATTTACAAACGAGATTCTGCTTCCTAACCCGGAACTCTATTTGTATAAATCCCCATCACTCACCTTCACTCTTGTTGAACAAGAGAAAGCGCACAGGAGTTCTGTTTCTCGTAGGTCAACAAGAAGCAGGGCTAGAGATGAAGTTGGCAGCTCGCATCAGCCACCGCCCACACCGACACCATCAGTGCCTCAGACACACATGGTGGGATGGTTCCCTGCTATGCAGACACCTGGGTTCAGCCCGAGTATCAACATGGTTGGGGATATGCTCCGCACCCACATGAGGCTCGAGGATCGGGGTGGCACGAGGTCAGAGGATCGGGATGGCATGAGCAACAGGCTCATTCCTCTAACTCTGAGGGACTACCGCCGCCTATCCATCCACGATAGTCTACTTCGGACCGTCAGGAGTTCGATGACATCAACATCCGCCTCGGAGGGTTGGAACTCTGCACATGTGAGATTCAAAATACACTTAACACTCACGTGCAGAATGCGACCCAGTGGCACCAACAACAGCAATAGTTTACGGACATTAACACGCTACTGAGGCAACAACAGGAAGCGCAGGCGGCCTATTGCCGGTCCATGGGATAGAATCTCGGACCCTAGGCCTCGAGCTAACTTGGATGAGGACCCCCCGTAGAGGTATATCTTTTAATTTTCACAATTTATTTTCTGTATTTATTAATTTATTAGCATTTAAAAAATCTAAAAATTCAAAAATACCAAAAAATATAATATGATAAAAAAACTAAAAAATTTTATTCCACTCTTATATGTGTTTGAAGAATGTTTAGTTTCTCCTATGTTGAAATGATGAATAGTTGCTCTATCTATAATTCATTTGTGCCTAGGTTATAACTTAGTATTCTCCAATACTTAAGTTTGTTGGCTAAAAATGTCTCATCCTAAAACTTAAAAACTTATGGGTTGCAAATGCATGCTCCTTTTCTAAGTTGTTGCGAGTTATGATATGGTACAAATAGAATTTGTTATGACTTTGTTCTAAGAGAAACTTGACATCTGGAGATTTCATTTTCAAAATGCTAAAATCAAAAGTTCCTCAATGATTATAAATACCTACCAAAGCCATATGACATGATATTCAAATTCAAACCTTAGTCATATGCCACTTGTTTGATAATTGAGCTTTGTCAAATTATTGTGACCCTTGTTGAGATTCTCGTCATGCACCCATGATCAAGACACACATACACCCACAAATAAACTACTAACTTTTACACTGAGAGTTACGCAAAAACATGCTTTTTCGTTCACCAAATAATTATTCCATTCATTTATCATGTGTCTTTCTCAAAAATTTCATGTGCCAAAAAGAATAGTATGGGCTATGCTAAAAAAGAGAAAAGAAGGAAAAGAAAAATATACATGCCACAAGGCATGAGAAAAAAATGCATGTCAAAGAGCGTGAAGAAAAAAAGAGAAGAAAAGAAAGAAATAAAGATAGCCCATACTTTCAAATAAGAGACACTCATCCAACTAGAGAGAGATTCAGGATCCAAAAGGAGTATAAAAATATTTAGAATTAGGAAGTTATAAAAATTCCACACACTTGTACGTCTTGATCAAAGTATATGGCTTGCATCACCTTGAGGTCTAGTTTTTGACTTAGCAAAATATGTGATGCAAGTATGCCCCACTTTCATACCTATCCAAAACTCCACTCAAAGCCTTAGTGGTAGGATATGAAAAGAAGACAAATACCAAATGCCTTGGTGAGGTTTTATACACATTGAGCGATCGAGAGAATTATTTGAGGAACTTACATTTGTTTCACAAAACTCATAAAACCTTCAGATAGATGGTTAATCGAGGAATGAATGATTAGTGATTCTGTTATAACTGTTTTATCTGGCAACCGCCCAAGAACTTGGAAAAGCTATACGCCCTATAGGGATCAAGGTAAAATGGTGGATAAAATGCCAGCTTATTTGAATTACAAAAGAATACTTTGTTATAGGCATGGCACTTATGAATTGTATTGGTATAGTAGCAATTCTTGATCAACAACCAAGTACTTAGCTATTTGCTCGGGATGAGCAAAGGTTAAGCTTGGGGGATTTGTTGGCGGTCACTAACCGACCATTTCTAACCACCAATTATAGTCCAAAACAGGAGAAATAAGCATACTTTTGACACATATGCATATACTTTTGACCTAGTTCCACTTGTATTGGAGAAAATATGTTTTACATGATACATATTCAAATACAAGTGGAAAACATAGCAAAATGCGTAAACATGAAAGTGTAAAGCATATCCTAAACCAAAGAAGAAGAAAAAAGCCCACCTACACAACTTATCTAGGCAGAATACTATCGAGGACGTGACCCAGGCCCAACCAGAAGCCCACTTAAGCAAGATGGTGGCCAGGGGTGAGGCCGCACCGCCCCCAGCTCCTCTCGGGCCCAGTCTTCTCTGGTTGTTGCATGCCACCATGCTACATCGGTCCATGGTGGTTTCCTAAAATACCTAAGCCAAACCGACCATGTTGTCACTATATAAGCATGGGTGGAGCTTTCCTTCAACACACACCAACATTTGGAGCTACACCTCACTACCTCGTCTTGTATCTTTAGCTTTTGTATTATTTTGTGAGCAAAGGCAAAGCTATCAAGGAGAGCTTGTCTCCTTGGAAGAAGAGCTACTTTGCTATGAATAATACTATGAAGAGTTCCTCTAAGTTCTTGCTCTCATATCATTCATATAGTAGTGCATATGAACTAGACTATAGGTTTCATGTTATAATCATGATATATCAACTAGCATATAGTTTGTGTGTTATGATCTTAACATGTTCAACTTTAAACTTAATCATTCATATGACTTGTATGAGTAGAAGTAGAACTAGGGTTGAGGTGACGGTTCGTTGTTCCTTCGAGTTTGCCCATATGCTTACTTGTCGATCCATAGGGTCGGAGTCCCAGGGGATATGGGTAGTTTTCTTGTACACGGGCGTGGTGCTCGGGTGCACGGGAACCTTCAGATATGATGGTGCCCCACGGTTAAGGGATAGGCGGCAGGTGGTGACAGCCCTGTCCGTCCCTTGTAATCCCCCACATTCGGGTATTCATGTAGGAGTTCGTAAAGTCTCTATGGCTTGGCAAACCAATGCCCGGGGATCTCCCTATCTATCTCAAACTTAGCTCTAACTCTAGTCATATAACTTATATGGTTATCAACTGTTCTTTGCACGGCTATATTAGAACATGTCTGCTCCACTTAGGAATATTTTTTTATTTTTTGTTTTCCTTTTATCCTTGAGGTTGGTCCATATGTGTGTCCACTATCCTTAAAATACCGTTTTTACCCCTGTCATGAGCTATGGTCCACTATGCAAGTATGCAATCATGTTTATGTCTATGCTAGAATATGCATACCTTGTCCTTCTTTGGAAAATATAAATAACGATACCCTGAATACTTTCAGGTGAAATGCTACAATGATAGATCCGTACACTTGCGGATCTTTTCTATAATCTTTAAGTACTATCGTAGTTGGTGTTTCTTAGTGGCGTTTCTAAGATTAACTCAATCTTAGTAATGGTGTTAAGAAATACTAATAGGCATTTCTGGCGCCATTACTAGTGATGGACTTAAAACCTCCTCACTTGGTGATTGCACTAAGAAATGCCAATAGTCATCGATCGCCTTGTTGTCTTAAGGAGCATGGGGCCACGATCCAAACTGTTGGGGTCATGGCTCCCATAAATCTGAATGGCCTCTAAGTCAAGACCCTCGTCGTGGATCCTATCCCATAGTGGGTAGAATAGTACACTCGTCTTGTTGGGCCATATCTGGCCGGTGGTCATCGTACCTATCATCACCGCTTTGTGCGGTATTTTCTTGTCTAAGTTGTGTGGCACAGAGGTGGTGTCTAACTGGACCGAGGTGACCGTTGTCCCCTCAGTCCTTGCGGGGTCGGTGCGACATGCTTGTTCTTGTCAGAGCAGGCACACTTGGTTGGGCCCGACCTCTCCCTGTTTCCTCCGGTGGTCGTGACGAGGGAGAGGTCGTGTGCCTTTTGAGCATCGTGTGGCTAAGGCAGGAGGGAGGGGTCGTGGCTGACCCCAGCCTTAGCATCCGGCCTGGTTTGCTCGGCTTAGCTGGGCCTCGGTCATTTGGGCTTTCACTAACTGATGAGCTGTGGGCACTTGGCCTGTTATCTAATCGGTGCCTTAAGACACCCCTGGGTTATGACCCCAACAAGTCCACTCGAGCCACTAGAGACCCATACTCAGTGACACCCGATGAATAAACAATGTTTGCCGCGGTCTTGAACCCGTGACACCTGCTATCATCTGTCTTAATGTCTATAGGTTTATTTATAGGGCGTTTGTCCTACAACCTTGATGTGGCATGACAATTATACTCTCATTTTAGTTTACATATAGGCATAATTCAGGTATAATCCTAGACCGGGTCAATTCATTATTGGGAGAGTCAGTAGGTCCTAATCTCTGCTAACCCTTTTATTTATGGCTATTGATATGGAGGGGGCATGCTTGACCTCTCCTATGTGAACATCATCTCTTCATTCCATCGGAGTTGGGGAGGCAACCTTGGCAGCCTTTGGTAATATTTCAGGGCTCGAAGGGTCTTCCGAGCCTCTCTCCATGCTGTCCCTTTTTGTCGGGCTCCCCCTACCCTGGAGGCTTGTCATTTGGAGAGGAGTCACCTTGTCCAAAGGACTTTTCCTGTTCCTTCTCATATGTATACATTCCAACTGCCTCCTAGCAGTCCCTACCTTCCCTTCTCATCACGATTCTTGTGGAAGTTGTGAGAGGTCTTGTTACCAACATCCATATGGATAAGCAAACAAATTAAAATCTTGTACATGTGCACCAAACACCGCTCCCCAAGGGGCCAAAAGATAAGTAGTTCATAAATCATTTCCATTGTGATACATGATTCGAGCGCGCTCATTCATTCAAAACAAGCAATTCCTCCTCCATTCCAAATTGTAAGTCGTTTTAGCTTTTCTGTGTGCATAACTTTTGCTATACACCTAAACACATACTATGTCTAGAATAATCTACATGCACAGTGAAATCTATGTATCTAAAAAACCAAAATAAGTTACAATTCGGAATGGAGGGATCGGTGTACTATATATACATAGATAAAATCCCACACGTTTGAGGACCGACGACGTAGTATGTGCTGTGCCACTTACAGCAAGACAACAATGAGCAAGCTAAAAAATAACAAGTGCATGCAATTCGCAGTTGTAAACGTGCATGCAATGAAAAAAAACATATGTGTATGTATGGAGGCAGAGGTAGTGGAAGGTTGTAGGTAAGTATATGTATGTATGCTTGTCGATCAGCGCTTCATAACCTGCACCCTTCTATGGTGTCCCACCCGCGGGTGTAGACATATCATTGGCGATCTCGCCGGGGCCGGGGCGGACCAGATCCTTGTCCTTCCGTACTTCCAGGTCATCGGGCCCCAACACGGCGAAATGCATGGAGGCGTCAGCGTCCTGAACGACAGTGCCCAGGAGGAGGAGGGCCACCAGGGACAGGCCCAGGACGGTCACCTGGAGCTTAGCTTCGCCCATGCCTGCTGGCGTCGTTTATTCTTGTGCGTGCTAGCTAGTTGGTAACGAACGGAATGGAGAACGGAGAAGACAGGGAGAGGCTGCGTGCTCTCTGTCTTAAGTAATGGTATACGATGTGCCTCATGCAAGCGACGGGTGGAGGAGAAGGTATTCAGGAGCGAGGTTTGCTGGTGGTGTTTGGTGGAACGAAGAACTTAGAAATAAAAATGGATGGTTCTTAACTTCGATGCCTATATATATACAAGATGTGGCGGGAGAGATTGTGTGATGTTTGAAAGCACATAGATTTTCTAAATCTAAGCCCTCCTTCAAAAGATATAGGAGAAAAGTTTTCAGCGAGACTCATGAGCTAGGATTTTGGTTTAAAATGTTACCTCTTCATGGGTAAGTAATCTGAGATGAGAAGGAGGTGTTGTTGGATTTTCATCCATACACGACCATTCAAGGGCACTTTTCGATCATCTATAATTCTGAGGTACAGTAGCTAATATAACACACGTGAATCTGGTTCTTCGTTCCATCTGACAATTTGAGTCTGATGGTAACATGAAAAATATGCACCAAGTGGTTGTACGTATGAAAATATGGCCATGAGCAATGTTTACTCGTGGTTGATGTGATGTTGATGTCAATCTTACGGTCTATGAAAGCATAATAATGCGTACGTGTCCTAAAGTGCATTGAGGCTTATAGGGACTTAGGCCCCGTTTAGTTTCCAAAATTTTTTAAGATTTCTCGTCAGATTGAATGTTTGGACACATACATAGAACATTAAATATAGACGAAAAAATAATTACACAGTTTGGTAGAAAGTCACGAGACGAATCTTTTGAGCCTAATTAGTCCATAATTGGACACTAATTAACAAATACAAACAAAAATACTATAGTAGGCAAAGCTAAAAGTTTTCGCGAACTAAACACACCCTTAGACCTTCTCCAACGCGACGGCGTGCCGAACTGCCCCATCCGCTGGCTTGGCAATAATACTCCATGTCACATACTGTGGTAGCCCCGCAGGCCTGCAGAGGTGCTCGCAGAGACGTCGACGGCCTCGCCTGCCAGAAGTTCAAAGCAGCAGCCCAAGGATGCGTTGGGGAAAGGGAGCAGCAGACCTGTTCGTGCTTTTTTCAGAAGTTGAGGCCTTGTTTAGATTTAAGAATTTACCTTAAATTTCACTATATAAAAGAAGATTCTCCACCACATCAAAATATCGGCATATATATGGAGTATTAAATGTAGATAAAATCAAAAATTAATTGTACAATTTTATTGTACTTTGCAAGACGAACATTTTGAGCCTAATTAATCAATATTTCGACAATTATTAAAAAAAAACAAAAAATGCTACAGTGCTCGAGAGTGACACTGTGCAGAATCGGCCACACCCGAGTCGATGATCTAAACAAGGCCTCACACGAAGAACGGGAAGAGAGGCATCTGACAAAAAGCTGAACCATGAAATGATATTTTACTGTGGCTATTGGCTTGGGTTGTAAAATCAGCAGTCCTCTCTATGCTGCTTGTCTATGTGTCCTGTTGCTTTTTAGCTAGGGTCTTGTTTAGTTTCCAATTCAGGTGTCTAAATTTCACTATAAAAAAAAGATTTTTCATTTCATCAAAATGCCGGCAAATGCATGGAGTACTAAATGTAGATGAAATCAAAAACTAATTGTACAGTTTTGTTGTACTTTGCGAGACGAACATTTTGAGTCTAATTAATCAATTTTTGAATAATTTTTTGCACTAAAAAACAAAAACTGCTACTGTAGCATCAGGCGCCAAATCGGGAGCGCCAACTCGGGAACTAAACAAGGCCTAGGGCATACTTCATCTGGCCCTTTATATCTATCGTCCTTGGTGTATGTGCTAAAAGTTTGTCTCGATTTATAAAAAAATACGTGTATATTTGTATCTTTAAATAAATTTATTAAAAAACTAGATTTAAAGATCTTTTCAATAATACTAATTATGTACTATAAATACTAATATTTTTTAATACATATTTAGTCAAAGTTATTTATCGGAAAGCATAAACAAAAACGATAGATATTTATGGAAAGAGGAATACATCGGTAACTGCCCGCGTTCAGGCTGCCCTTACGGGATATAAGAGGGTGTTTGGTGGGAGGAGTTAAAGTTTAACAAACACTGTAGCATTTTCGTTTTATTTGACAAAAAGTTTCCAGTCTTGGACTAATTAGGCTTAATAGATTTGTCTTGTAAGTTACTCCTAATCTATGCCGACATGCATGTAATTAGTCTACATCTAGTACTCCATGTATTTGAGGGAACATTAATGTGATAGGAGTTAAACTTTAACTGTTGGAAACCAAACAGGCTCTAAGTTGCCCACCCGGATACATATATGATATACACTCGTAAAAAAAGGATACATATGATATACTAGACGTCCAAATATGCTCTAGTATCCCTTGCAGTTGTAGCGGCAGACTGGAAAAGAAGTCGAAGACTAACATGCCCCATAGTCGTAGCAACATCGTATCGCATTGCAAATGCTACAACTGTAGTAGAAACCCATGAGTAGAACATGCCGATAATTTCTCACCAAAGTAGCTGAGGTCGAGATGGACGTGGTCGAAACATAGAGGGACGCATGGGTCCAAAGTATCAACTTACACATGAGTATACATAATCATAAACTTTATGTCGACAACCATAGCATGAGGATGAGCCAACCAGATAATAAAGGTACACGGGGCGGCTTGTACGTATCAACAAGCGCTCACGCGTCATCTGTCGATTACGAGGACCCGTCCAAATTAATCTACCTTAACCGAGTTTCATCCTCTTGACCAACTTGGTTTAAGTACACTAACCTTGGAAATCACTGGAGATGCACCCTGTGCATAGAATACACATATGACAACCATAAACCAAGACTCCACTGGTCACGGGGCTGCACATGACAGTGGAAAGGTTACACAGATGTTTAAGTGTTAAAAATTAAATCTCCCAACCTTAAATAATTAGGTACAAGCACTCTCAAATCTGACTGATTTATCTTTCCACTAAAGGCAATGCTACGGTACCTCTATTACCTACTATGAGGTAAAGCAATCTGAGCCATTAATTTATTAGATTTTATAAATTATTAAACAAATAAATAAATAACCTAATAAACACGAGAAATTTTCAAAATCTAGTAATCACCGGGACAAACACGGAAGTGGGGGTACACTTGCCTCCGTGATTACAAAAAAACTCAAAAAGCGGTCCTCTTCCAATTGGTGCACAGTGTACCGGCACAAGGCACTGAGGAAAGGCGTTTTTTTTTCCGTGCGCCCACCACTCATGTTACGTAATTAATTAAAAAAACACGTCACATGCAGAAAAAAATTGGTAGCTAAACACGTTAATTGAGTCTTAAATAATTTTGGCGTTCTAAACTATGTTAGACATTAACACGTTATGTAGTCAAAGTTTATGCGTTATGCTAACTGATTAAAACTATATTATATACTTAAGAGGATCTTCTAAATTAAAACATGTTGCATGTCAACTAATGAACTTTGGGAACGAAACACGCGCTGCAACGGGTAGCTATCACGTAATCAAATAACCAAATTATGTTACGTACATTAGCTGTTATGGTAGTATATACTAATCAAATTATGTCATGATCAAAGTTGCAAAATAAAAAGATTTACCATATCAAATAGATCTAGAAAAAAAAATTATATCTAAACTTTCCTTATTTGTCATATTTTACCAAATTAATAAATTAATGTTTCACATAATACCTCCTAGGAAGTAATAGATCATCCTAACCATTTGATTTCATTAAATGAATGGCTAACACTTATTTGGAGGTACCACAGCAAAGCCCTTCCACTAATTCTAAGAGCAACTCCAACACATGGTGTATATTTGTCTTGGAGTCTAAATTTAGATTGTTTTAGGAAAAACAGGACTCCAACAGGTATTGTATCCCATAATCCAAAATAAGAAGCCATGTATCATGCACTTCTCGCTATCTAGAAATAGCACGCTGTGGCCGCTCGCTATTCCTCTTCCTTGCGTCAATTTCTATATGAATTTATGTTCTTGCTATCTAGAAATAGCATGTTTTCAAATATATAAGAGGCAAAATAGCTAGGCTATTGTAGAGTCCTCCTTTTTTTAAGACTTTTCTATTTTACACAATGGCTAAAACAAGGTATTTAGCTATTAGTTTTAGACGAGCTCTTGGAGTTGCTCTAAGTTGGCCCCAATCTCACTCCCCTATTTTAGTTAACGGAGTGGGTAGATGTGCCCGTCTCGTCCACTCAATATGCCACCAACCATACTTTGAGCTTTCTCTGCCCATTATGGTCAGAAACATTGTGAGTCTGATAATATACGAGGGGTTATCTATAGAAACTACATGTTTACACAACAGTATAATTAATTCACCGTAGATGTCTTACTGTCATATATGCACAACAGTATAATTACCTCCAACTATTCTTGCCATGTTAGCCCTGCGAATTTGTCTGCTTAGTTTGCATTTAAGGCTCCGCTTTTGGTGCTTCAGTTTGTCAGATAATGCCTTACTGTTTGTTTCCGTTTTCAGAAAACTTATTATTCAGAAAACTCATGCTTAACCAGTTCTCTCATTGGCTGCCAATGATATCCATATATTTGATTGTTAATCAAGGACGAAAAAGAAGACCGTTTATGCAGTCATAATTGTTGCTTTTCTTATTCTCAATTGAAGTCATCCATTGGTATATGTTATGATGAGGACTCAGTCTTTTATGATGTTTATTTTCCATTTTAATTGAGCTAGGCCATCTGAGATGTATTTTTTTTCATTCTGGAGATCCAATCCTATTACAATTGAGCTAAGCCATGACATCCCTTTGAACACTGCCTATTTATATTAGGCATCATCCGTTGTGTATATTGACACAGAAATATGCTACTACTACTGCATCATTTGGCCTCTCAAATAAAATCTGCTGCTACATACCATGCTTAGGTATATATCTTTACATAGTTTCGTGCTTCTTTTTTTTTAAAAAAAACATACAGCTCATGAATTTGCCTACAAATTCTGATTTGTCCCACAAAAGATGATTCTTCTATTAGCGTTCGAACTAACTTTCAGTCTTTTATTTGTGACCGCAGCTGTACACAATGCACATGCAGCGTGCTTCGTTGTCAGAGCTAACAACAAACAGTAAAAGGCCGAGTGTTTGTGTACGTGTCATGAGGAAATGGCCTTTCCACGGGAATAACCCTGATGGACCACCTCTGTATGTGGGTCTTGTCCTTGCTGATCAGCAGGTATAATTCTTTTGAGTTTTCCATAATATCCATTTCTGTACACATTTAAAGGTTAAAAAAAAAACAGCTCGGTAAAAAAATGAAGCATGCATCTATATCGAAACAAGATTACTGACTTAATGTCCTTTGTCTCTATGCTGTAAAATTTTACAAGGAACTGCCATGTATGCACAGATCCCGGCAACAGAGGTAGTGGAAGGTTGTGGATACGTATGTATGTATGTGTATGTATGTATGCTTCTTGATCAGCGCATGCCCCTGCACCCTTCCGTGGCCTCGCACCCACGGGTGTAGGCGTTGGCGTTGGCGTTGGCGCCGGGGCGGAACAGGTCCTTGTTCCTTCCGTTTTCCTGGTCGGCCGCCATCATGTGGTAGTTTAGCGAGCCTTGCATGGCGGCAGCGTCCTGAACGACGCTGCTGCTCAGGAGGAGGAGGGCCACCAGGGACAGGCCCAGGACGGTCACGGGGAGCTTATCTTTGCCCATGCCTGCTGCTGGCGTTTATTCTTGTGCCATAGCTCTAGCGGGTAACGAACGGAACGGAGAATGAAGACAGGAGAGGCTGCAGTGTCTTAAGTAATGGTGTATACGATGTGACTCATGCAAGCGACGGGTGGAGGAGAAGGTGTCCAGGAGGTTTGCTAGTGGTGTTTAATTTGGTCGAAGAACTTAATTAGAAATAAAAATGGATGGTTCTTAACTTCGATATGATGCCTATATATATACAAGATGTGGCGGGAGAGATTGTTGTGATGTTTGAAAACACATAGATTTTCTAAATTTAAGCTCTCCTTCAAAAGATATATATAGGAGAAAAGTTTTTAGCGAGACTCATGAGGATTTTGGTTTAAAATAACACCTCGTCTTCCGTGAGGACTCTCTTCATGGGTTAGTAATTTGAGATCAGAATGAGGTGTTAGTAATTTGAGGACTCTCTAAGTAGCTAGAGTGGCTATATACTCTGAGGACAAAAGCCAAAGAACTTGCTCATAACTGAGTGCATGGCATTTCAAAATGATTAGCAACTCAACTTTTCTCACAGGGAGCACAAGTCCAAACCACCGTACTCGTGCCCAGATAAGAGACGAATCATGTCTCCAACCTTTCCTACGTTGACTCAAGTCGTCCAATGAACGATCGAGAGGTGCAAGAGTACTAGCCACTCTAGCTACTCCTCACCCCCCAGTCGACAGGATTACCCGATCAGATCACAACATGATACTAGCAGGCTTATTATTACCAATACCATATGCATGTGGAATTTGGTATGTATGAGTGAGGTGTTCAAGGCTCACTAAAACAGATGTAGTGGTACTTAACCGACTCAAGTAAGTTATTTCAAGCAAGACCTCGACTCACCATAACCCTGCCCCCATGCCGAGCCTAAGCCTAGTCCACATTCATTTATCGTTCATACCTTATTAACATGAACAACATCCTTCTTTAGCTTATTGTATTATTGGATCCTTAAGCAAATTGCTACCATAGGCAAGTTTTAGCTTAAGTCATGGTGTTTCCTCACTGTTACCTATAGCTCGCGAAAGAGGCTTCTCACTCGTCATTCGACTTCTACCACCTCTAAGCAAGGCTAAGCACAGTTGTTACCCTTCCCATTGGTGAGTAGTTCCAGACGGCTAATCCTTAAGTTAGATTGATGAGGTTACACTAAGGGTAGCAAAGTTCATTTGTTAACCAAAATAACATGCATATATAACATAAATGCACATGGGCGAAACAAGGAGTATCCAAAGTAGAGTTCTTTAAGCAGACGTGTTTGCCTTTCATGATGGCCACATGTCCTTGGGCCAGCATGGTTACTTGATGTCTCTCTCTATCTGTTTGCTCCTGCAGAGGTTACGAAGATAGAGGGAGTGACTAGGAGATTTGTTGGCTTAGGGACTTGAGGTTACTTCCTTAGAGAGAGAGAGAGAGAGAGAGAGAGAGGTTGTTGTGTTTCTTGGTATGACAAGTTGGGAAAGACGGTCCTATAGATAGAGGGCTTGGGTGCAACTAAGGCTTGCTCTCCCACTTCGGAGCATTCATGTGGAGATAGAGTGGATCCCCAGATACCATGAAAGCATATTTGATTGAATATAATGGGTGTCATAGATTTATACGGTAATGCTATGATTAGGGCGTCCGGATGCTGGACGCTACGCGGCTTCACGTCGTCCACGTATTCACAAATATCTGATACTCTCACGCCGCCTCCAAAAAGAATCCCCCACTCTGCAAGCTGCCAGCCGCAAGCACGTTCGGCTCTCCTCCTCCATGGTCACACCCCAGTCTTTAATCGAGGTCCGGACCCTCGGCGACTCGCCGTGGCCCACCACTGCTCTCCTCTCCTCCTCCACGGCCACACCCTAGCTTTCATTCGCCTCCCCGCCTCCTGCTCCTCCTCACCATGGCCCTCGCCACCGCCACGACCTTCATCCTGCTCTGCCCGCCCCTCACCATCGTGACCGCGGCATCTGCTGCCACGTGGCCGCTCTCCAAGCTCCCACAAGTCTGTGGTGTTGCTCATATCCTCGAATGGCTTCCGCTTCGGATACCAGTACAAGGTCCCTCTCCCGCACATCCGCCACCTCATCACCTCACAAGTGCCGGTGTCGGCGTCCTCCTCATCACATCCTCCTGCGACTAGAGATGGAAAGGGTGTCGTGGCCGTGCTATACTTCGCGACTGCCTTGAGGCTTGCCAAACATGGTGGTCGCCGTCCACTAGAGTGCCGTGCTAGACATGTTGCAAGCATATGTTTCAAGTGTTTCAAGTGTTTTATATGCATGTTATAAGTGTTTCAAATGGACGTTGCAAAAGTAGATTGAGATGTTGCATATGTTACAATGGCTATACACATATGTTGCAAGCGTCTATTCCAAATGTTTCATCTGTTTCTTCCGATGTATGTTGCAAATGTGTTTATTTGGATTGCATATGTTTCACACATATATTGCAAGTGTTTTATCTGAATGTTGCACGTGCTTTTGCAATGGCTTTTCAAGTGTTTTTAAGTGTCTTTGCAAATGTTTCA
Source organism: Saccharum hybrid cultivar R570 (assembly GCA_038087645.1). NCBI lineage: Eukaryota > Viridiplantae > Streptophyta > Magnoliopsida > Poales > Poaceae > Saccharum > Saccharum hybrid cultivar. The sequence continues at coordinate 4,276,863 of JAQSUU010000333.1, forward strand.
AACACATGTTTTAAGTGTTTTATCTGCTTTTATACATATATTACAAATGTTTCTTCTGATAGTTTCAAAAGCGGATCAGATGTTGCCGTTGGAGACCCACCTACCGCAGCAGTAGTCCAGGCGAGGGAAGAAGAGGGGGGAGTGAGCAATCTCTGTGTGAGGTCAAGAGGCACGGGCACCGTTCAGACAGGTGCGGGCAACGTTCGGACAGGCACAGGCCCCCACCTGGGTGCGCAAAACAGGTGCGTCTTGACGCGGGCGTCCGTCAGGGCACTTGCACTGCCGTAGATCAGAGGGCAAATTACCTCGTTAGGTACATATGGCAATATCAGATTACAATCCGAAACTACCAAATATACTCGAAATCCAGATATAGGAAGAGTGGCAAAAATAACAGGTTCTGGTACGGCCGCCCCTAAACTCTGCAACGATTCTGCAAGCATTTCCATTAACACAAGGTGCATTGACTTATGAGCACTTGCATTTCTACCAGGGGTACAACTAAAATTGTTCACATTACAACACAGAGAAATCTGAATCCAAGCAATTGCAATTAAAAGTTAGAAGAGAACGATGACAGCCAAATAAAAGGTAGAAGGGTAAATTACAGGCATGGTATCACACTATTTATCTTCCTTTTCCTTGTGACAATGTAACCCCCTCACGATCCGCAGCAAGCTGATTTTTGTGATGCTGAAGCCTCACCACCCTCAGGTCTGTTAATACTGATCGTGCGATCCTGAAACCATAGAATTCCTAAATTGTTAAGCAACATTGCCGAAGTAGCAAATCTTTTTTTCTTTTTTTTGAAAGCGGCTTTAGAAGGAAGAACAAGATTGAAGTTGCACCTCTGGCTTTGAATCAGATTCAGCAAGCCTTTGCTTGATATCTCTTGCTATGGAGAAGAAAACCTGCTCCACATTCAGGTTGGTCTTCGCACTCTGCAGAAACAACAATCACAAGGCACACGCATATAGTTTTAGCCTTTTAGGGAACCACATATCAAGCAGATCGTTCCATTCAGTTAGAACAGATGTAAGGAGAACACAGCAGAAATAAAAAGTAAAAACCAAACCGACCGTTTCAAAAAACTTGATGCCATACTCATCAGCAAGAGCCTGCCCTTTTGAAGTCGGTACAGCCTGTATTCAGACAATAAAGGCCACTTAAAAAAATAAGGATATGAATAAACTTAAGGTTCCAAAGAACACTAGGCGCTAGACAGGAGATGTAGCTGCAATCTGCATAAATATGAAAGAATAAATGGGAGAGGAGGAATGTCTACACAGCCCACTGCCTTGGGGAAGCCCACTAGCCTATCTATCTAACCACCATACCTCCCATCAAACCCCTACCACTACCACCACCGAATTCCAGCTGCTGCCTTTGTTCTCATGCAGCTGCATCACCTCTCCTGTCTCCCCAAATCTCATGTCCTTCGCCTGCCCTATGCTTTGCATGCACACCACCCCTCACCTGCTCCCCTGCTCCATGGCACACCACCTCTGCTCCACCTGCGCACACCATCCATCTGCTCCCCCTCAATGGTGCACTGCCTCTACTCCGCTTGCATACATGAACACTAGGAGGGAAGATCAAGCAGAGGGCAAGCAAAATCAAGCAGCATGGACACCATGTTGTAAGCATAGATGAAATCACACCACAGTAACCATTCTGCTATCCTAACTTACTCACTTCTCTTGTTTTCTTCACCATCTATAGGTCCATCAGCTCGCCCCATGTTTAATTGGACGCTTATGACCTAGGCAACGTGCCAAAGCTATGATGTTTTTTTCAAACATTGGACAGACTAGAGGCTACACGACAGCCATTTGAGGTTCATTGTGTTAAACATATCCTGAAGTTTTCCACCTCATAACTGATCCATTTTTCCAGTTTAAACTGAACATAAAAGTACAAAAAAATCTTGAATAGGAATGTAACATTACATGAACAGAAAATGTAAGACAATAAAAGGGAAAAAAAGGACATACCCGTTTGCTTTCATCCATGTCAGCTTTGTTGCCTACCAAAATTTTATTCACATTGTCGGAAGCATGTTGCTCAATGTTCCTAATCCAGTTTCTTATATCTGTCAATATTAACACCAAGGTCAGAAGAGAAGCCAAAGGCCCATATTAAAGGATTGACTTTGGTTGAAATGCACTGTGCACATACTATTGAAAGATGACTCATCAGTAACATCATAGACAAGAAAAATTCCCATTGCACCCCTGTAGTAGGCTGCATAGTCAAAATTATTAGCAGATTCAGAGTAATTAACCCATAAAAAATTGAAGGACCAACATTGCTTCAACTGACAGAAAACAAGTATATTGCGTACCGGTTGTAATAGTTCGAAAACGTTCTTGACCAGCAGTATCCCATATCTGTAACTTTATGCGCTTACCATCAAGCTCAACTGTTCTTATTTTGAAGTCAATCCTTTTTAAAGATAAAATATAAACTATTTTAGAACTATTCTAATAGCAGCATTCATTTGAAAATAATGATCCACTCAAAACCAACTATTTTTATACATTAGCAGCGCTTACCCAATGGTGGTGATAAAGCTAGTCGTGAAGGAGCCATCTGAGAACCGTAAAAGGAGACAACTTTTCCCAACACCTACACGATGATTGTTAAATAAAGTCAATTGGGTTATTTGCATAAACAAGATCAGGAATATACAAACATGCCTAACTCAAATCCAAAAAAAAAAAGGCTGGCAAGGGGGAGTCACAACCCAGTTACAGTGTAAGAATAAAGTGGCACAAAAAATGTATGGCATGCCTAAAACATGCCCACTACTAAGGTAGCAAAGATACTACTGATGAGACACAGAGAGATGGTAGCGTGCAAGAAAGGATGACTCAAATATATATTAATTTCTCGAGTTTTTGATAAGTAATATTAAGAGTTGCTTTTTCTTGGTGACTAAACCCAGTTCAGATTCAACAATATGCATTGATATTATAGCGTGAACATATCTCCAACATGGCAACATCAGACCACTCTTTTCACAATGCACATGCTCCCTGTAGCATGATGCCATTTGGTCTGCAGTGATGTGAAAATGTCACTCTAGGACTTCCTCAGATAAGTAGTTTTTACTCCCTAGCCACACTTGCTAACAATATACTAACAAAGTTGAACACCAAGCTTAAAATATCATCACCACAACTCATCAGAAAAATCCCAACAATTAGCTGGATAGGCAATAAATACAATCAGGTTTTTAAACGTTATGCAAATAATAAGAGCTTTTCAAAAACTCCTCCTAAGTGAATTTAATGCGATAGCACTTTACAGTTTTACACCTTACTGAAAGCATGAGACAGAAATTTTCAGAGCAACAGATGGACTGGGCAATTTAAAATGAAAACATTAAGTATTGCTGGCAGGAACCAATCTATATGTTACAACTGTACTAATAACAAGAAACATCTCTTACTCTTATTCAATTCAGACTTCAGAGTAGCTGACAAACCAAAAGAGTGATTCAACTCATTTTTAGGAAAGTAAATGGATCGGATATGGACAGATACCTATGGATAAGAATAGTCGAATGATACGGGTAGTATCAGCTGTATAGGATAAGATATGAATGGATATTGACTTTGATCATCCGAATACGGAACGGTACCTGTAGCCCTTCTATCGGATGGTCGGTCAGGAAATATCCATACCATTTACACCCCTACCCATTTCTACAACAAATATGCCAAAGTATTATTTTGGCGTCTTGTATCACAGGAAGAGCTGTAGAAGATAATAATCGACTTTTAAAATAATAATTTATCTGGACTATGATTAAGAAAAACCCCAAACTTTCCCACAGAGGTTTCAGTCAAGTCAACATGGCCATCACCAGCTACTAGTGGACATATGCTAAACATGTACAATTCAGAACTGATCAAGGGACTCGATGGGATAAACTATGACATGGGATGTTCGACGCCAATTCGAGAACTAGCAACAGTCACCTGCAAATGAATTTTCACCCCTTCACCCATCCTATTCCTATCGCAGTAGGAATTATTTAACATAAAATCCATGAATTTCCTTTTCTGTGGGCACCGGCGATCACCATTTCAATGTAATAGTTGGATAAGACGGCAAAGGCTGTTTATTGTGTAATTAGTGTCCGTAAGTTTTAAGTTATCTTCACATCGTAGTCTCCAAATGGAATTCTGTTAACTTGTCTGTGTGGTTGCAGATGTAGAACTCAAGCAGCAAGTAGCAAAGCAGACATAACCCGAGAGTATACCTGGAAGTGGATTTGGATCATCTACGGTACAAACGGACTTAACCCGTTTTTGATTGAAATGAATGGATGCTATTGGACCCGGATATCCATTTCCACAAAACCCAAAAGTGTTCGGATTGGTTTGGACTGAAAAACCTACATATCCAAAATCCACGGACTTCACAGGGCGCGACGGCGGCGGCGCTATCTCCCAGCATTCGTGCCTTCTGCTCCGGGTGAGCTTGGTCTGGAACCGCTTCCGGCCGAAGCTGCCGCTGCCCCCACCGCTCCCGGGTATGGCGCTGACGCTGAAGTCGTCCAGGCGCGGTGGCGTCTCGAAGCCGGCGCGCGCGAGCCACCGGGGGAGGGGGTGGCGTTGGGAACGGCGTGGTACGACAGCGCGAGGTGTGGCGGCGCCGGCACGGGCACGGGCACCAACGGAGGAAGGCCTCTAGCGTGGCCTGGTGGTGGTGGTGGAAGTGCTGCGGCGGCGGCGTGGGTAGCGTCCCGGTGCGGCAGGTGGAAGAAGACGGGCGGTGCGCATGAGCCCGGTGCCACCAACATGCTCGCGGCGAGGCGGTGGAAGCTGTGACGGGACCCGCACGCCGCGCACTTGAGCGAGTCCGCGACAACGCCATGTACTCGTCGCAGCCGTCGAACGCCTGCCCGCCCATGGCCACGGCGTGGTTGCGCATGCAGTCCCGCTGGTGCTCTCGCACTAGGCTCAGGTGATCCATCAGGTCCTACGGCAGCGCCTCGTAGAGCACCTGGCAAGTCTGGCGGCGGTGACATTATTCGGATGAATGGATTGGACTGGATTCAATCGGTGTGGACTGGATTGGATTTGACGTTTCAAAAATGCATTTGGTTTGGATTGGATAGGTGTTTTCCTCAAGGTGGATTGCTTTTGGATTGCTTTTAATGGACGTGGATCTTAATCCACTTCCAGGTTTACCCGAGAGCGAGTGAGTTTTCAGAGGAGCACCAACAACATTTCATTTCATTCCTATATATATATAAAACCGTGACACGTCATCGACGAAACAGCGGCGGCGGCTTTTGGGCGGAACCCACACACGATCCCTCCCACTAGATCCCCCGCCCAATCACACAGCGCGCAGCAGCCTCTGCGTTTCACAGGCGATCCAGACGAATCAGAACCGGACTTCGATTTGGCCTCAGATCTCACCGCAACCAATCGATCCGGACGGAGAGCGAGAGGTGGGGGAGGAGTCGCTCGTGAAGGTGAAGGCACTCACCGCTATCGCCGATGAGGAGCAGCTTGATGAGGTAGTCGTAGTCGGCCCGCGCCCTCGCCGGCGGCGCCGCCATCTCCGAGACCGAGCTCCGGCCGAACCTACGCGAAGCGAGCGACCGTCGGATCCGGCCGGGCCAACCACGAGCCGGGTCGGAGGCGCGCCCTAGCCGGTCGGCGCGCTGTCGAAGCGGGGCTGGGCGGCGAAGTGAGGTACGAGATCGGGTGCGGTGGGAGAGAGGAGAGAGGAGAGAAGTAAAGGAAGGTGGTGGGGACGGGACGGGTGGAAGTGGTCCACCGTGGACTTTGAGCGGGCCGTGTCACGGCCACGTGGGGGGTGACTGCGTTCCACCATCCAAACTTGTGATTCAATCTGCACACGAGCTGTGTCAAAAAAAAAAAATCTGCACACGAGCTTTAACAGTTGAACTTATGAATCACTCAACAATTTTCACCCCACATGGTTTCACTCATTCGATCTAACAACGGTAATGATTAGATCCCGGACGGACCAACCCGCTCGCATACATTGAGCGGCAAAAAAAAACGACATCCGTAACTGCGGCTGCTGCAGGCGACACCGCTGCTCCCACCCCCGCTGGTTGACGCCGCTGGCTCCGCACCGTCCACATCTCCGCCTCAGCCTCGCCTTCCGTTATCTCCCTCTCTCCCGACGTAGCTCAAAGCATGGCCACCTTTGCGCGCTGCATACGGCCGGTCTGGCGGTCCCCCAACCGTGCAGCGTAGCCCCTCGGCGGGGTGGCCGCTCGCCCGCATCGCGCGCGCACCTCCGCTCCACTCTGTCTCGCTGCTCCTTCCACCAGATCCACCATGCGGCGAGAGATCCGATGGTGGTGGTGACTGTGACGCCGACTGCATGGGTTCGGGGCTGCGTGTCGAGCCCACGATACCAGCGGCCACGAAGGAGGCCCGCTGGCCTCGTAGTAGGCGAGGTCCATCTGGGGCGATGGTGGCGATGGCACGGCTGCCTTCAGTGAGCTCCACACACCGGCGAGCCTCCATTTCACAAGAAGCAAGGAGATGTTGCGATGTGCTGAAAACGTATGTTGCAAGTATATGTTTCAAGTGTTTCAGATTTTTTTAAAGGTATGTTGCAATTGTTTCAGATAAATATTACAAAAGTAGATCAAAATGTTGCAGTGGTTGTCCACGTATGTTGCAAAGGTCCGCTCCTAATGTTTTATCTGTGTTTTTTGACGTATTATTGCAAGTGTGTTTATCTGGATGTTAGATACGTTTCACACATATGTTGAAAGTGTTTCATCTGGATATTGCGTATGTTTGCAATGATTTTCAGGTGTTTTTCATGTGTTTTTGTAAGTGTTCCAGAAGCATGTTTCAAGTGTTTATTTGTTTTAAGACATATGCTACAAGTGTTGCATCTGTATGTTTCAAAAGTAGATTAGATGTTGTACATGTTGCAATGCGCGTGAGAAGCAGAGGGGACACGAGCGGTTTAGCACGGCCCCGCATGGGCACGTGAAACCTAGACGCAGGTGGGTGCGTGCTGGTTTTTTTTTTGTGCGAGCAGGGCCGTGGATTGCTGGTGTGAGCGCGGAAAACTACAACACGGATGTCCGAATGCGGGCCTCAGCCCAAACGTTCGGGCGCTAATCGTCCCGATCTAACAAAGAAATACACTTGCTAGCTGACCAAGTCAAACAAGTTTCAGTTTAACCGTTCTCTTCATGAAGATTTATAAATAATTATGATATCAAATTATTATCATTAATTTATCATAAAAATATTTTTTATAATATTCATATTTAAAAACATAATTTAGCAGTGCGTTTTCTTTTTGGACGGAGGGCATTAGTGTCGGAGGAGCTAATCAATTCTTAAGCCGAAAATGTGGTCGCTGCCGGTGAGCGTTTCGGCTGGTTGGAGTGTTCCCAGCATTCGGCAACTGTTTCTCGAGAGTGTCATGGCAACTCCGGATCCAGCGCCACATGCCATTCCGCCGGTTCCAGCCTTCGAGGGGAGGCAACAATTTCTCACCATCACTACTATTCTACTAAGGATACTGAAACTTGTCAGTTGTCACAGGCAGACAGCATCATAAACCCATAACACACTCTGGATGACAACAATACTGTTTAACACTGATGAAACCCATCAGAGGATATCAAAGGAAAACAAAACATGGAGGTGGTGACAAAACCAAATGGATGGATTTCATTAGTCGATTGATGGTAAGCATTTGAGCTATACATACAGATTGTATGGTGGATTGGAGGGTCTCCAGTCTACCAGATTAATGGATACAAGTACTCCAATCAACAAACAACCAAGGTGAAGTGAACTGTAGACTTGTAGTTGTAGGTAAATACAGCAAGAATCTTAAAGACCTGTGCAGACAAATTATAGCTGTAAGTCTGCCTATACTATTCCTTGAGAGAACACCCAGGAGAACACCCATAAACACTTTGGATGACAATAATACTATTAAACACAGATGAAATCCGTCAGGATACCAAAAGAAAACAAAACATGGAGGTTGTGACCAAATCAAATGGATGGATTCATTAGTGAACTGAATGAATCCATGACTGAAAATAATATTCCTTCCAATATAAGTGACATTTTTTTTTACACCACTGAGACAGAAAGAGCATAAAAAGATAGATTTGGACTTCATTGCTCACAGTAAATACACCAGGAAAAATTAAACCAAAGTGAAACCAAACCAATTAGTTAAGGCCTGGTTGCCAACAAAAGAAAGCACAATGGATGAATCTCCAGCCCCTGCTGAGCCAGTCGATGGATGAAGGAGAGTTTGAGGTGCTGCTCTGGTGGAAGACTGGAAGGTCGCAGGATGTCTTTCGGCAGCACACGCAAAGATTAAGTGATTGGGCAGTACCAAGCAACGCCTGATAATGGGGCAGCCAGGAATTAGGATTGCAAGGCAGCACAATTTTGTGACAAAATTTTCATTACTTAACTCACAGCTCATCTACTGCCACCATGGACAAACGGAAATCAGATGCAAACTGCCAACCATGGTGGAGTTGGATTTCAAGTGTTGGAATCCTAAACAAGCACCTTCATGCCAAGTCCACAAGTATCCGTGATTATGTAATCCTCATAAATTTCCATGTGGTGACTTTTTGATACAGATACTTTCTACCACCATAACAAGGATCAGTCTAAAGTCTAAACTTGGCTCTACAAAAGCACCCTAGAAGTAAGAACCCAAAAATAAAATAAATGCAAGGGAATTCACAAATCCAAACTTCTATACTTACAGGTGAGTAGTGCTCAAACATGCGCCACCAATGGTTGATTGAATGTCCTGCTAACCGTCCCTGAATTATGTCTGGCATGAAAACTGAGCAGGGGACGATGTTTTCTTTCCCCTTCAATTTCTTTTGCTGCTGTTATTTTTCAGCACATTAGCTCCTTCCCACGCTGTGTGCTTACGCTATTTGTCAACCAGATACCTTACTCTATTAGTCAGTCGCTATCTCTAAGCGCAGATATAGTACAGCCTACACTTTGTCAACCAATATCAAAGCAAAACCTTTCACCAGAAATCCTCACAAGAACATTGGCCATCCTTGAAATGATGGAACCGATACAAGTCTCGAACAACAATCTCCCGATTTGTGGCTCGGGTTATAAACTTGATTGCCTCGTGGCAGTCCTCACAAACACGAAGATTCTTGAAGATCCGAAGTGGCGTCCCAACAGGGGTGCTGATGATCCCAAATGCAATAGCAAGTTTCTCGCTGTGGAACTTCAGAGATGTTTCTCTCTGTTCCTCCTCAATATCGTGTACAACAAGATCAGTTCTACCTGTGTACCCCATTTCCTTCAGCCTCTCCATCAGCTTCTCCAAGTAAGCATAAATTTCAGCCAATCTCGGGTGAGACACGTCCAGTGCAACAAATCTATGCACGGTATTTTTCAGATGGATCCATGATTGACCTGGCTGCTTTCTGACTCTCCTTTCCCTCATTGAACTTCTGAGCTTGAAAGTGTCAAGCCATTTGCTGTTGGTGGCATACATGTTTGACATCAGAACATATGATCCAGCATCATATTGTTCTAGTTGAAGCAACTTTTCAGAAGCCAATTTTGCATACTCAATGTGCTTGTGAAGTCGACAAGCTGACAGCAAAGTCTTCCAAACAATAGCTTCATGGCTGATCTTGTTTTCCTCAATGAAATTCTTTGCTTTGTCGAGTAGCCCAGCTCGTCCATAAAGATCAACCATGCAATTGTAGTGCTCAGTGCTTGGAACAATTCCATACTCTTCCTGCATAAGGTTGAAGTAGTGGTACCCCTCGCTGACCAATCCACTATGGCTACAAGCAGATAGAACAGCGACGAGGGTTATCTCATTTGGCGTGATCTTTTCAGCCTTCATTCTGTTAAAGATCTCTAATGCCATTCTTCCTTGCCCGTGTGTTGCATAGGAGCACAGCATTGTAGTCCAGAGAGAAACATTCTTCTCTTGAGCACTTTCGAATATCCTGCAAGCATCTTCAAGGCTACCACACTTTGAATACATGTCAACGATGGCAGACGCTAATGGTGCATCAAATCTGTGACCCAGCTTCTCAACAAATCCATGCACTTGCCTGCCTTGCTCAACCATCCCTGCGTTTGCACAGGCAGCAGCTACACTAGTGAGGATGAACAGCCCAGCAGGAACTCCTTCACGCAGCATCCTGCGGAAGAACGCAAGAGCTTCCTCCTCCCTGCCATTCTGGATATACCCAGCGACCATCGTGCTCCACGCAAATTGTATGTCCTCTGCAAACTCTGACCAGCGATCAAAGATTGACAGAGCAGCCTCCATTTCCCCACACTTGCAGTACATGTCCATGAGAGAGCAGCCGACAAACGCATCCTCCTCCAATACAGCCACCACCACGCGACCATGGAGCTGCCGGCCTAGGTCCCGCAATGAAAGCAAGCCAGCCAAGGCAAACGCCATGGAGTAAGTGTAGTTACTAAACGCAACTCCAGCTCTCACCATTTGCTGCAGGCGATCCAACGCCTCAGTGGCGCGCCCATGCCGCATAAGCCCGCTGATGATCGTGTTCCAGCTCGAAACGTCCCTCAACAACGATTCATCGAACAACCGCATCGCCCCCACAACGTCGCCATCCTGCAGACACGCCCTGATCACAATGTTCCAGGATGTGGCGTCCTTCTGGGCCATTGCCCCGAACGCCCTCCTGGCGCGCCCATGGTCGCCGCACTTGGCGTACATGTCGAGGATTGCATTGCAGAGCACCACGTCCGGACACACGACGCTCCGCAGAATCCACCCGTGGATGCGCCTGCCGGACTCGACGTCGCCGAGCCCCGCGCAACACCGGAGGACGCCTGCGAGCACGAAGGCGTTCGGCGCGGTCGCACCGCATCCATCCATCATCTCCGTGAACGCGTGCATGCCGTCCGCGTGCCGGCCTTCACGCGCGCAGCCGGAGATGATCGATGTCCATGCCGGCAAGCTCCGCGTGGGCGTTCTGTCGAACACCCTGCGCGCGTTGTGTAAGCCACGGGCTTTTCGCCAGGATGCCGGGACACAACCTTGCACGCGCTGTGGATGTGTCTCAGACAAGGCCTTTTTAGCTGCACAGGCCTCCGGGAGGAGCCCAGCGGAGGAAGGAAACATGAAGAAAGTCTGCAGCGGCGAAAGCAGTGCGGTGGCGGCAGCTTTCCTAGCCGCCTGGGCCATCAGAGAACGCGCTTCCGTCTGGTTAGTCTTCGTCCTCCTGGACGTCGAAAAGGTAAGGTGGCAGTCGCATTTGCACCTCCCCAGCTCACGCACGACCGGGAGCTCGAGTGCGGAGGCCGGGAGGACGGCGACGGGAGCGGTAGCTACCGTCTGGTTAGTCTGGCCGTCTGGGAGAGCAGCGGGCGGCTGGACTTTTATCTACGGTAATAATTCGTTGAGATCAACACAATTTGCAATTTGCATTTGGGCTACTATTTCTTAGCTATTATTTTAATCTGATTTAAACTCTATACAGTAATGCTATAAATTTTTATCAAATATTTGTGGTAGCCATCCAAACAATTGCTACAAAAATTTTGCCGCACCTTAGTGATGAACCAAACGACCTAATTTTAGCATAGAATGTGTCAAGTCACAAGTATGAGTGATTGGCAAACACCTAGCCTTAGGCGTGGCAAACTCGACTATACTTCGGCACGGTTTGTCAAGTTTCTCGACTATATTTCGGCACGGTTTGTCAAGTCTGGCTTTTTTTTTGTTACCCTAGATGATGAGTGGGAAAAGGGCAAAAGGCACATCCCCTCTATCTCGGTTGCAAATATAAATGTCATCATCCATCGTAGTAAATCCAGGAACACCACAATTTAAACAAACCAAGACAAATCTTGATTCAACTAAACATATCATCCCATCCTATGTTAACTTGACAAACACACTGATGTGATGCTACATTATCCATCACCGCACTTCAACTACAAAGTTTAGTGCATTTCCCAGGCAGAGGAACACGAGCAAAAGGGATGCTCTAGAAGCTCATGGTCTAACACGAGCAAAAAACTATTACAGCAACTGAATTCCAACTAACCAACATTATCCACCAGAGTTCAAAATTTGTCCATAACCAATATTGCCTTCGCCATTTCAAAAAAGAACCTTTCCGTATAACATTAGCTGTACTTGCTTTCCCAGGGCATAACAGGGAAAACAAATGTAAAAGGATCAATCATCGCCTTTCTTCGGCTTACGGTAGGTTTCCTCAATGTGCTTTGCCAGAAAAACATATGTGTTGAATAGCTTCTTGATGTTCGGAACATTGTAGTTCTGAGCTACATAGATACCACATCCCATTCCCACCAAGAGAGTGAAGCTGCCCCTGAATAACCCCATCGCAACAAAACCTGGTACCAACATTAAAACACTTATGTAAAAACAGAAATATGATTCCAATGCAAAACATAAATGACTACTAGAAAGCAGAACACAGCTGAAAATGGTTGGGATCATAAGCAACGAAGACACCATATTTGTTGTCCAAAGTGTCACTAAATGATATTGCTGTCCAAAATGGCAAGCTGTTCAAGCTATCATGGTGACAGTTATAGTGTCTCCAACGAAACTAGCAACTTAGCCCATCCAAACTTTTAAGCTAAGTTTATCTTCAATGAAACGCAAAACTATACCTGCAAGCACTAATTTCACTAGATCTCCTAATAAGGCTTCGTGTCATTAGAGACCCAATTAAAACATAAGCCGTCAGACCGCCATTTTCTATTCATGGGTTAACACAACTGCAAGATGCAAAGACGAGGAATCTTCTGCCAGACTGGGTCAACTGGAAAAGCACTAGAGCAGAACAAATTAAACCATAGTTGCTAATCTGATAAATTCATTGCAAATTTGACACAGCCCAGTAAAATGCGAGGTGATACATGAAACTAAGCTGAGTAAATCTGATGGCCAAGATAAAGTTCATGCAACTATGAACTAACTTTTTAGGAATAGATGCTGTACCCTGTGGCGCCAGTGGAACTGTTTATTTATCAATACAACTTAACACAGCTCTCCAGCATATTCAAGGGGAAAAAATCAAGACAACTAATATTGCTTGGCATTTGGCAATGCTGTGATAAATTAGCAGCTTAATCCTTTCCGTTTAACATCTAAACACTGATAAAATTTCTAAAGCTTAATAAGCATATCATCTCACGTGGAAAGAAATACATAGTTGGATACTTAAGCAAAGTGGCCGATCTAAGTAAATATTATGGAGTTATCTGAGAGAATAAGCTGCATGGAGGATTGGAGGGTAGCAGGTCTACCAGACTAATGGGTAAGTAATCCAATCAACAAATGACCAAGGTGAAGTGAGTTGTAGGTAATAATGACCAAGGTGAAGTGAGTTGTAGGTAATAAGGTCAATACAGCAAGAAATCTCTCTTAAAGACCTGTCCAGACAAATTACACTGCTTATACTATTTGTTGAGAGTATCCAGGAGGTTCATCACTTTCTACAACTACAAAATGATGAAGAAACACTGGAGTTGGATTACAGATACTGAGATTTATCATGAAAAGATAGCATCATGTTAGCTCTGCAAACATAGAGCATCCGACTCATAAACACTTTGGATTACAGAAGTAAAATAACAGTGATGAACCCCATCAGGATATCAAAAGAAAACAAAATATGGAGGTGGTGACCAAATCAAACGACGGATTTCATTAGTGGATTGACTGTAAATGAATCCATGACTAAAAAGAATATTCCTTCCAATAAGTGAAACATTTTTTGCACTAGTTAGACAGAAGAGCATGAAAAGGGCTCCATTGCTCACAGTAAATACCCAGGACAAATTAAACCAAAGTTACACCAATCCAATTAGTCAAGGCTTGGTTGCTAGCAAAAGAAAGCACTACAGATGAATCTCCAGCCCTTGCTGAACCAGTCGATGGATGAAGGAGAGTTTGAGGTAGTGCTATGGTGGAAGCCTGAAAGGGCGCATGATGCTTTTCGGAAGCACATGTTAAGATAAAGTGATTGGGGACTACCAAGCAGTGTTTGGCATCCAGGAACAGAGATTGAGATGCAGCACATATTTGTGACTAAATAAATCTTCTCTACTTATCTCACAGTTCATCTACTGCCACCATGGACAAATGGAAATCAGATGGAAACTGCCGACCATGGGGGAGTTGGATTTCAAATGTTAGAATCCTAACCAAGCACCATCATACCAAATCCACCAGTATCCGTGATTTTGTAATCCTGATAAAAAAATTCCATGCTGTGTTTATGGAATACGCTTACACATGTGATTAGATCAGACCCGAATACAGCTACCTTAAATTAGGGTTCCGGTGCTCAAATTTGCACAGAAGGAACGGAAGAGAGTGAGGCGGGCATACCTGGTGTGGTGGCTTGTGGTCGTCGCCGGCAAAGGTTACGACGAAGACCTGGGCAGCTGGAGTAGGGCGGCGGGCGGCGGCGGGCGGCGAGGGCGTGTTCCGTCGGCCGAGTCGAGCCTGGGCCAGCCGAGGTGAACGGGAGAAGAAAAACAGGTAAGAGGTGTAAACGCAGGAGAGCAATTCTTCCGTTCCTAATGGGCCGGATTTATCTCTTCTTCTTCTTTTTTTGCCGGCGGGCTGCGGGAGGTTCGGTAGGGAGAGCCCCGGCCCATGAAACTGGTTTATTCTTTCTCGGATTCCTTTGATTCTTTTCTTTTTTTTCCCATGACGCTTGGTTCATTTTCTCTTTTTTCTCTTTTTCTTTTGCTTCACTACTTCCATTACTATGAATTGTCATTAATGATCATTTATTATACTTGTGCAGATCCACTAGTGAAGCCTTTTTTTACTGCTGGCCTAGAGGTAAATTTTGTTATCAGTATTATTATGTGTGTTCTAATTAATTTTATAATGTTTATTTCACACAAATATTCATGCTCCCGAATCTTTTTGAAACTTTTCCTATGGTGTTGGAACATTTTTCTCGTGATGTTGGATCACATTTTTAATAAATTCTCCTAAACATGGAACATTTTGGTCATGAAGACTGTTATGAAGCTACAACATTTAGAGGACTGATTCGACTAATGAGAGACTGGAAGTGCTCCCTAGTAAAGAGAGATTGCAATCAAGTTGCTAATGCTTTAGCTTTATTAGCTAGATGATGTAAACATTCTGCGGCTTGGTCAGGACACTCCTTCAGGCCGATTGTAATTTGTCTGTGACTAGCTAATAAGGTTTCTCTCTTTGCTCGCAAAAAAAATGAAGCTGCAACATTTTCCTAGTGAAGCTAGAATATTTTCTTCACGAGACTATAACATGTTTTAATTTTAAGAAAGAATATTTTCTTCTTAAGTTTGAACATATTGTTGTAAGCTACCATGCACATTTTCCCATGAAAATATAGCATATAACATTTTCCTAATTTTGTGGGTATCTCTTATTTTAAGTTAGAAACACCAAAAAAAAATCATAATTCTTATGACTATGAATATTATAAGTCATTAGATTACGGCTATCGGAGGACAATTGTTGGGAAACCAATAAGTATGTCAAGCATACGCTAGAAATCCACTCCTTCACTTTATTCTTTAGCAGAAATGTTGTCCTTTCAACATGTCGACATTTAATTCCAAAGAAGTTCCCCTTAAAATTAGGTATAGGAATTAATCCCAGTATTAGGAGTCCAGTGATGCCCTCTCATCAAAGACACGTGAGATTTATATCTCCTTCCTCCCTTCATACTTACATGAATGAATGGATTGGTTAAAATGAGGAAGTGAGAAGCAATTTAATTCAAAGTGTTTGATAATTTATTGGCCACCATCAAGGCTAGCTTAGGTTTCAGAAAGCATGGCAACAATTTTGTGATGAACTGGTTGCATTTACACGATTAGATTCTTTTTCAGATATATATGTAATCTATCTATTTATTTATTTATTTATCATTGTTCATTATATTTATGCTTCTCTTCCTCAAAAATATATGTAATCTATTTATTTATTTATCATTCTTCATTATATTTATGCTTCTCTTTCTCAAATATATGTAATCTATTTATTTATTTATTTATTTATTTATTTATTTATTTATTTATTTATCATTCTTCATTATATTTATGCTTCTCTGAGATTCAATCAAGTATAAACATGATATTTTTTTAAAAAAAAGGTGCAAACAGAATATAGTGAATCCATTAAGAACTTGGTTGTAATATTGTTGTCGTGTGAATCATGAAACATTTTTGTTGGGCAAGTATATCAACCCCATCAGTTACCTGTAGATGGTGGAGCATGTTGTGGGTGGTTAGCTAACCGTGCTTTCTTGAAATTTTAACTTTGGTTACTAGTATGATGCAGCTCCTCTTAATGTAAGTTCATCCTTCAATTTCATGTGGTGTTTGGTACTCCTTTTTTGAGGTGTAAACAGCTCACAGCGTGATTCAATACCGTTGTTTTACGTTTGTTTTGACCTAGTTATAATCAGTTCACGGTGGGATCCAATCCCATTCTATTTAAGGTTGATCCCCTCCACAAACTCCCCCCACCCCCCAACCGCCCGATCGAGGGTTAGTGGGTTCCAGCACAAATATACCCCTTCCTATTGGCTCATCAAACAAAATCAAAGAAGTAGTGATTCCGTTCTCGATGCAGCTATATCTCGATACCTCTACTTGTCATTAACGATGCTTCAACCAAACAGTACCTTAATCCTATGATCTAGTTTTTTTATTGTTTAATTGTAGCCTTGTAATGTGGTTACAAGTATTTTATATGGAAAGTACAGTTCAAAAGTGTTGCGGTTCCGCATTGCCCATTTTACCTCCACACCCATGGACAAGCAGAATGCTGCCAATCCAACGAGGTTGCTGGAAAGATCTGGGAGCCCAAGATGGGGTGGGGGTCAAGGGTCCGAGATGAAGGGCAACAATGACCATTAGAAACATCAACAAAATATAGATCTATGTCAGCAACAATGAGGTAGGGAGCAACGAGGGGGGATGAAAATGTTGTGGAAAGGAGCATTGGTATTGGTTATGGGGGGATGAGGTTGGAAGAGGCGAGGAACTTCCATCGTACTCTCACTATCTATCAATAATAAATCAATTCTTATTCTTAAGGCCTTTTTGGAATATAGAAATTTTAGATAAATTATATAGAAATTTTACAGAATTCAATTTATTTTTAACAAAATGCAGGAACATAAAAAGATCTCACGTTCCAAAGGGAGCATTAGAGTTGTCTTAAGTCAAACTTATTTATATTTAACTGAATTTATAGAAAATATGAACAGTATTTGTGACATCATATGAACATATTATAAGAACATATCTCATGGTGTCATAAATCTTGGCACCTTTCTTGTAAGAGGTGTTTAGTTCCCACCCAAAAATTTTTCACCCCATCATATTGAATGGTTGGACATATGCATGGAGTACTAAATGTAGACGAAAAAAAACTAATTGCACAGTTTGGTTGAAAATCACGAGACGAATCTTTTAAGCCTAACTAGTCCATGATTAGCCTTAAGTGCCACAGTAACACACATGTGCTAATGACGGCTTAATTAGACTTAATAAATTCGTCTCGCGGTTTTCAGGCGAGTTATGTAATTAGTTTTTTTATTAGTATCCGAAAACTCCTTCCGACATCCCATGAAACATCCGATGTGACACCCAAAAATTTTTCACCTATCAACTAAACACCCCCTAAATCCGGTCAAATTTTAAATTTGTTACCTAACATTAACCATAAAATCTGATTTATTCGTGGATAGAGGGAGGCAGGGTCCATTTAAAGACCAGTAAACATACTGGCTATAGAGTACATGGCACCCACCTTAAGGTACACTCCGGATGCCTTCGTACTACTTTTCATGAGGAGTTTTATAAGAAAAAAGGTAAAGACTTGGTTACAGACGTGCGTGCGGTTGCCAACGCGCACGCACGCTCCATCTACTGCGCATCCGTCCCTAGTGAAGAGCCACACCCCCGCGTCATGTTCCTAGTGAAGAGCCACCCCATCGTCTCCATCTCCATTTCCCCCTCTTCTCTCTACGCGCACAGGCACTCGCCCCCGTCGCGGTCATCCCCTAGCCCGACGGGCTCTGCCTCGCCACCGGCCGTCCCTCCGCCGGCGGCATCAGCCCCAACCCCACCCGCGCTCCCCCTCACCTACCTCTCCTCCTCTCCTCCCTAGCCAGATCCAGCTGCGCCGGCCGCCGCGCCAACAACCCTAGCCGCGACGAGCTCTACCAACCCACCACCACTGCAGCCGCTGGCCGTCTCTCTGGCGTCGGCGGCCACCCCTCCCCCTCCCCTATCCCTCCTTCCTCCCCGTGACCCATGTTCCTCTCTTCCATGCGGGGGTCCTTTCCACAACTCCTGCCCGTCGGGGATGCCGACGGCCTTCGACGACTACTTCCGCGGTACGAATTCGAACCATGGCGACCAGATCAGCGGCCAGGAGGCCATCACCTTCTTCAAGGGCTCCAGCATGCCCTAGCCCGTCATCACATAGGTGACCCTCAGATCTTGTCTCCCATCACATCCATAGGGTCGTGTCGCTCCTGCCCCGGCAATCTACACAGTCCAGACACCCCCATGTGGTTTTGAACCACTAAGGGTGCCTGGTCAGTGTAGGCTAGTTTGCTTGGTCTGAATGCCGAGCTCCTGTGGGGTACAAGGAGCCGAGATCTGGAGCCTGCGCTGCTCGTTATGGTGTGGATGTCGCTGTGTTCTAGTCATTTTCACCATCATCTTGCCCGAGCGGATCAACTTTTTAGTTGCTTTTTCCAGTGGCTTCATCGCTCATGCTTAGATGCATGCTGCTAGTCCTACCTTGATCCATGTTGTGCTCTGTATTTTTAGCAAATTGATATCACATCCATGTTGTAGAATGAATGATTTGATTTTGATTGGGAATGCTTTTGGATTAGCACATATCTGGAATTTGTAATGTATAAAATTTGACTAGGGTTTCGTAAAATTTAACTAGGGATCCAGCTTATCAGGCTAATTGAAAAGCACCAAAAACACTTAGATAGTCTACTAGATGTCGATTGAATGTAGTAGGTGATGCTAGAACACTAGTGGACTTATTTGGTGATGCTATAACACTAGTGGAGCATGCTCGTGTTGAGAGACAGGTACTTTTCTGGGTTTTGCAACAGGCTCGCCAGACACCATCTCTGGCTGGCGTGGTGCTCCTCAGCGTGTCGCTATCCCGGGCCCTCCTTCGAGCAGGTCCACATAGACACTTGTCGATCTCGCCTTACGGCCGACCTCGCCCACCTAAATATGAACCATGTGCCACCATTTCTGCTTGAGTCAGCTATCGACCCACCATTTGTAGTAACCTCACTATTACTGCTTAATCGAATACACTGTTTTGCCTAATTTAGAACCATACTATTGCTTGATGCTTAACATTGTTTTGCCTAACAGATATTTAACACTAAATTTCTTTGAGGTATTTTCAGTCAATCGTCCAGGGTCTAGCTCATATCTTGATAATTTTATGTTTGATTCCCTTGTTGTTCTCTACAGCACCAAATATCTCCGTAGAACTGTATGTACATGTTCTCATCACCTGGTTCTAAAGTATTTGCATTGACACGATGTTTTGTTTGCACAAAATATTTTATTGTACTCAATTTTGAACACCAATGTTGTATCTGAACCACCTCAAATGCGTTAACTGAAATGAGCTAGATAGATTGTTTAGATGCTGCTGAAAGCTACAGCTTTAAGTTTATATTGCCTTCTATTTATATTAGTCAACATAGCTAAGGTTGATTGCTGTGGGCTGTGGCAATCGACATGTTACAGCCCAAAAGTAGTTTGACTTGTGCATGTCCTGGTCAGACAATAGCAGGTTTTAGTGACTAAGAAATGGAACTGATCTGATCTACCGCCCCCTGCTACCACTGACCTGCTAGGCTAATACCTTTTACAGTACAAATATAATCTGGCTTCTAATTGTTCTCTATCCTTAGGCCCTGTTTGGATCATAGAGCTAATAGTTAGCTGCTAATAATTAGCAGAGCTGTGTTTTTTTGCAAATAAACCAGGGGTGGGGTCGTGGGTTGCAAATGAACATAGACACTCTACTTGTTTTATCAGAATACATAAATTGCCTATTTAAGAAGACATTGTTACTTAACGAATGACACTTAAATTGCCTAAGAAAATGCAATCCACTAAAACATTGCCTCAGAAAATGCATCTTATTGTGCTTTCTCGGATCCCTACTTTCTTTGTTGATTGGTTACTCAAATTCTTATCTGCAGGTCATAGCAACTACATCCTTAGCTGAGCCACTATTGACCAGCATAAGCAGCATTTTGGCACTGCATAGCTTAGCTCTTTGTCTTCAGGTTTGAGCATCAGCTTGCCATGTTGTCCAAAGATTCTTTGCAGCTACTTGGTGTTTGTATTGAATTTATCTATCCTTTTTTCTGACCTACTAGCTCTTTTGAGTGCTTGGTAATTTTGCAAAAAACATCAGTTGTCCAACAATAGTTTAGGACTTCAGGTAATGTTTCTCTCTGTAATTTTTAGTTTACCGGCAGCAATTCAGCGGACCGAATTGATGTGCTTATGTGATCATTCCTTGCTCTCATCTAAGATTTAATCATTTTTATTTACTAGCTAGCTGCTATAACTTAGCCTGCAGTTTTTTCAGTTGCAGTCATTGTTTTGAATTTCATGATATAGTCATGTACCTTTAAGCAATCATGATTTTGCATGTATTATGCATCTATAATAGTAATGATACAATGGAAATTTGAAATGGCAAGAGTTGGTCAGTGACTACTATGATTTTTTCTTCCTCAGTGGCATGCATCGATAATAACTAACCCAACATAGGTGATGTCCCCCTGTGCTCCAAATGCTTGGAGATAGAAAATCTGCAGCACAAGTAGGACACTACTTTTTGATTGTCCTGAACCTACGAAATAACTGAGTTATTAGTCAAGCAATTTATTAGTAATCCAGTAAGCAAATTAATACCATTAGTCTGGCAAGTTATTAGTATCATGGTAGCAATTATGTGTGTCAACACTAAAAATGTGCCTATGACCTCTGTGAAAACAGAGCATAACTTTTTGAAGAAAGTTGAAAATTTTGAGGCTTGGTCGTCCTCAACTCAGTTGATTTAAACATCTCTTTAATTTTGTTCAGTACCTCATGTTCTGTTCACTTGGCAAGTCATATCTAATGCGAAACCATCTCTTTAATTTTGTTTCATGCCTGCGTGTAGTGGTGGCTGAATGTTCAGTCTTGACACTGTGAGATCATCACGTATTGCCGCACTTAGATTGAACTGAATTTCTGCAGAACTATCCCACAACATTCTAATTTTTTTACAGCTAACGTACTGTATTACCTGTTGGTTGTTTTGGAGCTGGTGATACATGTTAAGTAACACTTTGGTCACTGAAAAGCTAAAACTTTGGTCTGAACTCTGAATCACGATGAACAAACATAATTGCAAGTGTACTATCACTGCAGTCCCAGAGGAATTTTCCATCATAGCATGCATTTCACCTCACTGCCGCATCTGAGCTACCGACCTTCATTTCTTTTAGGCAAATTAATGTAAGATCCTAGGTAGTTTTTTCACCTCCATTGGACAAATATATTCATTCAACAAAGCAAAAAATAAGGTAGCATTTTTCTGCATATAATCACTTTTTATGTATGTACTCTGTTCTAAATCACATAGTTCTTTATTTGTCTGTGTTTCTATGGGTGCTGTGGGCACCAGGTGCTGCCCTGCTTTGCTTTTGACCTTTTTGCTAATCTGCTATCTACTACTCTGCTCCTGTAGTGAGCAGTCGAGGCTCAAGTCTCTAATTCCAGTCCAGAACATGCTGCTTTGCTTCGGCATCTAGTTTTTTTTTTGCATATGGTGGCCCTCTACTTGGTACTCTTGTAGCGACTACTCCATTGTCGAAATGTTTCTCCCGCTACTTCCGCCCATGGTACATGGTCATATCCTTATCCTGTTGGTCTTGGCAGAGCTGGACACTGACCTCTGACCTTATTTGCTGCCTCCATCCCAATTGATTCATCTGCAGGCAACTCTAAATGAACTCTAATTGAATCTTTCGATATTTAACATATATGAAGTAGTGTTCTCAGTCAATCTCTGAATTTTCCATCATTTTTGTACAGTATAATCTTCAATTATAGTGTAATCAAGTTATCAAACAAGCATGGTTAGTTTCTATTTTTCTGTGAACTTTGCTGTTTTTGGTTCTGCTAGTGGTGCATGATAGCAAGTTTCACTTATTGGTGCCTATTGCTATTTGTTTCAGTTTTTTCTTTCAGCTTGCTTCTAGGATTGGTGTCCCTGCTTTTCAGTTCTTATTATGTGCTTTTAGTTAGCAAGTTCCAATTCTAATTATGTTATAATTATGTGCTTTCAGTTCTAATTACCATGGTGACTAGTGTCGAGGAGACTAAAAAGTGAATTTATCATTTCTCCCCTTGCAAATATGCATTTAGGGCATATTGGTTCATTAATTTGATGCACCTCTACATTATTGATCAGTTAGACGTACCCGCACCTGATTGTTGAGAATGATAAAAGCTTCTTTGGTTGTGCATAAATCTTTTTTAGCTGGCTTCCATCTTATGATATCTTTTTGGTTGTGCCTTTGTCAAAGTAGCTAGTCCCAGCGAGGAACCAGCAATGTTGTTTCGAATTTTGCTCATGCAAGATCAGTAAGAGAGGCTATACAGGAAGTCAAAATGGTCTAGGTATATTCCTTTCATGAATTCAACTCATGGCATTCAATTTCCCAGTTTTGTTTGCAGTCTGCACGTAAAATTTTTAGGCATATCTTTGATTCACATTTTCACCCTAGAAAAATTTCTAGTACTCATTGCAAACTTGGGTAAAAACGCCTGTTTTATTTCCTTCTGTGTAACTATCCTGTTGTTGCATTTAAAATGCTGCAACCCATTCATGGCAGCATCAACCAGGGATTCCTAGAGATAGATGTAGACACAAAATTGCTACAAGATTACTAATAACTTGCATGACTAAAGATATTAAATTGGTTAACTAGTGATATTAAATTGCTTAACTAGTGATATTAAACTAATAATGATATTAAATTACTTAACTAATGATAATTGCTTAAATCTATTTTAGCTAGCTTTTAATCTTTTGGTCTAGATTAATTAATTGTCATATGAAAGAGTTTAATGATGATATTAAATTGTTGTGCATTGAGTTGGAGGCGGAGCACGTCGACGGTGGCAAGTTCAACGTCGAGGAGTTGCTCAACATGAAAGAGTTCAGCGATGCTTACCCCGGCGATGCCTTGTTATGGTCACGCTGTTGTTGTCCCCCAAGGCTTGAATCCTATGATGATGTTTGGAGGTGAGGAGGAGCATGGTGTGCAGCAGCCACGCGCTGATCCGGAGTACGGCGGCGACTTCAACTTTGATGAGCTGCTCAATATTGACGTGCAGGAGTAGATGCTGATGTAGCAGAATGTATAAATGTTACCAACATATGATGCATAGTCTCTAAGGCTGATGATATTTTATTTTTCTACTTGTCACTTCATGTTATGTAAGTTGACTACTGATGTATATTTTTCTGTTTGTCATTGTGTTCTAAAATGCTTCATAATATCTACTTTTTATCTGTCCGTTCTAAGATGTCTGAGATGCTAGATAAAACATCTCAAGATGTCTAGATTGACATGTGATGAATAATTTATTTTTGATTTTGGCTTGCTTGGGTGAACATATCAATTTTATAATATTTTTAGATGTGGGCTAAATGACGCATGGCAAATCTAGGAGAAGCGAGCATGTTGTGGGAAGCAGAAAAACGCTACAGACAGGAAAAAAATGAGTGGAAAAGCAAATTTACTAAAATAGGAATGATTATTAAATACTTGAGAACACTTTCCATAAATAGAGTGTACGTGTCGTATGCTTATAGCATGTACGTGCATGCGTTAGCTGCCTTCAAGAAAAAATACTCATATTGTCCTACATAAAATAGTTATGCTAAAGTTTTATCTAGTAGAAAACTTATGTAGACCTACAATCACAGGATTCACGCCTTGGGGGACAACAACAGTGTGACCATAACAAGGCATCGTCGGGGTAAGCATTGGTGAACTCTTTCATGTTGAGCAACTCCTCGACGTTGAATTTGCCACTGTCGACGTGCTCCGCCTCCAACTCAATGCGTGGCAATTTAATATCATCATTGAACTCTTTCATATGACAATTAATTAATCTAGACCAAAAGATTAAAAGCTAGCTAAAACAGAATTAAGAAATTATCATTAGTTAAGCAATTTAATATCATTATTAGTTTAATATCACTAGTTAAGCAATTTAATATCTTTAGTCATGCAAGTTATTAGTAATCTTGTAGCAATTTTGTGTCTACATCTATCTCTAAGAATCCCTGGTTGATGCTGCCATGAATGGGTTGCAGCATTTCAAATGCAACAACAGGATAGTTACACAGAAAGAAATAAAATAGGCGTTTTTACCCAAATTTGCAATGAGTACTAGAAATTTTTCTAGGGTGAAAATGTGAATCAAAGATGTGCCTAAAAATTCTGCGTGCAGACTGCAGACAAAGCTGGGAAATTGAATGCCATGAGTTGAATTCATGAAAGGAACATACCTGGACCATTTTAACTTTCTATATAGCCTCTCTTACTGATCTTGCATGAGAAAAATTCGGAACCAACATTGTTGGTTCCTCGCTGGGACCAGCTCCTTTGACAAAGGCACAACCAAAAGATATCATAAGATGGAAGCCAGCTAAAAAAGATTTGTGCACAACCAAAGAAGCTTTTATCATTCTTAACAATCAGGTGCAGGTACGTCTAACTGATCAAGGATGTAGAGGTAACTCAGCAGAAAAGGTGCATCAAATAAATGAACCAATGTGCTCTAAATGCATATCTGCAAGGGGGGAAATGGTAAATTCACTTTTTAGTCTCCTCGACACTAGTCTTCATGGTAATTAGAACTGAAAATCACATAATTAGAACTGGAATTTGCTAACTGAAAGCACATAATCAAAACTGAAAAGCAGGGACACCAGTCCTAGAAGCAAGCTAAAAGCAAAAACTGAAACAAATAGCAATAGACACCAATAAGTAAAACTTGCTAATAGGCACCACTAGCAGATAGTAATAGAAACCAAAAATAGCAAAGTTCATAGAAAAATAGAAACTAACCATGCTTGCTTGATAACTTGATTACACTATAATTGAAGATTATAATGTACAAGAATGATGGAAAATTCAGAGATTGACTAAAAACTCTACTTACTGTATGTTAAATATCGAAATATTCAAGTAAGCAGTGTTCTGAAGATCGATTTCATACACATGCTGGATCGAGTTCACAGTAACAATGTTAATTAATGCAGACCAAAGATAAAAAGCTAGCTAAACAGACTTAGTTAAGCACTTATCATTACTTTAGAAAATTTATATCACTATTAATCTAATACCATTAGTTAAGCAATTTAATATCACTAGTTAAATAATTTAATATTACTAGTTAAGCAATTTAATATCCTTAGTCAGACGTTGTTAGTAATATGGTAGCAATTATATGTGCCCAACACCAAAAAAATATGCCTATAACCTCTGTTAGTCTAGATTGCATCGTCTGTTGCGTAAAAGATGCACTAGATTGCAAAATCAGAAATCTCCCTGGTCAGTTATTCTAGGAGCAAACATCTAGATTCTGCATCAAATAAAGTATAAATAGAATTATTATCATTATCATATGGGCTAATCATACATATTTCGAATCTTGAGAAAACAACATTGAAATATATTGTGAAAGAAGCTCAGAACTATGGTCTAAAAAGTTGACGTCATGTGCATAACAATTTGGTAGCCACAAATCATTCTCCACCTGGAGAGAGTGAGAGAGAGGTTAGCAGTTAGTAAATAATACTAATACCTTATTGTACTTGATCTACAGGTCTAGCGTGTGTTGTAAGTTCTGCACTTTCTCCATGCTGCTCAATCTAGTTGGCCAGATAGATAAAATACCCAAACACGTCCACTGTCAAGGCTTTCTTCTTTACTGCACCATGGTATAGACATCACACTAGCAATTGGTTAAATTTAGATAGATGCAGACTCAAGAGATATCTTCGACATGCACACAAATACTGAAATTGGAGGTAAAAACCTACAAATCGAACAAACTATTAGAGTCTCTCCATCAATCTACAAATAAATCAAGGATCTATGAGGTTCAGGATTGGGCTAACCTTCAATTCATGGGGAGAGAAGAATAGGGACAAGTAAGCAATAACATCCACCGCATATGTTGATTTTTCTCTATACTGCACCTTGTCTACCATTCAGGAACAGTAAGACGTGATTCCTCCTTTGGATGAAACAAAAATAAAACATGAATTCCTTCAATTAGTGTGCAGATTCAGAATCATGGGTGAAAAAGGGAAGGTGGCAGTGACCTGCAGATGCACATCGATGTGCAAATCGCAGCTGCATCAGCCATGGAGTCAAATCCGAGCTTATGTTTTGTCCATCTATTCAAATCGAGATCGCAAAAGCATAAGCACACACAGATACTGAGATACACCATCCAATTTGAACTTCCGCATGTACCTGACCAGGAGTAAAAATGCATTAAGGAGAGGAGCTGCTGGATATTCTACAAGGGTAGGCATCGACCTAGTGGAGCTACGATCCACCGCGCCTGCACACCACGCCATTCACTTTGCCAGCCATGCTACCGCCTTCGCTTCGCCCAGCGTAGCACCGCAACATGAGCTTGCAAAAGCTAGGCTCGATGGCAGTTGCGGTGGCGCCCTTTTTCGGGCTAAAACCACGCACGCGACACGAGGAACGCCCCGCCACCGCCCTCGTCATGGACCGAATGCGGTCGCGCAGTCGCGGTCATGGGGAAGAGCAAACGCGGCGCAGTCGGGCGGGACATGTGTAAGGTCTAAATGGCCAGAGGGGGTGAATAGCCTATTTAAATTTTCTATAAGCTTTACTAAACAACAAGTTAGTAAGATGGCGAAGCTAATTCTAGCACTAGTTCAACTATTTTTAAGCAAGCCATAAATACAATTTTAGTGCAAGGCTATGATCTCTAGTTAACACCAACAACGCTAAGTCTCTAAATTAATTACCCCTAAGTGATAAGCTATTCTACTCAAACTAAACAAGGCAAAGAACAATAAGTAAAGCAGCGAGTTTGAAAAGATATACCAACGTTGATGAGAAGAGATATGTCCAATGTACCAATCAATCAACGTGATCACATACACAAATGAAATCCTCGGCAATAAGATGACACAAGATTTATTACCGAGGTTCACTTGCTTCCCGGCAAGCTACTCCTCGTTGTGGCGATGCACCCACTTGATGGATCGCGAGCTAATCAACTATCAAGAGTTGAACCCTTAGCGGGTGCCGCACATCCACTCACAAGATGGGGATCCTCCAAGCCACGAGCTCCACTAGAGTAGCCAATTTGCGAACTCCTGTGGGGAAGGCTTAAGAACCCCTCACAATCGCTTGGTGAGGCTCGAAACAATCTCCAATCATGAGCTCAACACCACCGCTGCTCCAAGCCGCCTAGGGTGGGGAAACACCCAAGAGTAACAAGCAATCCGCAGCAAACTCAAGAATCAAGTGCCACTAGATGCAACTCTCAATGCAATGCACTTGAATCTCACTCAATCTCTCTAGAGTATGCAACCAAACAAGGAGATGAGTAGAGGGGAAGTTCTCTAGCTCAAAGTGTGCCTCAATATCTCAAATGTGCAAGAGAGAACCCCCAAGGGCCGGCCATCTCTTATTTATAGAGAATAGAAAAGCCACTAGCCGTTATACCCTTCACTGGGCAAAATTCGGGGGCGACAGACGCTGCACAGTAGCGTCTGTCGCCTAGCCGACAGACGCTACAGGCGTGTCCGTCGCTCCGTGCGACGCCACATGTCCAGCTCATTCGAAAACCAACAGTCATGAACAGTAGCGATAGACGCGTCTGACGCCGGTCGATAGACGCGTCTGTACGCCCGACAGACGCGGTCTAGTGACGATGTTTTCGCCCGAGTTCATCAGACGCGTACGCCGCAAGGCCGACAGACACGGCGTCGAGTGTTTGTCGCTCACGCTCGCGCGCGCCCGCGCAGTTCCACAGCGTCAGACGCTGGAACAGTGCGCGAGGGCATGTTTGTTGCCTTCGCGATAGCACGTCTGTCGCGCCCGCGCGCACAGGCCGAGCTAGAGTAGCTCGACAGACGCTGACGTCAACGTCTGTTGCTCTCGGCTCACGTGTCTATCGCATGTATCTCAGTGACACTTTGTCATTTTCTCGTTCTGCTTGATCGCCCTTGTCACTTATGAGCTACTCTCCATATGTGTATCACTAAAGCACATGTTTTGGCTCATAAAACACTTCCGTGCTTTCACCACTTTTTTAACCTCCAGCGCAATGGAAAATAGGCATTTTATTTCCCCGAAAACGACTGAATCCCGCGCTACCGCTCAAACACCGCCGCCTTCGTAAATGTGCCAACACCATCATGTGTAAAACACCATGTGCAAATGTGTTAGCATTTTCACAATCATTTTCAAGGCGTTACGTTAGCTCTCTACTAGATCCTAATGCATATGCTCAAGATGATGACCTAGTACCACTTGATTCACGAGCTAACCGTGATTGCCCTTCTTGATAGTCGGCTATCAATCCTAAACCCGGTCAATCACTTCTCTACTCATCTTAGACCGGCAAAAGCAAACCCTATAATTATACCTTTGCCTTGATCACTTTGTTCCATGTCTATCTCCTCATGCTTGATCATCATGACCATCATTTCATGTCCATGCACCATCTCTATGTGATCTTGTGGCCACCACTTCATGCCACATGCACCTTCATCACATGTGTTGCTTATGCCTAACTTAAACCACTTAACACATGACATTAGCAACTTAGTATCATTAATTACCAAAACAAAACTTGGGCTTTCAACGCGGGGCTGTGCCATCGTGGGGCATGGGTCACACCGAGACAGAACACACGAAGGCGCAGATCTAAGGCACAGATAGCAGTTAGGGTTGGGGAGCTCGGTTTTGCGCAGCAGGAAGGGGAAGGAAGGCATAGACGAATGAACCTGGTGGGTGCTCGTCGTCGATGAGCGGCCAAGGGATTAGCAAACACCTGGCGTAGGGTTGGGGCGGCTGTCACAGAACCTCCTAATTATGATGGTCCACATGTACCTGTCATCGTCATAATGACCTCTAACAATCGTACTTATGTTCCTCATAACTTAAAAGGCCTGCTTTCCTCTGAACAGGATCCAATCACAGGAGTATTACAATATTACAACAGTTTATTCAAAATACCATCAGAGTAAAGTAGCGGAAGTCATACAATAACTTAAGTTTACAAACCATAGTTTCCAAACTTCAAACCTTATGTAACATTATTACAAACCGGTAGTAGGGAAGTATCAGTAGTAACTTTATTACAAACACACAAGCGAAGTGCCTTGCCCAGAGGCAACACAGTATACTCGTCGTCACTTTCTTCAGCCACAACAGTCATGCAATAAGGCTCAAAGCAGACTTGTTCATGAACCGCACCTACAACAAGAGGTTTAACAAACCCTGAGTACGAGAGTACTCAACAAGACTTACTCGACTAAGAAAAGACTCCAAGGGCATGCTAGCTTTAGGGAATCAAGGTACGGGTATTCAAGAATTAAAATTTCTTTTGCAGAAAAGCTTACTAAAGTAAGTCCTTACCTTCATTATTTTACTTTTACCATTGATGGTTCATCAACCAATTCTAAGTGATCCTAATCTAGATCAAAGTAATTTTCATCAAAATCTCTCTCATTCTTTCTTTCAATTCCAGTTCTTAACTATGATGTAAGTCAGGCGATCGAGTCTCCATAACCGAGGAGCAACGACGATTCGAACCGATTATACCTAGCTGGGGATCTCTAACCTCACGACATATGTAGAACCAAATCTTGCATATGCCAACCCTCATTTAGATCTCCCAAAACCAGAACGTGTCCATCGCCACCCGAGAGTACAGTACTCCTCGAACCCGGCCCAATTCTAGCCTCGAGGGTACACGCTACTCCCACCACCTCTCCACTCCCAGTGCGAGGTTAGACGTTCTCGAAATGGAATCACCAACATTTTGGGCTTACCCAATGGATGAGGCTAGTTGCAAAGTCTCGAAACACAAGCAGGCCTACAACGGACGGTCCTTAACTAATAAGGCGGAAACATTACATTGAGACTCCTTTCCCAATGCAAGTTAGCAGTGGCCAAACCACCCGCCCGATCTTACAAGTTTATTCTCATATTTCAATATTTATCAAGTATGCCATCATTGTCATATAAGCATTCATTAAAAAAAACTTAACTTATAAGCATAGCGAAGCATACTACGCATTTTCAGCAAAACAGGTATCAAGGATGATATTACAATAATCAAGGATGATAATGCAGCAATTGGGTTATCACTCAACTCCTAATTACTTAATGCAATAAACTATAGTACCAGTGATAAAGATTTGTAAAACTCAAGGAAGGGTTTAAATGCACCGGGGCTTGCCTTGCTCTTACGCGACGACTGACTCGGGCTCAAAGACTCCGACTTCTGGTCCGAAACCCACCGACGACGACTCTTCTCCGAAGACGTGCTCACCAACTTCGACTTCTTCGAAAGCAGGAACTACATGAGTATAGAACATGCTTCAACATGATGCTTGATGATAAACATGATGCTTGATGATGCTATGCCACGGTTTACGACTCGAGTACACTTTCCTCGCGGTACAGTCGCAAAACAGTCAAACCTACTAACTAATAGCGATAACTTAAGCAACGCTAGTGTTTCTTACTACACTTGTTACTAACGAGCTCAAACAAGTAATTAAGGTGCCAAGGATCACCAAGAATTAGTGACCCAAGGTCATCACTCAATCAAAAGAGCACACAACACTTTAAAGTGATCAATTTAACAATTATTTAAACATTTAATTAATTAGGGCATAATTAATATTAGATCAAACTTCATCTAAACAAGCTTAAACTTTTTCTATAGATTAACCATGACCTAAAACAGTGTCAACATAAATTTCATGAATTTTGGATTAATAATTTAATTATTAAAATTCATGGGAGTTGCATTTAATATTTAATTGAACTAATTAATTAACTTGCAAAAAGTAATCCAATTTAGCATTTAATATTTTTCCTAAGTAGTTTACATCTTGAAAAGATTATACAAAAATTTTCACTATTTTTGGAGCTCTACAAAATTTTAAATGAAATAAACAAATACCACTACTATTCATATTTTTGAAAAAGAAAAACAAAAACTGTTGCTCGGGCCGGCTTCTCCTTTCTCTCACTGGCTCGGCCCAGCCGAACGGCCTGCCCGCGCCTACGCCCACGCGCTCACGCCCACGTCCACGCGTGCGGCCCAGTAGCCCGAGCTGGCCTAGCAACGCGGCCTACTCGCGCGCTCTCCTGCTCTCTCACTCTCTCGCTGACACGCGGCCCCCATCTGTCATCCCCTTCCTCCTCTCTTCTTCACGCTCTCCCGCGGCTCGGCCATGACCGCACGACGGCCGGCCGGCGACCACAACACCGGCGACCTCATCCCGACCAACCAACGCATCTAACATGATCAACACACTCCCGCGTACACCCTCAGACATCACTCACATCCTCTGACCCCCCGGAGGTGGTACCTCACCGGCCATGGCGGTACGATGGTCGCGGTTCACGGCAAGCCGACGCCACAAGCCGGTAGCGTCTAAATTGAAGGCATAAAAAAAGCAACAGCAGCTCACCACGAGTGCAGCGAAGTAACCAGCCGGCGATGAGAGGCGGTGGAGGCGGCTGGCCACGACGAGGTGGACTGCGGCGGCCGGAGTTGACACGGGAGATGGTGTGCGATGATTTGGACAAGAAAAAGGATTGAACGGTTGGACCACGAGGTGCGCGAAGGCGAGGTGAACATGACGGTGTGGTTTGCGTGGCTGGTGGTGGCTCAATGGCGGCAGCGGAGAGCGGCGGAGCTAAGCGGCGACGGCGGTAAAAACAGAGAAGCCAAATGGCTCGCGGTGAACTCGGTCATATTTATAGGCACGGTCATGACGAAGGTCGCTGGAAGGCGCGCGTCGTCGCGCTGGCAGTCCTGGCGCGCTCGAGAAGCTCCCAAGCACCGCCCGGCGGCTCGGCGGCGCCCATGCCGTGTGGTGCCCGGCGGTGATTGGTCGCGGCACTGTAGCTTCCCCCCAACTTTTGAAATTTTGAACTATTTTCTCAAATTACTCCCAACATCATGTAGCAACTTAAAAAATTCCCAAGATATGAAATCTTTAGAATTTCAAGCTCTACAAGTTTTGTATTGAACATTTTTCCAAATTCGAACTAGATTTTGAAATTTGAGTTTAAATTCAAAAAGGGACACTTTTTGGAAATTTGGTAATTTAGAAATTACTTTGGATTTTATATTGAAACTTTAAAAACTCCAAATACCAAAGTTGTACATCTAGCCAATACCTACAACTTTTCTATTCAGAACATTTTCAAATTATGCATCTATTTTGAAATTTGAGTTTGGGGATAAAAAGGGGTCAAATTTGAAATTTGTTTCTTTTCAAAATTGCTCCACATTTTTCACTAAAACTTTGAAAACTCAAAACATCAAAGTTGTAGCCCTTGAAAAGTTCTACAAACTTGGTTTTAAACTTTTTCCCAAATGTTGCTTAGATTTTGAATTATTTCAAAAGGGGTAAAACAGGGTTTTGGATTTTAGGATTTTCGGAGGAATTTTTAATTGAAATTTGTTGCTACCTTAATTGGTGATTATTTAATGATCAAACCATCATCCAAGGGCATCATTTGGACAAGAATGACATGGTTGACCAAATGCCACTCTTGGTTGACTAATTTAGCTTTTGAAAATCTTTTAATATTTTCCCAAATTTGAATTTAAATTCGAATTGGAAAACTCGCAACAAGTTTTTAGATTCCAATTCAAACTCAAACTTGGAGCTTCATTTTACATGTTGGACTTGAGTTCATACCCTACACTTGACACTAGTGTGTAACACAGTCACACACCTCAAATTATGCAGAGCATGGACTAAGTATTTGCGGTGGCATTCAAAATTAGGGTTTCCGGTTCGAACCACACCACTAAGAAGCACATCCAACCTAGAAATGTAAACTCATTTTAGTTAATGCATAATAGGGTTGACCTAATAATGGATGCTTTGCGATGTAATATGATGACATGGCAGATTAATTAGCAACTATAACACCCGGGGTGTTATAGCCCTTCCCCCTTAAAGAAATCTCGTCTCAAGATTTAAAGCCTTGAGTTAAGTAATGGAAAAGGAAACGTGTCAAGCAAACACGTTCAGAACTTGTCTACAAAATAGGTAGGGGGTTTTCTACTTTACAAATATTTGAAAAAGATAGGTTACAATTTAAAGAAGAAATTGCAACCTAGATAGAAGCAAAGAACTCAGGGAAATTCTCCAACAGATAATCTTCCGATTCCCAGGTGGCTTCCTCTTATGAATGTTGATTCCATTGTATCCTGTACCATTTAATTGTTCTACTTTGGGTAACATGATCCTTTCGATCCAAAACTCGGACAGGATATTCAAAATATGTCAAATCAGGCTCAAGTTCAACTCCTTCAACATCAACAACTTGATCAGGCACTTGAAGACACTTTTTCAATTGCGATACATGAAATACATTGTGCACGGCTGACAGTTGTTCAGGCAAATTTAATCTATATGCCTCTTTTCCACATCTTTCAATGATTTTAAATGGGCCAATATAACGCGGTGCGAGTTTGCCTTTGACTCCAAATCGGTTAACTCCCTTCATGGGTGATACTTTCAAATAAACATAATCTCCTACTTTAAATACCAAGGGTCTACGCCTTTTATTAGCATAACTCTTTTGTTGGGACTGAGCCACTTTCAAATTATTCTGGATCTGCCTGACTTTTGCTTCAGTTTCTTTTACAATATCGACATCGAAAAACCATCTTTCTCCCGGTTCTGACCAGTTCAATGGAGTTCTGCACCTGCGACCATACAGTGCTTCAAACGGTGCCATTTTGATACTTTCCTGATAACTATTATTATAGGAGAATTCTGCTAAAGGTAACCATTCATCCCAAGTATCTGAATAATTGAGCGCACATGATCTCAACATATCTTCTAGAATCTGATTAACCCTTTCAGTCTGGCCGCTGGTTTGTGGATGATAAGCAGTACTATGCAACAGTTTAGTACCCATAGACTCATATAAGTGCCTCCAAAAATTATTAACAAACTACGTACCTCTATCAGATACAATGGTCTTCGGTACTCCATGAAGACTTAGGATTCGTGCAAGTATGTTCTATCTTGACTGGAATAAAATGAGCTGATTTTGTCAGTCGGTCCACAATGACCCAGATTGAATCAAACCCTCTTGAGGTCTTGGGTAATCCCATAATTAAATCCATACTGATATCTTCCCATTTCCAAGATGGAATGGGCAATGATTGCAACATTTCTGCCGACTTCAAATGTACAGCCTTCACTTTACAACAAGTGTCACATCTGGCAACATACTTAGCAATTTTGATTTTCATTTTAGTCCACCAGAATCTTTGTTTCAAATCCTGATACATCTTATTACTCCCTGGATGAAGAGAAAACCTTGTGTTATGTGCTTCATCAAGAATGAGCTGATGTAACTTTGGAACCTTTGGAACCACTAATCGGTTCTTAAACCACAATACATCTGTATTATCAATACTGAAATCTGTTTGTTGACCTGTTCTAACTTTTTCTTTGATGTGGGCTATACCGGAATTCTCT
Organism: Saccharum hybrid cultivar R570; assembly: GCA_038087645.1. Classification (NCBI taxonomy): domain Eukaryota; kingdom Viridiplantae; phylum Streptophyta; class Magnoliopsida; order Poales; family Poaceae; genus Saccharum; species Saccharum hybrid cultivar. The sequence goes on from JAQSUU010000333.1 coordinate 4,311,789, forward strand.
CTCTGAGCAGATATAATCTGATCTTTGATTGTTGATTCCACAGTAACATTGGTTAACTGACCTTGCTGGACTATTCCAATATTAAACTTTTCCAATTCATAACACAAACTATAATCTATTGGCTTCACAGTCATACAATTGCAATGATTCTTTCTACTAAGTGCATCAGCAACAATATTTGCTTGTCTAGGATGATAGTGCACTTCTAGATCATAATCCTTTATTAACTCAAGCCACCTTCTTTGCCTCATATTCAGTTCTGACTGAGTAAAGATATACTTCAAGCTTTTGTGATATGTATAAATATGGCAAGTATTACCTAACAAGTAATGACGCCAGATTTTTAATGCATGGACCATAGCTGCTAATTCAAGATCATGAGTTGGATAATGCTCTTCGTGACGCTTCAACTGTCTCGAGGCATAAGCAATGACGCTGCCTTCTTGCATTAATACACAACCAAGGCCAATACCAGAGGCATCACAGTATACATCAAATGGCTTTTCTATATCTGGCTATGCTAAAACTGGAGTAGTTGTCAGTGACTTCTTTAGAATTCTAAAAGCCTTCTCACATTCTGGAGACCAGATGAATTTGGTTTGAATTTTCAACAACTCCGTGATTGGCTTGGCTATCTTTGAAAAGTCAGGTATGAATCGACGGTAATAACCCGTCATTCCCCGAAAACTTCGGACTTCATGAACTGAGATTGGTGGTTTCCAATTCAAGATATCTTTCACCTTACTAGGATCAACTGCTACTCCCTCGGCTGACAACACATGTCCTAAGAATTGTACTTCCTTTAACCAAAACTCACATTTACTAAACTTGGCATACAATTGATGATCTCTCAGACGAGTCAGAACAATTCTAAGGTGCTCAGCATGCTCTTCTTCACTTTTGGAGTATACCAGAATATCATCAATAAAGACAACCACAAACTTGTCAAGCTCCGGCATGAAGACTGAGTTCATCAAATACATGAAATATGCCAGTGCATTAGTGAGGCCAAAAGACATAACTAAATACTCATACAATCCATATCTGGTAGTGAATGCAGTCTTTGGAATATCTTCTGGTCGAATTTTGATTTGATGGTACCCTGATCAAAGATTGATCTTTGAAAATACCCTTACCCCCACAAGTTGATCAAAAAGTATATCAATGTGAGGCAATGGGTACTTGTTCTTAATGGTTACTTCATTCAACGGACGATAGTCAACACACATCCTTAAAGTCTAGTCCTTCTTCTTGACAAAAAGAGCTGGACATCCCCACAGTGATGAACTGGGTTTGATGAAACCTTTTTCAAGCAACTCTTGCAATTGAACCTTGAGTTCAGCCAATTCATTTGGTGGCCTTCTATAAGCTCTCCTGGATATCGGGGCAGTACCAGATTTTAACTTAATTACAAATTCTACTTCTTTATCCGGTGGTAAACCAGGTAGATCATCTGGAAACACATCTGGAAATTCATAGACTACCGGTATATCACAAATCTCTTTCACTGAGGTTGCACATATCCTCTCAATGGTTCTCTTTGGAATAGGAAGTTGGATAAGAAGATGAGATTTATTATCTGGCAAGTTCAACCTTATAGTTCTGTGCAGTGCATCTATAATAGCTCCTCATTGGTACATCCAATTCATACCCAGGATTACATCTATATCCTATTTCTGTAATATTATCATTGAGGTAGGAAATATATGCCCACCTAGCTCTATAGGTACTTCGCGTACCATCTCCTTAGTACACAGTCGTCCCCTGGGCGACTGAATAAAGAAATCCTCTTGTGTTCCCATAATTGGAATGTCATGCTTTGTAACAAAGGTGCGATTTATGAATGTATACGATGCACCAGAATCAAATAATAGTACTGCTGGATGATTAGCAACAGGGAACATACCCATCATAATAGGTTCTCTCTCTGGAATTGCACTTGCTTGGGTGTAGAATACACGTCCCGTCTTCTTCTTTTCACCTTTACCCTTTTGGACATTCAAATTATTATTCTTACTCTGAGGCTGCTGTTGTTGCGGTACGGGAGCTCTTGGATAATTAGGACTGTACTGCCTTGGATACGGGTAGTCCTTTGAGAAGTGGTCTGGCTTTCCACAGTTGTAGCAAGGAAAGTTATGGGTTATTGGGCTCTGATTTCGAATACCAGGGGCATTCGGCTGTTGTGGATATTGCTGGGTTGCGGCAGGACGGATAAACGTCTGCGGCCGAGCTTGGTATTGCGGTGGACGATAAGGAGGGCGAAAATGATTCTGAGGGTGGTAGATAAACCTTTGATGCTTCTTAATGCCGCCTGACGAGCTAGACAACACTTGCTTCTTTTTCTTTGACTCTTTGTGAATGCGGGACTTCTCTTCTAAAGCGATAGCGACATTAACTACCTCATGGTATGTGGCATTATAGCATGTGACCAATGCTGCCTGGATCTTGGTATTCAAACCCCTCATGAAACAACTCTTCTTCTTTGCATCAGTGTTCACATACTCGGCTGCATACTGCGACAGATGATTGAATTTGCCCACATACTGAAGAACTGTCTGGTTTCCCTATTTCAAAGAAAGAAACTCTTCTACCTTCATGGCCATGACACTATCTGGGATGTAGTGTGCTCTGAAAGCATTATGAAACTCTTGCCAAGTGATACGATGGCCAGCGGGTTGTGCGGCGACCAGATTCGCCCACCACGCCCTTGCGGCACCCCTGAGCTGTTATGCTGCAAACACAGGTTTCTGGTATTCCGTGCACTGGATAAGTTCAAACTTTTGCTCCATTGTTTGGAGCCAGTCATCCGCCTCTAGCGGCTCATCAGCCTTTGAAAACACCGGTGGACGGGTATCGGTAAAATCCACATAAGTGGTTTCTCCTCCATTATTTTGGCCCCGACGACCCTGATTTCCATTCTGATTCTGGGCCAATAGAGTAGTGGCATTGACCAGTGCTGCAATAGCCTCTACCAGAGTAGGTGGAAATGGTGGGGGATTTGGAGCATTATCCCTAGCCTGAGAAGTTCCAGTATCGTCCATCTGTTGTACACAAACCATATTTTATTTACATTGCTTTATTGAATTAGAAAGCAGTTAGTACAGTACTAGTACACACATCAAACTTATCTTACATTATTTTTATTACAAACTTGCTCGTAAGCAAGCAAACCAACCCTGCTAAAGTTCTTAGAAAATAGGAAAGACTACTATATTACATAACCATCCATTTCGACACTTCACTCCTCATCATCATCACTGATCACTATCACTCCATCCTCATTCTCCTGAGCACTTGCACCAGTGACATGACTTGCATCATCCCCACTTTTCATCATGGGTTCATTTTCTTCCGGATCCTCTTCCTCATTATCCTCTCCACCAGGAACGACCACGGCACCGACATCATCTTCTATCGCCTAGGGCTGATGATTGGGATTCATCAGATCATGTAGCCTATGGACTTCCTCATGCAGAATTGTGTTGTACTACTCTAGGTGTGTCACATAAAGTTCCAACTCTTGAACACGAGCCCTGGCTTCTATCTCCTTTTCCAGAGCCTCGTTCTGGCACTGTTTCCAAAAATGCATGTTGCGCTTCAGTCGCTCTATCTCTGACGTAAGCCTTGCGACCTCTGATTGGGAATCTAGGTTCGGATTGCGACTACTGCTCGCTCCATCACTTCTGGTTGCCAACTGATGATGTGGTACTCCTTGCGGACTAGTTTTCTTGCGAGGGGTCATCTTCACACGTGCCATCCTAAAGCAAGACAGAATTAGGAGAAAGAGAACAGATGGGAGGGATCTGAAGGTTAGCATGAACAGGATTGAACCTTACTTAACCCAAACCACTTTAAAAGGGAAGGTAACTTAAGCAGGATAATTAACACATGATGCATGCATCGTACTTACGAACTAACAGAAAAGTTTAAGTAACACATGCAATAACATTTGTAACTTAGGGCAATATAACATGATACTTCACTACGAAGCTTTCAAATATGATCTAAGGAAACTACAGAGTGTAGATTAGGATAAGCCAAAAGCAATTTGGACCAAAATATCAATATTAAGTTTTTGTTCGATCCAAACCATTTTGAAGTTTTGCAAAGTAATACTACAATAACTCCAGTAATTATGCTCTGGTACCAGCTGTCACAGAACCTCCTAATTATGATGGCCCACATGTACCTGTCATCATCATAATGACCTCTGACAATCGTACTTATGTTTCTCATAACTTAAAATGCCTGCTTTCCTCCGAACAGGATCCAATCACAGGAGTATTGCAATATTACAACAGTTTATTCAAAATACCATCAGAGTAAAGTAGCGGAAGTCTTACAATAACTTAAGTTTATAAACCATAGTTTCTAAACTTCAAACCTTATGTAACATTATTATAAACCGGTAGTAGGGAAGTATCAGTAGTAACTTTATTACAAACACACAAGCGAAGTGCCTTGCCCAGAGGCCACACAGTCTACTCGTCGTCACTTTCTTCAGCCACAACGGTCATGCAACAAGGATCAAAGCAGACTTGTTCATGAACCGCACCTGCAACAAGGGGTTTAACAAACCCTGTGTACGAGAGTACTTAACAAGACTTACCCGACTAAGAAAAGACTCCAAGAGCATGCTAGCTTTAGGGAATCAAGATACGGGTATTCAAGAATCAAAATTTCTTTTGCAGAAAAGCTTACTAAAGTAAGTCCTTACCTTCATTATTTTACTTTTACCATTGATGGTTCATCAACCAATTCTAAGTGATCCTAATCTAGATCAAAGTAATTTTCATCAAAATCTCTCTCATTCTTTCTTTCAATTCCAGTTCTTAACTACGATGTAAGTCAGGCGATCGAGTCTCCATAACCGAGGAGCAACGACGATTCGAACCGATTATACCTAGCTGGGGATCTCTAACCTCACGACATATGTAGAACCAAATCTTGCATATGCCAACCCTCATTTAGATCTCCCAAAACCAGAACGTGTCCATCGCCACCTGAGAGTACAGTACTCCTCGAACCCGGCCCGATTCTAGCCCTGAGGGTACACGCTACTCCCGCCATCTCTCCACTCCTAGTGCGAGGTTAGACGTTCTTGAAATGGAATCACCAATATTTTGGGCTTACCCAAGGCATGAGGCTAGTTGTAAAGTCTTGAAACACAAGCAGGCCTACAACGGACGGTCCTTAACTGATAAGGCGGAAACATTACATTGAAACTCCTTTCCCAATGCAAGTTAGCAGTGGCCAAACCACCCGCCCGATCTTAAAAGTTTATTCTCATATTTCAATATTTATCAAGTATGCCATCATTATCATATAAGCATTCATTAAAAAAAACTTAACTTATAAGCATAGCGAAGCATACTATGCATTTTCAGCAAAACAGGTATCAAGGATGATATTACAATAATAAAAAATGATAATGCAACAATTGGGTTATCACTCAACTCCTAATTACTTAATGCAATAAACTATAGTACCAGTGATAAAGATTTGTAAAATTCAAGAAAGGGTTTAAATGCACCAGGGCTTGCCTTGCTCTGACGCGACGACTGACTCGGGCTCAAAGACTCCGACTTCTGGTCCGGAACCCACCGACGACAACTCTTCTCTGAAGACGTGCTCGCCAACTTCGACTTCTTCGAAAGCGGGAACTACACGAGTATAGAACATGCTTCAACATGATGCTTGATGATAAACATGATGCTTGATGATGCTATGCCACGGTTTACGACTCGTGTACACTTTCCTCGCGGTACAGTCGCAAAACAGTCAAACCTACTAACTAATAGCGATAACTTAAGCAACGCTAGCGTTTCTTACTACACTTGTTACTAACGAGCTCAAACAAGTAATTAAGGTGCTAAGGATCACCAAGAATTAGTGACCCAAGGTCATCACTCAATCAAAAGAGCACACAATACTTTAAAGTGATCAATTTAACAATTATTTAAACATTTAATTAATTAGGGCATAATTAATATTAGATCAAACTTCATCTAAACAAGCTAAAACTTTTTCTATAGATTAACCATGACCTAAAACAATGTCAAAATAAATTTCATGAATTTTGGATTAATAATTTAATTATTAAAATTCATGGGAGTTACATTTAATATTTAATTGAACTAATTAATTAACTTGAAAAAAGTAATCCAATTTAGTATTTAATATTTTTCCTAAGTAGTTTACATCTTGAAAAGATTATACAAAAATTTTCACTATTTTTGGAGCTCTACAAAATTTTAAATGAAATAAATAAATACCACTACTATTCACATTTTTGAAAAAAAACAAAAACTGCTGCTCGGGCCGGCTTCTCCTTTCTCTCACCGGCTCGGCCCAGCCGAATGGCCTGCCCGTGCCTACGCCCGCGCGCTCGCGCCCGCGTCCGCGCGTGCGGCCCAGCAGCCCGAGCTGGCCCAGCAACGCGGCCTACCCACGCGCTCTCCTGCTCTCTCTCTCTCTCGCTGACACGCGACCCCCATCTGTCATCCCCTTCCTCCTCTCTCCTTCACGCTCTCCCGCGGCTCGGCCATGACCGCACGTCGGCCGGCCGGCGACCACAACACCGACGACCTCATCCCGACCAACTAACCCAACTAACATGATCAACACACTCCCGCGTACACCCTCAGACATCACTCACAGCCTCTAACCCCCTCGGAGGTGGTACCTCACCGGCCATGGCGGCACGGTGGTCGCGGTTCGCGGCAAGCCGACGCCACAAGCCGGTAGCGTCTAAATTGAAGGCATAAAAAAAAGCAACAGCAGCTCACCGCGAGTACAGCGAAGTAACCAGCCGGCGATGAGAGGCGGTGGAGGCGGCTGGGCACGACGAGGTGGACTGCGACGGCCGGAGTTGACACGGGAGATGGTGTGCGGTGATTTGGACAAGAAAAAGGATTAAACGGTTGGACCACGAGGTGCGCGAGGGCGAGGTGAACGTGACGGTGCGGTTTGCGTGGTTGGTGGCGGCTCAACGGCGGCAGCGGAGAGCGGCGGAGCTAAGCGGCGGCGGCGGTAAAAACAGAGAAGCCAAACGGCTCGCGGTGAACTCGGTCATATTTGTAGGCACAGTCATGACGAAGGTCACTGGAAGGCACGCGTCGTCGCGCTGGCGGTCCTGGCACGCTCGAGAAGCTCCCAGGCGCCGCCCGGCGGCTCGCCGGCGCCCATGCCGTGCGGTGCCCGGCGGTGATTGGTCGCGGCACTGTAGCTTCCCCCAACTTTTAAAATTTTGAACTATTTTCTCAAATTACTCCGAAAATCATGTAGCAACTTGAAAAATTCTCAAGATATGAAATCTTCAGAATTTAAAGCTCTACAAGTTTTGTATTGAACATTTTTCTAAATTCGAACTGGATTTTGAAATTTGAGTTTAAATTCAAAAACGGACACTTTTTGGAAATTTGGTAATTTAGAAATTACTTTGGATTTTATATTGAAACTTTAAAAACTCTAAACACCAAAGTTGTACATCTAGCCAAGACCTACAACTTTGCTACTCAGAACATTTTCAAATTATACCTCCATTTTGAAATTTGAGTTTGGGGATGAAAAGGGGTCAAATTTGAAATTTGCTTCTTTTCAAAATTGCTCCATATTTTTCACTAAAACTTTGAAAACTCAAAACACCAAAGTTGTAGCCCTTGAAAAGTTCTACAAACTTGGTCTTCCCAAATTTTTCTTAGATTTTGAATTATTTCAAAAGGGGTAAAACAGGGTTTTGGATTTTAGGGTTTTCAGAGGAATTTTTAATTGAAATTTGTTGCTACCTTAATTGGTGATTATTTAATGATCAAACCATCATCCAAGGGCATCATTTGGACAAGCATGACATGGTTGACCAAATGCCACTCTTGGTTGACCAATTTAGCTTTTGAAAATCTTTTAATATTTTCCCAAATTTGAATTTAAATTCGAATCGGAAAACTCGCGACAAGTTTTTAGATTCCAATTCAAACTCAAACTTGGAGCTTCATTTTACATGTTGGACTTGAGTTCATACCCTACACTTGACACTAGTGTGTGACACAGTCACACACCTCAAATTACGTAGGGCATGGACTAAGTATTTGCGGTGGCATTCGAAATTAGGGTTTCCGGTTCGAACCACACCACTGAGAAGCACATCCAACCTAGAAATGTAAACTCATTTTAGTTAATGCATAACAGGGTTGACCTAATCATGGATGCTTTGCGATGCAATATGATGACATGGCAGATTAATTAGCAACTATAACACCTGGGGTGTTACAGCGGCGGTCCGCAGTCTCCGCACGGATCCCTTGTCGCCGGCGTGGGTGAGCGTGGGGAGGAGCTCGGCACGGGCATGGAGAGGCGGTGAGGCGCGGGAGTGAGGAGGAGGGCGCGTAGGAGGAGCTCACCGGTCAAGGGTCGCCGTCGGTCGCCAGTCGTCGGAGAGAAATAGAGAGAGAGGCAGCCCAAGGAGAATGAAAAAGTCGAAGAGGAAATAGCAGCGTGTGTGTATAGGTCGTGTGCCTGCAGTAGGAATGCGGATGCCGAACGCTGCACGTGTGTGCGGCACGACCATCGCACGCACGGTCAGAAACTAATCTTTACCTTATTATAAAGTGCATTTTGAGACAAATATATTAGTACCATCATTAAAAATCAAGCTTATCACTTACTCTACCTGTCCCATAATAAATAAGCTTCTAGAAATTCTGAACAGATTAAAGACATTGGTTTGGAGAATATCTCTTGGATTTCATAGTTATCATATTTGCATGTAATGGATTAAATAAGCTTCTATGATTAGCTTCCATATTAGCAGGCAGTGTTCCTTATTTACGTAGAATATAAGTAGAAATGTACCAACCTGAATGGAATCTTTTATAGTCACAAAAAAAAAGAATGGAATCTTTTATCTTTTACTCCACACAGTAGCCATAATTGGCGCGGTATAACCACGGCCAGAAGTTAAACTCCGAACGCCCCTCGCCACCGCTGTTGGACGGGCGTCCGGCGCGAACGATCGTACTTCACCGACCAGAGCACCACCATGGCACCGCCGTCGTGGCAAGGGCACGCAGCTGCCGTCGTTTCCGTGTCCCTCCTGATTCTCGTCGTGGCGCCGTCGTCCACCACCGGTATCGGCGTCAACTACGGCACCAAGGGCGACAACCTCCCGCCGCCGACCACGGTGGCGTCGTTCCTGGCCAACCGCACCCGCATCGACCGCGTGAAGCTATTCGACACGAACCCGGACATGGTCCGCGCCTTCGCCGGCACGGGCATCGCGCTGATGGTCACCGCGGGCAACGGCGACATCCCCAAGCTGGCGACCAAGGACGGCGCGGCGGCGTGGGTGGCCGCCAACGTGGCGCCGTACTACCCCTCGACGGACATCTCGCTCGTCCTCGTCGGGAACGAGATCATGGACACGGGCGACAAGGCGCTCATCTCGAACCTGGTTCCCGCCATGCGCGCGCTCAAGGCGGCGCTGGTGGCGGTCGGGTACCCCAAGATCCGCGTCTCGACGCCGCACTCGCTGGGCATCCTGGCCGGCGCGTCGGAGCCGCCGTCCGCCAGCCGGTTCCGCGACGGCTGGGACCGCGCCGTGTTCGCGCCGATGCTGGCGTTCCACCGGCAGAGCAGGTCGCCGTTCATGGTGAACCCGTACCCGTACTTCGGGTACAACGGCGCGACGCTCCCCTACGCGCTGGCGCGGCCCGACAATCACCTGGGCGTGACGGACCCCGGCACGGGCATCACGTACACCAGCATGTTCGAGGCGCAGCTGGACTCGGTGTTCTCGGCGATGAAGAGGCTCGGCTTCGACGACGTGGAGATCGCGGTGGGCGAGACCGGGTGGCCGACCAAGGCGATGGACGGGCAGATCGGCGTGAGCACCGCCGAGGCGGCGGAGTACAACCGGTACCTCATCGGCGAGGCCGGCGGCGGGTCCGGCACGCAGCTGATGCCGAAGCGCACCTTCGAGACGTACATTTTCGCGCTCTTCAACGAGAACCTCAAGCCGGGCCCCGTCGCCGAGCGCAACTTCGGCCTCTTCTACGCCAACCTCACGCCGGTGTACGACGTCGGCCTTATGAAAGACGGGGTACGGTACTATACGCGCGCACGTCTTGGCCTTGCCATTGCCGAGACGACGGGCACACGCTCTGGCACTGCATTGGTGCGTGTTCTGACGGGCGTACGTTTCTGCGCTGCGCAATGCAGGTGAAGACAGGGGCTGCGACGTCGCCGTCGCCGGCGCCGGCAGCCACTTATCTGGCGTCCGCCCCTGAATCCAAGGCTGCCAAGAAAGATGACGTGGAGGCGGCCACGGCACCGGAAGAGACGGCCGCATCTGCGTCGGCGTCTGCACCGTCGTCTGTGGACGACGAAGGTTCATCCAAGGCCACCGGACCATCGCCGTCGTCGGAGGCGCCATCGCAGAGTGATTCGACCGATGAAGACAAGACGCCGGTTCGCTGACAAGCTGGTCCATTGTTTGTCGATCGTGACTGCAATTGTCGCAGGAATTTGACTTCTTCCTTTGTGCCTGGCTGACCGTGTGCAGGAGGGGGAAGGAGGGGATGCGCCACCACCGGCGACGGCAGCGGCCAGCGGGCCGGCCGATGAGTCGTCGGAGACAGGAGCAAAGGTATGCTCGTGTCGTGCATGCATGCAGCATTGGCCTCGCCGCTTTTGGACGCATTTCGCATTCAATCGTCATGCATTGTCGCATTGAAGGGAAATTAAAACTGAATGGCGTACATCATGCGTTTCATGCTTTCCCTGTGAAGAGAAATTCGATTCTGCGGCTTTTCTAACTTGATTACTTTTTACAGTTTGAAAACATATATAGTGCGTCATTAGTGCTTAATAGTTTCAACTCTCAATGGACGATTATCCACAATTTCAAATTAAAAATGTGCCGTGAAGGCATGAAAGCTATGAACTTTGGACTACACACAACACTTTCTGTTGCTTTGATTTCATAATATGCATGCCTGCCAAAATAGTCCTAAGAAATCTATACTGGTGATGGACTGATGGTCTCTTTTTTGTTGAACAACGGATCAGGACGGCGATGCTGCTGAAGGCGGCGGTAAAACGCCGGTGCCGGCGGGAGCAGCGTCTCACGGCAGCAACCTCCGAGTGCCCGTCTCGTCCGTCCTTACAATTGCTCTGTCGTCTCTAGCTCTTGGCATCTAACCTCTCTTCGTTTCGATCGTCGACCCATTGTGACAATATGTTTAGTACGTAGCTGAGCATGCTGTAAGTATATTGATATATGGCCCCCAGGTAGCTGTGTTAAGTTAATAGGATAACACGTCCAAGTAAACTCTGCTTCGTGGGACAATTTTTTTTCTTGAATGTCTAAAAAAGTTAAGCCATTTGTATGAGAGAGGAGAATTTTTCTAGCTAAACATTTAGTGCAACGAGGGTGATACATACATGGGAGGCCTAGTAGTAGCCTATACTGATGTCCCTCGTTCAATGTTGTAAAATTTGCTCTTAATCGTGTTGTGCCAGCCGGTCAGACAGGCAAACACAAGGGTTACTGATGTCCCTCGTTCAATGTCGTAAAATGCTTACTGATGGCCCATGACACATCTTGCTACAATATTGTGCCGTGTTAGCCCAAGGCACCATGGAAAAAGTCTATTTCACCCCCGGTGGACTGCTTAACTCCATCAACTATAAAACAGTCTATTCTACCCCTGAACTTTCCAAAACCGGTCAAATTACCCCTATGTGGTTTTGAGCGGCGGTATTTGCCACAGTAAACGCGGGTTGCTACAGTGACAGCGGTTTTGTCTTTTTCTTTTTTTTTTTTTATTTCGGCTGAATCTTTAAAAAATCATAGTAAATCACAGAAAAATCATAAAATAGAAAGTCCAATTTTATTGGACTCCACATGAGTAGATCTACACAGTGAAGATATAATATTGTATGCTTTAATACAAAGTTTTTGTTGTAGATTTTAATTACAGAAAAATAGATCAAAATCTACTGTAGCAACCCGAGTTTACTGTGGCAAATACCGCCGTTCAAAACCGCCTGGATGGTAATTTGACCGGTTTTGAAAAGTTCAGGGATAGAATAGACCGTTTCATAGTTGAGACGGTTAAGTAATTCACTCCCCATACTTAGGGGGTGAAGTAGACTTTTTTTCGAGGCACAGTAACTATTTGGTAGCGCTCCTAGAGTCTGATCCAAAGAAGTTGAGAAGTTGGGAGTAGACTATACCAAACTAGCCTTTATTCTTCTCTGAACTCTATGAACGATATGTTATGTACTTCCTCCGTCCCTAAATATTTATCGCTTTCGCTTCCCAAGAAACCACTTTAACAAAATATATATTAAAAATATTAATATTTATAGTACATAATTAGTATCATTGAATAGATCTTTGAATCTAGTTTTTTGATAAATTTATTTGAAGATAAAAATATTACACGTATTTCCTACAAATCAAGTCAAACTTATGACACGAACACCGGAAACGACATTTAAATAGGGGCATAGGGAGTATAACACAACTATCACTCCGATGTCATGATGCGTACGAACCTATGGCCTGTCATGTTACGAGGCAGTGCCTGTTTGGATGGACTAGGACTAACAGCTAGTCCTATTAGCTTCTATAAGTGGACCAGTGAACTAACAACTAGTTCATGACTAGTGGACTAACAATTAGTTCGCCTGTTCGATACTTAGAGACTAAAAATTAATTAACTAGTTGTTAGTTCTACGGATCCAAACATAGCATCATAATAACTTTTTTAGTGGGTTCATCATGTATATAACATGATGCTAAAAATGTACACATATTTTTGTCTTAAAAACTATAAAAGTATTTTATGATATCGAGTCACGTTAAAATTATACACCAAAATCTCATTACATACCCAATTAAGAAAACACGTTATATGCATGGAAAAGATCAGCAACTAATTGAGTCGTAAACTTTGACGATCTAAAATATGTTACACGCTAACATGTTATATAGTCAAATTTGTGCATATGCTAACTCGATTAAAATTAAGCTACATAATTAAGAATATCTTCTAAAACACACTAAACGTAGCCTCTCGTACTATCAAACACGTAAAATGCATGTTCTAACGTTGAAACACCCTACATGTGCTGCCACATACGTCGGAAACATGCTACATGTGCTGCCACATACGTCGGAAACATGCTACATGTGCTGCCATGTACGTTGGGATTTGGGAACGAGAACTTACTCCACCTCCGTCCCTATTTAAGTGTTATTATGGAAATTATAAATAATTTGACTAAATTTCTAGAAAATATTAATAATATTTATATCTATGCATAAATTTATTACGAAATAGATTGAATGAACGATCTATCCATGATACTAATTATATACTATAAATATTAACATTTTATTTTATATTTTAGTCAAAGTTAAGTATGTTTGACTTCTAGGAAAATGAGAATAAAATATGATAGAGGGAGTGCATTAAAGGCATAGATAAAGACAATGGCAATTTACACTAATAAAATTATATAGTGTACAATTTTGCAAAATAAAAAGATATACCACATGCAATAGATCAAATATGCATCAATTAGATATAGGACCTCTGTTTCGGCTGCTACAAAAAATTAAAAGAGTTTTTCGTTCGTTTTCGTCCATTTTCATCTCTAGCTATAGGCTGCAGCTATGGTTTGTTCTCCACTCACAGTTCACTGCAGCAGCGGCTGCTTTCGCAGCCGAACAACCCATAGAAAAAACTTTTATATCTAAAACATTCTTTATTTACCATATTTTACAAAATTTAAAACTATATAAATAAATAATCTACCTATTACATCTATGAAATTATTAAATGAAGCTCATAGTCATTAGGAAATAATACTACAGCAAAACATATATTGTTTCTTAAATTCTCACATGAGCAAGATTGACCACAGGTCAAAGAAAGCATGGGAAGCGCCAATTGCAGCCCTTGCGCCACTCATCCACGTCACGATATGTGTGGGCCCGTTTCACCCTGACATTTTTTTTTTCTAGCGTGTAAACCACGGTTCCACAACGGACAGAAACGTGGGCCTTCGTACGGCCCGCATGGCTGAGGATACCGGATACGGCCCCCGGCCGCAGCCGCAGCGAAACGCCAGCCGCCTCCCTTGTCCCAGCCACCGTTGGGATTGGGAGCCCGCACGCTTCTTCTTCCCGCCGCGCCGCCACCCCACCAATCCCCAGTTCCCCACCAAAGACCAAACCCCCTTCTCCCTCCTCCAAGGCTCCAATCCCCGTTAGTTCCCCGCCGAATCCCACCTGTCCTCCGCAAAAATTCCTGTGATCCACCGCGCTCCCGATACCCTCTCCGTGGCGCGCTCCCCTCTCTCGCCGCGGCAGAATCGTTTACCCGTCCCAATTCGACCGAGCATGAGCATGGCGTTCTCCTGCGCGGGCGCGCGCCTCCACGGCCGCACCGGCGTCGGCGGCGCCAAATGCCGTCCCGGCGCGGCGGCCCTGCTCGGGCGGCGGGGCACCTGCTTCCGCCCGACCGCCCGGAGGTGGAACACTGCCGCCCCCAGGGGAATCCGCGCCGACCTCCCGCCGCCGCCGCCGCCGCGGGCGAGCGCGGATGGCGGCGCCGCCACCTCCGGCCCGGCAGTCGCCGTCCCCGAAGCGGGGGACGCTACTGAGCAGGTGGCCGCTGCGGTTGCTCAGCCTGTTGTGCTCCCGGAGAGGCTTGGTGTCGATGATGGGGCTGGTGGGAATGGCAATCTCCCGCCCGCCGCCGGCGGCGGCGGCGGGGACGGGGAGAATGGTGGCGGCAGCGGCGGTGGGGGTGACGGTGACGACGGGGAGGATGAGTTCGGGCCCATCCTCAGCTTCGATCAGGTGGTCCAGGAGGCGGAGAAGCGAGGGGTTAGCCTGCCCAGTTTGCCCGCGGACATGGTTGAGGCGGCCAAGAGCGTTGGGATTCAGAAACTGCTGCTGCTGAGATACCTGGACATGCAGGTCTTATAAATAGTTCTTGTTATTGTACTTGTGTAAGTTAATTTGATTCTGATGTGCCTGACATGAAATCGTTTTGTTGTTTGGATTTCAAAGGCGTCGGCTTGGCCCTTGGGACCTGCAATTAGGACCTGCTCGCTTCTCCGGAATAGGATGCTGGTTGATCCTGCATTCCTCTTCAAAATCGGCACTGAGGTTGGTTCAACTTATTGTGCATTTGTGCAATGATACTGACAATTGTCCATCGGTTCTGTCTTGACTGTTTGGTCCATGGTTATGTTGCAGATAGTTATCGATACGTGTTGTGCAACATTTGCTGAGGTTCAGAAGAGAGGGGAGGAGTTTTGGTCAGAGTTTGAGTTGTATGCAGCGGATATGTTGGTAGGAGTAGTTGTTAATGTAGCTTTAGTCGGCATGTTAGCGCCATATGCTCGATTCGGTAGCAGATCTGCATCAGAAGGTCTCCTTGGGCGCGTTAGGCATGCTTATGATGCCCTCCCAAGCAGGTTTGTTGTCAACAGAAATTGTCCTCCAAAGTTATATCTAAAGCATACCATTCTACTAGTTGTGTGAACCTATTTGGACTATAGAAATTTGCTCATCCAGGAAAAAATAATTACTCAAAACAGATAATTATTAGAAGAGATTTTGTAGATGAGTTATATAGGGGGCTAGGGGCACCAAATACTGCTATCGTGCTTGTTTCATTCTCTATTTTTTGGTTGGGTGGAGGTTGGTCATTTCCTGCATTAGAGTAAAATGACATCTATGCGGGATCAATAGGAGCAATTTTCTATGCTACTGATGGTACACAATGTTTGAGACCCCTGATCTGCTTTGATAATAATAAACCATGAAAATGTTCACAGAATGATTCAGTATCATTTTTACCAGTATCATAATTACCAGTTGGACATGCTTTTTTTTGTACTTAATGACAAGGGAAAAAATGTAAAGTATGGAAAATTATTAAAGCTGGAAGGTTGGAGCTGAAATGCTGAATACTTAGCTCCTACGTTCGCACTATTGGAAATACATGTTTACTCGCATACTTCAGATTTATTCTGTGGTGAAGTTAAAGCCTTGGCAAACATGTTTGTTAGATTATTTTTCCGTAAGTCAGCTATATATGATTGATTGTGAAATTATCATGAATCATCGTAACATGTATGTTGGAGCTCTGTTTCCAAGTTGTAGCATATATAAGCATTTCTGTTCAGGTGTGGAGTTTGGCCTTTTGTAGCCTGTACAAGCATGGTGTGCCCCAATGTTGTTACTCTAAGAGCATAGGAGTCTTTGGAGGACATAGTAATAATACTGCCAAGGGCCTATATTTTTTTTGCATAACATGTTGAAATAGTGATCTCGCTCCTAGCCTTGTCTTTCGTTTTCATTACTTGTTGCATGTTTGGTTTATAGTTTTACCACTATCATATTCTGGCAACATAGTTCATTTTTTTTCCTGTACTGCATTCAACCATTCATTTGGGTAATGATCATCAAAACTGATTCTTGCAGCGTTTTTGAAGCTGAAAGGCCAGGATACAAATTTTCTGTGCAGCAACGGATAGGAACATACTTTTTCAAGGTAACTTTGTGTTTAGTGAAATACTTACTATTTCCCCAGAAATGTTATCAGCTATAACTATCTCTTTAAATGTCTGAAATATTATTCGTGAACAGGGAATATTGTATGGTTCTGTTGGATTCTTTTGTGGTCTTGTGGGACAAGGGATTGCTAATTTGATAATGACAGCCAAAAGGTATGTTCTGTTGTACTATATCTGGTAATGTGCATGCTTACCATGTTCATAGTTTTGCTTCCTCATCTTGTTATTTTGTTTAACATACATATATGTTAGTAAGAAAATCATGTCTCAAGGCTCATGAAGCTAATGTTTCCTTTACTTTATCTGGCTATGGAATGTACTTGAGTTTTAACACTGCAATATGGTGTTTACTTACATGACCACTGGCAGTTTGTTCTAAACCTTCTACATTTATAGAGGGACTATTTCTGATTTCTTGATCAGTGTTAAAATTATGGCCTATTTCGATAAGTATGTCGAGTGTTAGGTGATAGCTAAAGATTAAGGTGTGTATGGTGATAAAACTTAGCAATCTCTTTCACAAATTGTTTGTGTAATATTCATGAATCTCAGATTTAATTATTTTCCTTCAAATTTGTACCTCAGGAGTGTTAAGAAGTCAGAGGATGATGTACCTGTTCCACCTCTTCTCAAGACTTCTGCTTTGTGGGGTAAGGCTGTCCAGACAATCTCTTATCACAATTTCATATCTCAATTGTTTGCATGTCGAAATCACTGGATTAAAGTTTCTCCTTCATCCCTGTATGGTTCAATTAAATACATGTAGGTTTCCATGTGAATTTTTACGCTAAACACCTATATGTTACGGATACATGCTCATATGATTAAGCCTTGTGAAGCTACAGTGAAGGTTATATTGAGCGAGCGAGAATATTTCTATTCAAACTATCAAAGCTATGTGGTATAACTATGATCAGAGCAGTTGATATTTTGCGGTTGTCCACATGATGCTATGTCATTGTCTCACTGTTGTGGTTCAAATGCATCTGATTAAAGTTTCTTATGATAACATAATTACAAGTTTACATTGTTGTACCTGTAGTCAAAATCTGCAGTTCTTATTTAGCTAAGCTTTTGACTGTAGCCAATGAAGGCAGGTTGATAGTTTCGGAATTTTGATAATGATAGACAGGTTTTGTACCTCGCTATTTCCTGATTGTATCTTCTGAAACCCTGTAAAATGTAAACAATAATGGACCTGATTTTTGCAGGTGCGTTCCTTGCTGTTTCTTCCAACACACGGTACCAGATTATTAATGGATTAGAGCGCCTGGTTGAGGCTTCACCTGTTGCGAAGCGTGTCCCAGCTGCTTCTTTGGCATTCACTGTTGGTGTGCGGTTTGCCAATAACGTGTATGGAGGAATGCAATTTGTTGACTGGGCAAGAATGAGTGGTTGCCAATGAGGTGCGAGCTTTCATTTTCATGGTGAGAATCTTTACATTCCTTCTGCTATACATGTTTGCCCCCATAAATGTAGCTCTCTTGTCTTGATGTAGCCAATGGCTAACATTATGCCAATAATGCAGATGCTTCTTATTGCAGTCACCATTCACTGTGATGCCGTATTGCTGTTGCTTGCTGTCTGCTATTTGTTATTCCGCCCAAATTCGTCGAATTTTCATCATGACAAAGTTAAAGATGTGGTATAAATATCTTGGGGGCAGAAGATCTCAAAAATAAATGTGGAGGTTTCTCAGAGATTGATTTTAGCATTAGGAGTGCTTAGGGCAGGATAGAACCCGAAGAGATTGAATTGTTTGTTTTGTTGTTAAAGATGTCACCGTCTTATTTGGATAGTTGAGTCTCCTAGCTATACTTTATTGAATTGTTGGTCTCCATATTTTGATATGTTATCTGGACTATTTTGAAAGTCCACTATCTTGTCAGTTAATTTTTCTTAGTTTTTATGGTACTTGTGTTTCACAAAACTCCACCATTTATGTTTCGCCAGAAACCTAATACGTGGGTTCTAAAGTACAAGATGACATGGCACTTATGTTGAACACGAAAGTAATACTCGTGTGGATTGACATATGCGCCACATGAGCAGCTGGAAAGGTGCAATAGTTTTGTTATTTCCCATCCCATGAACTGAATGATTGTGGTTTCTCAAGTTGGGATTGCAGAGTTCTCAAGCGCAGGCGCTTCTGTAAAAACAAACAAAGTTGAGAAATTCAGCTTAATTTGTTTCAGTCAGTTTTGCAGAAGTGACGAGTTTATTGAGCACCTGGGAAAGGGGCTGAATGACGGTCAATTCTGTGGAGCAGCCGAGCAGGAGCAGGGCACTTGGCAAGCAAATGTACTGGATGCTCCATTCACTGAAGCAGAGTCATGCGTTCGGCACTTCGGCTACACAACTCCAGTTGACACTGGCACATGGGAAACGGGCGCACAAAATCTGAAGACAGCAATTCGTCGTTCCATCGATTTTGAAGATTGTGATGCTTGTGGCACGAACTGGTTTTGAATGATCTGTTGTCCTTGCTGACTACTACTGACCTTGTTGGCTTGTTGGCCCATTTGGCCTAGTAGAATGGAGTGCATTTGGAGAAACAGAAAAGAAAAAAAACTGAAAGTTTCGCTTGACAATGCAGATTTTGCGCCCTTCCATGCTCACAAT
Source organism: Saccharum hybrid cultivar R570 (assembly GCA_038087645.1). Taxonomy (NCBI): domain Eukaryota; kingdom Viridiplantae; phylum Streptophyta; class Magnoliopsida; order Poales; family Poaceae; genus Saccharum; species Saccharum hybrid cultivar. The sequence continues at coordinate 4,331,010 of JAQSUU010000333.1, forward strand.
GCAGATAATGACAAACTCAGGCCTGAGGAGACCTGGGACTGCTGAGTAGTTGAGATCTGGGACAATTTCATATCAAGGAAGGTGAGAGACCAACCAGCAGCTGAGCTCCATGTCATCACTGCTTCAGTCTAGCACATCTGACCAACTTCTCAGGTACAAATACAAAGGCCAAATGCAGATAAAACCACAGAAACAAGCACACTCCAAAACACTTATCATAACACCTAAAGAAGTCAGCTGCATTGTTTCTCTGGAACTGGAAGTCTCTCACCATCACCACCCATGAGACAAAATCCGAGTGAAACACTGGTGATTTCTTGATCTGCTAGCGACTAGCGTGTGAAGGCGTAGAAGACGATGCCGATGTAGATGAGCATGGCGGAGGGGACGAGGGTGACAAGCGGCACGACGGCGGCCCAGGCGGCGGCCCCGCCGGCGCCGCAGCCGAGCCGGCCGAGCTTCACCTGCACCACGTTGACGAGCGCCATCATCAGGAATCCGCACCCGGCGACGGAGCCCACGGCGGACGCGAGGATCCCGACGCGGAGCGCGGCGCGGTTGATCCGCGCGGTCCGGCCTAGGACGCCCACGGCGGCGGAGGAGGAAGAGGCGGCGCCGGCGCCGGAGCGGCGGTGGGGGTGGCCGGGGTAGGTGCGGACGAGCTGCTTGAGGCAGAGCGCGACGAGGCTGGAGAAGAGGAAGCAGGCGAAGGCGAGCACGTGGAAGGAGACGAGGTCGGACTCGGCGCGGTCCCCCGCGGCGCAGGGGTTCCCCGTGCGCGGGTCGGCGCCGTCCGCGAGCCCCGGCCCGTCGGAGGACGGCCGCCACGCCAGGCCCAGGAAGGCGGCCAGGGTGAAGAGCGAGTTCACGTTGACGATGCCGTCCAGCGCCGTGATGTGGATGCTCGTGCCCCCGCCCCCGCCGCTTCCGCCGCCGCCGCCGCCCCCGGTCGCGACGTCGCCGTCCATGGCGGCTGCTTTGGATTGGGTTTGGGAAGAAAGAAAGAAAGAAACGGAGGTGAGGTGCGGGGTTTGGGGATCGGACTGGCGCTGCCAAGCCCAACAAGCTAGAGCAGCGTGGTCGGTGAGCACGTGTGTCCATATGACGGACGCGGGTGTGAATGCGTGGGAACAAAGGAGAAAGCGTGTCGACACTGCGAAAGCTGATGGGTACACCAAAAAAAAATCATATACTACTATCTTAATAAATCAAAGCTCTAGACTTGTCTTAAATCGTTTTTAAATTGGATATAATTTATAAAAAAATTACGATACTAAATTAGTATCTTTAGATTAGATATACCATAATATATATTTTTATAATATGCTCATTTGATGTTATAAATATTTAGTTTTTTTAAAAAAAATTAAAGATAAAAATTTAACTTAGAAATTAACCTATTTAGTGACAGAGGGAGTTCAAGCACCCGGACCGACCGTTCGATGGCTCAAATGGTTTGGGTGATGCTAGCCCAAGGAAAAAAAAGGCAGATACTCAGTATTTTTTTAAATACGCAAAAGATTTGCGTATCATTGCATTAAAAAGAAGAGTACAAATATACAAACGACGCGCTTATGACAAAGCGCCACCGGAGGTCTTACGGCCGTAGGCCGGACCGTCCTAGCAAACAAACAGTGAGATTCAATATTACATAAAGGACGACAACCATGGAAGGAGCGACGCTATAAACTACGAAGCGGTGCCGTGAGAGTCCACTCCGACGTCCGAGAGGGGTGTTCTGCCTGTCCAAAGAATGGCCACCGGGAAATACCCATCCAGAGCATCAATCTGGCTTGACGTCAAGTTTCCAGTGGGAATAGCCTCGCGTAAACTCTTGGGAGCTGGAGAAACTGGCGCCGCCGGCGGTTCAATGCCCATCCTCATGTTGAGCAATACCTCTCCTCGCCTGGATGTCGGTATATGCGACAACAGCCGAGCGGCAATCCGAGTACTCCTTTTCACCACGGGTTGCCGCCTGATCAGCTCCGCCTGCTTTGGGGGCTGGCAATCAAAGGCGGTGGCCGCTCGATTCGCACCTCGTCGATGAACCGGGCAAGACGACGAGCAGCTTCACGTGGCATCGCATCGCCGGCGTTTGGTGGCACCGGCAGCTCCTCCCGCACCGGCGACAATGGAGTCGGATCCGTCGTCCGCCGAGCAGAAGCGTCCCTATCCTGAGAGACGGCCATCGAAATGGACGGGCGCCGAGGCGACGACGCGCCAGCTGAGGGGCTCAGCGTGGCGGCCGCTATGTCCGGGTCCTCCGCATCCACCGTGGGTGCATCAACGCCCGAGGGGTCGTCGAACACCAACCGCTTTGGTGTGGCCCGTGGCTGCTCAAACCGAGGCGACATCGAGAGTGCCCGCAGCATCTGTTGGCACTGCGTGCAAACCCTAGTGGCCACCTCGTCCTCTGGCTGGGAGACCAGAGGAGGCCTCAGGACGATCTGAGAACCGTTGAGCGAAGCAGCGAGGTCCATCATCATCGGGTCGTCCGCAATGCCGCAAACGACAGCGTCCGAGCGCGTTGTCAGCGTGAGCGGGTCGAGCTCGAGGGGGGCCAGCATGCCGATCGGCTCACCTCGGCCGACCTGGCCGGGATCAGAAGCGGAGGCCGGCGCTGTCCGCGTGGATTCGATCGACGGCCCGCGGCGCCTCCGCTTCCTCCGTCGCCTCCTCCACCGCCGTCCGTCAGTGGCGGGGGTAGTGGTGTTCGTGGTGGCTCCACCAAGGTCGATGGTGTCCGTCGTGGCTCCGCCAAGGCCGCGCGGCCCACCGAGGTCCACCAGCCCATCGGAGCGCCCAGAGGCATGAACAACCGAGCTCCGGAAGCCCACGCGCCTTGGGCGCTTGCAGTCGCGCGCAACGTGCCAAAGACCCTTGCACCGCAGGCATCGTTGGGACAGCTTGCAGGTAGCCACCCGGTGCGCGGAGGAGAGGCAATTGAGGCACTTGCCATGGAGATCGGCCGGGATCGGTGGTCGACGACCCGCCGGCCGGTCCCCGCGAGCTGGCCTAGGTGGCACGGGCGAGGTGGTCACCGGGCATGTCACCTGCTAGCGAAGGATCTCCCGCCACCCATCAGCGTCAGGGGCAGAGACCCATCGACGTCTGAGGCGCTGACGAGCCAGGATGCGGCCCTCCACAGGTTAGGCCGGCATACCGTGCACCAGCTGTGGGCGCGGTCGACGGAGCTTCCCTCGCCATCGGCCTGCACCCTAGCGGCAAGGCACCGCGGCGCCATGGCCCGATGACTGAGGCAAGGTGGGCCGTGTCTCCAATGTTGCCGGCTGTGGCACATGACGAAGTGCGTCCAGGTAGGACGAGGAAGAGGTTGGCGTCGTTTCCACATTAGAGATGTCGATGCGGTCTTCGTCCGCCCAACGACGAGCCTTGGAGCGTCCCTCTGTGCCGCCTCCAGATGGAAAGGCACGGCATGGGGGTGAAAGGTCTTGATGGCTAGAGGGGGGGTGAATAGCCTATTAAAAATTTTCTACAAAGACAAGCTAAACAAGTTTATCAATAAAACAAATAGCGAGATGCGAGTTTTGCTTAGCCTACGGGGTGTTTGCAAGCCACCTAACCAATTCACAAATCTAGTATATTTGCACTCAACCGCACAAGTCAAACCGCACAATTTAACTACAACTAAAACTAGCTAGCTACTCAAGCTAAGAGTTACACTAACAAGCTAGCAAGGTAACTAAGAAATTAATACAAGAGAGAGTTAGGAGGGTATCACCGAGGGGCGAAGTATTGAGCCAACCAATCAATATGATCAAGAGATGAATACCACAATATACAACCACCGGGATCGATCAAACACAATAAGAATGATGGCACGAAGATTTATCCCGAGGTTCATGTGCTTGCCGGCACGCTAGTCCCCGTTGTGTCCCTCTTCACCACGTGGTTCGGTGACTAATCGGTCACACACCGAGCCTCTCAAAAGGCGCCACAAGAACCTACCAAATGGCAAAAGGTTGCAATGACACGAAGCAATTTACTAATGTTGCCTTTGGCGCTTCGCCGAGGTAGGCACAAACCTCTCACAATCACCGGAGGTGGCCAAGAACAATCACCAACTCTTGCCAACGCCTCCAAGCTGCTCCAAGCCGTCTAGGTGGTGGCAACCACCAAGAGAAACAAGAATCCCACAGCAAATCAACCACCAAGTGCCAACTAGATGCAATCTCACAATGCAAATGCACTTGGATCACTCAATCTCACTTCGAATATGCAAAGAAGCAAGAGAGATGAGTGGGAGGGGAGTTGCTTAGCTCAAAGTGCTCACAAGTATGTCAAATGTTCGAGAGATAGAGCCTTGAGCCGGCCAACGAGTATTTATAGACGTACCCCTTCGAATATAGCCGTTAGAAACTTAAACAACCGAAATCGGGCTGACCGGACGCGCTGGTCCAACTGACCGGACGCGTCGGTCGCCCAACGGCTAACTCGTGAAGTACTGACCGGACGCGCTGGTCCAAACGACCGGACGCGCTGGTCGCCCAACGGCTAACTGCGAAGCAACGACCGGACGCATTGGTCCAACTGACCGGACGCGCCGGGAACGACCGGACGCGCTGGTCCCGTGAAGGACCGGACGCGCTGGTCGCCTGAGCAGCGCTCAACGAAATAGTGACCGGACGCGCTGAAGAAAATGACCGGACGCGACAGTGCCAGCGTCCGGTTACAGTCCAGTAAGCTCCCTGAACGACCGGACGCGTCCGATCATCAGTGATCGGACGCGCCTCGCGTCCGATCATCGAACTGAAAAACGCGCAGACACTGAACACTGACCGGACGCGTCCGGTCATGCAAGGACCGCGTCCAGTTCAGCGTTCGGTCACCTCTGTGACCTCCGTTCGCCTCCGTTTCTTTTCCGGACTTCCGGCGTAGTGGAAAATAATCGTTTCAACTTCTCGAAAACGCCTGAATCCTGCCTCGCAAGCTCGGCGGGAGGGAGAGAGGAACCCAAACCCTCTCTACCGCTCAAACTCCACCGCCGTCGCAACGTGCTAACATCACCAAGTGATCTCATCATGTGTGAGTGTGTTAGCATTTTCACAATCATTTTTCGAGGTGATATTAGTTCTATCCAAATGCATATGATCATGATATGCACATCTAGAGGCACTTAGGAGTTCAATAGCCGTGTCATTCCCCTCTTTATAGTACGGCTATCTATCCTATAATGTAACCACACCCACTAGGTGTCTTGGTTACTAAAACACAACCCTTAAGCATATACCTTTGCCTTGATCATATAGGGTTGCGTCCAAATCCAAGTGTGGCCATTATGATCACCATGTCCATCTTGCCACCAACCTTGGAATGTACTAATCCTCATATGCTACATACAACTTAGGCATAGGATTAGTACTTAGGTATTGTCACTAATTACCAACACCAAACATAGGACTTTCAATCTCCCCCTTGTTGGTAATTGGTGACAAACCTTTCACAAAGATATTATGATAAAATTTTGATTGAACCCATGTCACATTGTCCAAGTATATTACCATGTGTAAGAATTATGAACATGTGATCATGAATTCAAATTGATAGCAATGGCTCCCCCTACATGTATGCTATATGTTTGGATTTTGGAAGCATACATGTTAGATAGGAAAGATTAGGAGCATTGTCTACCAATAGGTGCTAAGTGTTTAAGATTATAGACCTTTGAAGCGTGATACCATCGGAGTAGCGATAAACACCATCTTAGCACCTTGTGTAGTTAGATTCCACTTGTAAAAGCACTAACATAACTAGAAACCTCGTGAGATCAACATTTATAAGCAAGGTTCTAGTACCACTTTGAAAAACATGAAGCAACAAAAATCTAACTACTTCCTATTCATGCTAGTACCACAATGCATCATTCAAATTATACTAGCAAGTCACCACACAAGCGATGTATCGGAGAAAACGAAATGCATAACTATGCATCATACATATGAAGTGCATATAGAAATGCAACATTCATGTTTAAGAGCTTGCTCCCCCTACTTGTGTGCTTCTTTTATCAATTCTACCCCTTTAGGATTTAACTTTGTGAACAACATTTTCTTCCCCATAACATTTTTTGAGTTCTATCTTTGTGAACAACATTTTCTCCCCCTTTGGCACCAATTGACCACAAGGAGCAAACTTTAGATAGATTATCATGGTAAAATATGGGGTGAGGATCAAGTTTATGATTCAACCTAGATTGCTTGCATAAATAAAATACTTCGGTTTGATCCAAGGGCAAGCTTCTTCACACCTCACTAGAAGGGTTATCATGCACCATGTTGAAGCAAAGATTTAGACAAGTTTTCTAGATTAAAACACTTAGGATCACAAGCTACTTAAACAAGTTATATGCTACCACTAGATCATACAAGTCATGGAAATAATAGTGGCACCATATAAACTTCAAATTCATTTAATTTTCATGAATGATCCTAGAACATAAGAAATCATGACTAGATGCACTAAACATGTCCTTAGTATAGAATGTATGACATGTCAACCAATTGTACCTTGGGGCTCGAAGGAGAGGCATGTCATATCATGGGAGTGCATCAACTCATGTTAGAGAAATCAAGTATGTTCAACTCATTCTTTAGTTTGTGGAATCTCTTCTCATCAAGTGGCTTGGTGAATAGATCGGCTAATTGATCTTCGGTGCCCACACTCTTAATAGCAATGTCACCCTTTTGTTGATGATCTCTAATAAAGTGATGGCGAACATCAATATGCTTTGTTCTTTGATGTTGAATCGGATTGTTAGTTAGCTTCACGACACTTTTATTGTCACATAGCAATGGTACATTCTTGAAATTGATTCCAAAATCTTTCAATGTTGCCTTCGTCCATAAGATTTGTGCACAACAACTACCCACGGCGATGTATTCGGCTTCGGCGGTAGATAGTGCAATACTATTTTGCTTCTTGGATGACCATGAGACAAGTGATCTTCCCAACAATTGACATGTCCCGGAAGTGCTCTTTCTCTCCACTTTATCACCGGCATAGTCGGAATCCGAATATCCAACTAGCTCAAAACTTGCACCTTTGGGATACCACAATCCAACATCTTGTGTATGCTTTAAGTACCTCAATATTCTCTTTGTTGCCTTCAAATGACTTTCTCTTGGTGAGGCTTGAAATCTTGCACACATACATACACTAAACATCACATCGGGCCTTGATGCCGTCACATAGAGTAGGCTACCAATCATTGATCTATATAGCTTTTGATCCACCATGTTGCCACTCTTGTCACTATCCAAACTTCCACTAGTGCCCATTGGAGTTGTAATACTCTTTGCATCTTCCATGCCAAACTTCTTGAGCATATCTTTGATGTACTTAGTTTGGCTCACAAATGTACCTTCTTTCATTTGTTTGATTTGAAGTCCAAGAAAGAAACTAAGTTCACCAATCATTGACATTTCAAATTCCTTTGCCATCATTTTCCTAAACTCATCACAATAATCTTGATTGGTTGAACCGAATATGATATCATCAACATATATTTGCAACACAAACAAGTCTTTCTCAATCTTCTTAGTGAATAGTGTTGTATCAACTTTGCCCATGACAAATCCTTTGGATAGCAAGAAGTCCCTCAATCTTTCATACCATGCTCTAGGTGCTTGCTTCAATCCATACAAAGCCTTCCTTAACTTGTATACATGATTGGGTTTCTTGTCATCTTCAAAACCGGGAGGTTGCTCCACATAGACCTCCTCTTGAATATACCCATTGAGAAATGCACTCTTTACATCCATTTGATATAGCTTGATATTGTGAGCACAAGCATAGGCAAGTAAGATCCTAATTGCTTCCAATCTTGCAACCGGGGCATAAGTTTCACCAAAGTCAAGACCCTCAATTTGTGTGTAACCTTGAGCTACTAGTCTTGCTTTGTTCCTTACTACTATCCCATCTTGATCTTGCTTGTTGCGAAAGACCCATCTTGTTCCAATGACATTGTGATCCTTAGGCCTTTCAACTAGTTCCCATACTTTATTTCTCTTGAAGTTGTTGAGCTCTTCATGCATTGCATTTACCCAATCCGGATCTCTCAATGCTTTATCAATGTCCTTGGGTTCTTCCATTGACACAAAAGATGAGTGAGCACAAAATGATGCCAATCTTGATCTAGTTTGAACTCCTCTTTGTATGTCACCAATGATGGAATCCAATGGATGGTCTCTTGCAATGTTAGTTGGTTGAAGCACTTGGACTTGATTGCTTGGATGTTGATGTTGATCATGAGTTAGAGATGATGAACTAGCCACTTGTTGATCTTGTTGCACTTGAGATGATGTACTAGCTTGATTTTGCATTAGAGAACCACTAGCTTGTGTAATTGGACTTTGGAGCACTTGATCTTTGTTGTCATCCACATCAATCACTTGCTTTGGCCTAATATCACCAATGTCCATTTCTTTCATAGCATTGGTCAATTGAGTTCCTCTCACATCATCCAAGTTATCTTCCTCATCTTGAGAGCCATTTGTTTCATCAAATTCAACATCATGCACTTCTTCAAGTTGTCCACTAGCTAGGTTCCATACTCTATAAGCTTTGCTAGTAGTTGAGTAACCAAGTAAGAATCCTTCATCATATTTCTTCTCAAACTTGCTCAATCTAGTGCCCTTCTTCAAGATATAGCATCTGCAACCAAATACCCGAAAGTATGTAATATTGGGCTTTCTTCCATTTAAGATCTCATATGGTGTCTTCTCTAGAAACTTGTGGCAATAGAGGCGGTTGCTATAGAAGCAAGCCGTGTTGATTGCTTCGGCCCAAAATGAATGACTCACATTATACTCATTCAACATTGATCTTGCCATATCAATTAAGGTTCTATTCTTCCTTTCAACTAGGCTATTTGATTGAGGTGTATACTTGGCCGAGAATTGATGCTTGATTTCAAGCTCCTCACATAGCTCATCAACTCTTGTGTTTCTAAACTCACTTCCATTATCACTTCTTACTTTCTTGATTGTGGTCTCAAACTTATTTTGCACTCTCTTGATGAACTTCTTGAATATGTCAAATACATCACTCTTGTCCACAAGAAAGAATACCCATGTGTATCTAGTGAAATCATCCACAATCACAAAACCATACTTGTTGCCACCAATGCTTGTGTATGTAGTTGGCCCAAATAGATCCATGTGCAACAACTCAAATGCCTTGGAAGTACTCATAATGCTTTTCAATGGATGAGTGTTGCCTACTTGCTTTCCGGCTTGACATGCACTACATAGCTTATCTTTCTCAAATGTGACATCCTTCAAGCCTCTAACTAAGTCATGCTTCACTAACTTGTTCAATTGCTTCATGCCAACATGACCAAGTCTTATGTGCCATAACCAACCCATACTTGATTTGGTGAGCAAGCATGTTGAAAGTTGAGTGTCACTAGCATTGAAATCAACCAAGTATAGATTCTCATATCTAAAACCTTTGAAGATCAAATTTGAGCCATCAACACTAACTATCTCCACATCATCAACACTAAATATGCACTTAAAACCGAGATCACACAATTGAGCAACCGAGAGAAGATTGAAGTTCAACTTTTCAACTAAGAGTACATTAGAAATGCTATGATCATTTAAGATTGCAATCCTTCCAAGAGCCTTTACATCCCCCTTGCTATTGTCACCAAATGTGATGCTATCAATGCCACTATCATTTGATTTGAGAGAGTTGAACATTCTTGAATCACCAGTCATATGTTGAGAGCACCCACTATCAAGCACCCAATGCCTTCCTCCGGCCTTGTAATTTACCTACAAAACAATTTAATGTCTTTTAGGTACCCATACTTGCTTGGGTCCTTGGAGGTTAGTCACTAAGCTTTTTGGTACCCAAATGGCCTTCTTCTTTGGGCCCATAATTGGTGTACCAACAAACCTAGCATGCACACCTTTCTCACCCTTGGTAAGCACATAACAAGAATCAAAAGGAATATAAGGTACATTAACATTTTTCTTGTTCTTGTTCATTTTATTGCAATTAATCTCTAGATGCCCAACTTGCTTGCATCTATTGCAATAACGACCATTGCCCTTCACAAAGCGAGACTTTGGAGTAGCAAAGGCCGCCTTGCCCTTCTTGGGAGTATAGCCCAATCCCTCTTTGTTAAGAGAGAACCTTTGGCTACCCAAGCATTTTAGCAAGCGGGCATCCCCACCATAGGTGTTGCCTAATGCGCGGGTGAGATCATCCACCTCTCTCTTGAGAGTCTCAACCATAAGTGATGAATCACTAGTAGTAGAGGTAGAGTTGGTTGTGGTGGATGATGATGAGCTACATGAAGTATTAGTAGGACTAACAAATAAAGAATCATCAATAATATCACATGTTAGTCCAATATCACAAGTGACAATCACTTGCTCCTCCTTAGCTTCCTTCATGAACTTCTCCAACTTAAGGTCCTTTTCCTTGATGATCTCAAGTAGAGTGGAGTGGGCTTCCTTAAGCCTAGTGTGAGCAATTTCAAGATCCTCGTGGTCTTCCTTTAGACACTCACGAGAAGCCTCTAGCTCATCAAAGGATTTCCTAAGAGCTTTGAGCTCTTGTTCAATTCCTTTGCACTCCTTACTCTTTTTGAGAGCAACAAGCTCCTCCATCAAGGCATCATTTTCATTGCTCTTGGCAATGAGCTCTTGTTCCAAGATTTTGTATTTCTTGGTTGTCCTCTTGTAGCCCTTGCTCATTTGATCTATTATGCCTAATAGATCATCCTTGGAGTAGTCCTCATCCTCCTCATCATCACTCCTACAATCATCACTAGCACAAGAATCATCATCACTATCATCATGTTTTACCTTGGTAGGCTTGGCCATAAGGCATGTTGATGTAGTGTCGAAGATGGATGGCTTGTTGGAGAGGGCGATGTTTGCAGTGGCTCGTCGAGTGATCCTCTCATCATCACTAGAGCTTTCATCATCATCACTATCGGAGTTGTCACTATCCCAAGTGACTACATAACCACCACCCTTCTTCTTCTTGTTGAAAGTGAAGCTCTTCTTTGCTTTCTTCTCATTCTCTTTCTTCTCATTCTCTTTCTTATCCTTCTTGTTCTTCTTGAGCTTCAAGTCCCCATTATGAAATCTCTTATCTTCATAGGGGCAATCCGCCACTATGTGATCGGGGCTATTGCAATTGTAGCAAAGGGACTTTGCCTTTATAGTGTCTCTCCTCTTCCTTTCCCCATATCCTTTCTTCTTCATAAACCTTCCCATCTTATGCACAAGGAGGGCCATGGTCTCATCATCGAATGGATCATCATCATCACTCTCCACCTTGCTCTTGCCCTTAGAGGATGAAGCCTTGAATGCAATGGGCTTCTCTTGCTTGACCTTGGTCTCCTTCTTCTCTTCTACCTCATCTTCATCATCATTGTATTGGGCATCGGTCATTATATCTCCAAGCACATTGGTTGGTTTGACCTTGTCCAATCCCTCTCTAAAGATCATTCTTCTCAAGGTGGCAAACTTCTTGGGTAAGCACATCAAGAACTTGTGTGAGAAGTCCTTGTCCTCAACCTTCTCCCCAAGCCCCTTGAGATCATTGACAATGACTTGGAGCCTATAGAACATCTCCGGGATGGATTCATCATCCTTCATCTTGAATGTGGAGAACTTGTCCTTAAGCATATATAGTTTGGCACTTTTTACCGTTGAAGTGCCTTCATATGTTTCTTCAAGCCTTATCCAAAGCTCATTTGCCTTTTCAAGATCTTTGATTTGCTCAAATACTTTATCATCAATGGCACGATAGATTGTGTCAAGTGCCGCCGTATTGCATTGTTTGTTGATGCGGTCATTGGGAGTGAGGTTTTCCTCATCAAGAATGACGTATCCTTCTTTGGTCACATCCCAAACCTTCTCATGTATATTGCCTAGATATTACTTCATCTTCCTTTTCCAATGATCAAAGGAAGAGACGCCATCAAAGAATGGAGGCTTGCCATTAACATGATTGAACATAACTTGAGCCATCTTACACCGAGGTTGTTAAGCCTTACAAACGGTGACCACGGCTCCGATACCACTTGAAAGGTCTTGATGGTTAGAGGGGGGGTGAATAGCCTATTAAAAATTTTCTACAAAGACAAGCTAAACAAGTTTATCAATAAAACAAATAGCGAGATGCGAGTTTTGCTTAGCCTACGGGGTGTTTGCAAGCCACCTAACCAATTCACAAATCTAGTATATTTGCACTCAACCGCACAAGTCAAACCGCACAATTTAACTACAACTAAAACTAGCTAGCTACTCAAGCTAAGAGTTACACTAACAAGCTAGCAAGGTAACTAAGAAATTAATACAAGAGAGAGTTAGGAGGGTATCACCGAGGGGCGAAGTATTGAGCCAACCAATCAATATGATCAATAGATGAATACCACAATATACAACCACCGGGATCGATCAAACACAATAAGAATGATGGCACGAAGATTTATCCCGAGGTTCACGTGCTTGCCGGCACGCTAGTCCCCGTTGTGTCCCTCTTCACCACGTGGTTCGGTGACTAATCGGTCACACACCGAGCCTCTCAAAAGGCGCCACAAGAACCTACCAAATGGCAAAAGGTTGCAATGACACGAAGCAATTTACTAATGTTGCCTTTGGCGCTTCGCCGAGGTAGGCACAAACCTCTCACAATCACCGGAGGTGGCCAAGAACAATCACCAACTCTTGCCAACGCCTCCAAGCTGCTCCAAGCCGTCTAGGTGGTGGCAACCACCAAGAGAAACAAGAATCCCACAGCAAATCAACCACCAAGTGCCAACTAGATGCAATCTCACAATGCAAATGCACTTGGATCACTCAATCTCACTTCGAATATGCAAAGAAGCAAGAGAGATGAGTGGGAGGGGAGTTGCTTAGCTCAAAGTGCTCACAAGTATGTCAAATGTTCGAGAGATAGAGCCTTGAGCCAGCCAACGAGTATTTATAGACGTACCCCTTCGAATATAGCCGTTAGAAACTTAAACAGCCGAAATCGGGCTGACCGGACGCGCTGGTCCAACTGACCGGACGCGCCGGTCGCCCAACGACTAACTCGTGAAGTACTGACCGGACGCGCTGGTCCAAACGACCGGACGCGCTGGTCGCCCAATGGCTAACTGCGAAGCAACGACCGGACACGTTGGTCCAACTGACCGGACGCGCCGGGAACGACCGGACGCGCTGGTCCCGTGAAGGACCGGACGCGCTGGTCGCCTGAGCAGCGCTCAACGAAATAGTGACCGGACGCGCTGAAGAAAATGACTGGACGCGATAGTGCCAGCGTCCGGTTATAGTCCAGTAAGCTCCCTGAACGACCGGACGCGTCCGATCATCAGTGACCGGACGCGCCTCGCGTCCGATCATCAGTGACCGGACGCGCCTCGCGTCCGATCATCGAACTGAAAAATGCGCAGCCACTGAACACTGACCGGACACGTCCGGTCATGCAAGGACCACGTCCGGTTCAGCGTCCGGTCACCTCTGTGACCTCCGTTCGCCTCTGTTTCTTTTCCGAACTTCCGGCGTAGTGGAAAATAATCGTTTCAACTTCTCGAAAACGCCTGAATCCCGCCTCGCAAGCTCGGCGGGAGGGAGAGAGGAACCCAAACCCTCTCTACCGCTCAAACTCCACCGCCGTCGCAAACGTGCTAACATCACCAAGTGATCTCGTCATGTGTGAGTGTGTTAGCATTTTCACAATCATTTTTCGAGGCGATATTAGTTCTATCCAAATGCATATGATCATGATATGCACATCTAGAGGCACTTAGGAGTTCAATAGCCGCGTCATTCGCCTCTTTATAGTACGGCTATCTATCCTATAATGTAACCACACCCACTAGGTGTCTTGGTTACTAAAACACAACCCTTAAGCATATACCTTTGCCTTGATCATATAGGGTTGCGTCCAAATCCAAGTGTGGCCATTATGATCACCATGTCCATCTTGCCACCAACCTTGGAATGTACTAATCCTCATATGCTACATACAACTTAGGCATAGGATTAGTACTTAGGTATTGTCACTAATTACCAACACCAAACATAGGACTTTCAGGGGGGACAGAGAGGACGACAGGGTCAGAGTGGGGGTAGATGGGTGGATCAGGCAGACATCGAGGCCGGCGGCTCCCCGACCAGTATCTGCGTCGACGTATTCGCTCCCCTCTGGAACGTCCTCAATGAGGACCAGTGTCTTGTCCACCACACTCAGCGGAGCGCCTGCCCCGATTGGGGCAGCACACGACCCTGCACCAGCGCCATGCGCCGCCGCCCCAACACCCGCGGCACGGGGCGCGGCGCCCACCGATGGGGCACCGCTGGAGTTGTGGCCTGCCAGCGCCGGTGGGGCAGGGGAAGCCAGCACCGCGCGGGAGGCTGGTGTAAGGTCCAAATAGGCTAGAGGGGGGGTGAATAGCCTAATTAAAACTTCTACAAGAATTACTTAACCACAAGTTAGTAAGAAAGGTGGCGAAGCAAAAGCACTAGCTCTAACTAATTAAGCAAGCCACCTACACAAGTCTAGTACAAGGCTATCCACTAAACACAACAACAACTACAAGCTAGAAACAAGAAGTAATACGAGAGAAGAGCTTCGAGTGATTATACCACCGTGTAGAGATGAGAAGTACCAATAAATCAATCACACAAGAGAAATCCTCAGGAAGAGAATGACACAAGAATTTATCCCGAGGTTCACTTGCTTCCCGGCAAGCTACTCCCCGTTATGGCGATACATCCACTTGTCGGTTCGCGAGCTAATCGACTATCAAGAGTTGAGCCCTCGGCGGGCGCCGTACAACCGCACACAAGATGGGGATCCTCCAAGCCACGAGCTCCACTAGAGTATCCAATTTGCGAACTCCCACGGGGAAGGATCAAGAACCCCTTACAACACTTGGTGAGGGTTCCAACAATCTCTAATTGCGAGCTCAATCACCTCCGCTACTCCAAGCCGTCTACCATGTCGAGAAACACGGAAGAGTAACAAGAAAACCGCAGCAACTCGAAGATCAAGTGCCTCTAGAATGCAACTCTCAAGCAATGCACTTGAATCTCACTCAATCTCACTCAAGATGTGCAACTAAGCAAAGAGATGAGTGGAGGGGTTGTTCTCTAGCTCAAAGTATGTCTCTAGGTCTCAAAATGTGCAAGAGATTCCCTCAAACCCCGACCAACGTCTATTTATAATGAAGGGGTACGCAACTAGCCGTTACGGATGACGCAGTTCAAAACGGGTTGACCAGACGCACCGGTCAGGGTGACCGGACGCGTCCGATCACTACAGGACAAGCGTGAACAGTGCACATCAGAAGTTACCGTTGCTATGACCGAACGCGCCCTAGCGTATGACCGGACGCGCCCTACCATATGACCGGACGCGACAGTGCCAGCGTCTGGTTTGAGTCCAGTAAGCTCCCTCAACGACTGGACGCGTCCGATCGTACGTGACCGAACGCGCCACGAGTCCGATCATCACTCCGCTGCTCTCTGCCCCTCTGGACGTCTGAACGGACGCACCGGTTCCGTGAAGGACCAGACGCACCGGTCGCTCACTCTACTTTTGCGCACAGGTGAACTGACCGGACACGCTGGTCAGGCCAGACCAGCGTCCGATCATCAACCCTAGGCGCGCTGACCGGATTGAACTGACCGGACGCGTCCGGTCATACTGTGACCGCGTCCGGTGCAGCATCCGGTCACCATAGTGACCTCCGTTCGCCTCCATTTCTTTTTCGACTTTCGGCGCACTAGAAAATAGGCATTTCACTTCTCTAAAAAGCGCTGAATCCCGCCTCGCAAGCTCGGCGGGAGGGAGAGAAGAACCCAAACCCTTCTCTACCGCTCAAACTCCACCGCCTTCACAAATGTGCTAACACCACCATGTGTGAATCACCATGTGCATCTGTGTTAGCATTTCACAATTATTTTCTAAGGCGTTATGTTAGCTCTTTACTAGATCCTAATGCATATGCTCAAGACAATGATCTAGTGGCACTTGATTTTTGAGCTAACTGTGATTGCCCCTCTTGATAGTCGGCTATGTATCCTAAACCCGGTCAATCACTTCTCTACTCATCTTAGACCGGCAAAAGGAAAACCCTATGGTTATACCTTTGCCTTGCGCTCTTAGATCCTTCTCTTCCATTTGAACATCATGTCCATCATATTAGGTGCATCTCCACCATGATCATTATTTCATGTCCATGCACCATCTCTTTGTGATCTTGTGGCCACCACTCCTTGCCACATACACCTTCATCACATGTGTTGCTTATGCCTAACTCAAAACACTTAACACATGGCATTAGCAACTTGGTGTCATTAATTACCAAAACCAAACTTGGGCTTTCAATCTCCCCCTTTTTGGTAATTGATGACAACCATCACAAAGATATGAAATGAAATTAATTTTCAATTTTGATAGTATTAGCTCCCCCTACATATGTGCTTCCATGAGTTTGGTTCAATTGTGCACATATGTATGGAATTGAATTTTGGGAGAGTTACTACTATCAAATTGATGCTAAGGTATATAAAATGGACCTTTGAAGCGTGATACCAATCGGAGTTGCCTTTATATACCACCCTTAGCATCGATGTAGCTAGACACCACTTGTAATACATCACTTGTAAAGATCACAAACACTAAAGTACCCCGTGAGATCAACATTATAAGCAAAGGTGTCTAGATACCACTTGTAAAGCTACTCTCAACAAATCATCATTCAAGTTCTATTTCTAGCAAACATCATACAATCATGAATATGAATTTAAGCTTTGCAATGCAACAATTCATCATGTTAATGCACATACAAATGCAACAAATAGTTCATGAGCTTGCTCCCCCTACTTGTGTGCTCAATTTTAATTGATCTCTTTCCCCCCCCTTTGTAACTTAACTTTTTATCTTTGTGACTTTTCTCTCCCCTTATTATATCTTATTCCCTCTTTGCAATATCTTTATGACTTTTCTCTCCCCCTTTGTCAACAATCACCAAAAAGGTGCTAATTTTAGTGAGAGATAAGTCAATCAATATGAGGGAGTCCAAATTATGGTTCAATCTAGATCACTTGCCTAGAATATGTAATTCAGTTTGATCCAAGGACAACCTTTTTCACACCTCATAAAGTATAAGGGTTATCTTGACCATGTTGAATTACACATCATGAGCTCGTTTACTAGATTTAACACTAGGTTTGCAAGCCCACAAACATGTCATATGCTACCACTAGATCAATCAAACATAGAAGCAATAGTGGTACTATATATACATCAAAATCATTTGATTTTCATGAATGAGTCTATTTGTCATGCAAATATGTTTATATGTTCTAACCATGTCCTTAACAAAGTATGAATGATATGCCAAACAACTTTACCTTGCTATGTTGGAGGAAAGGCATGTCATATAAGAATGTGGGGGTGCACTCATGTCAAATTAGAGATGTCAAGTATGTTCAATTCATTCTTCAACTTGTAAAATCTCTTTTCATCAAGTGGTTTTGTGAATATGTCAGCTAATTGATCCTCAGTGCCAATGCTTTCAATGCTAATATCACCCTTTTGTTGATGGTCTCTTATGAAGTAGTGCCTTATGTCAATGTGCTTTGTTCTTGAATGTTGAACTAGATTTTGTGTCATCTTGATAGCACTTTCATTGTCACAAAACAATGGTACATTCTTGAACTTGATTCCAAAATCATTCAAGGTGGCCTTCATCCAAAGCAATTGTGCACAACAACTACCGGCACTAATGTATTCAGCCTCGGCGGTAGATAGTGCAACACTATTTTGTTTCCTTGATGACCATGAAATAAGAGACCTTCCAAGCAATTGACAAGTGCCACTTGTGCTCATTCTATCAATCTTGCATCCACCATAGTCAGAGTCCGAATATCCAATCAACTCAAAGTTAGACCCCTTTGAAAACCATAATCCAACATCATGAGTGCCCTTAAGATATCTCAATATTCTCTTGGTTGCTTTCAAGTGACTTTCTCTAGGTGAAGCTTGATATCTTGCACACTTGCACACACTAAACATCACATCCGGCCTAGAAGCGGTGACATAGAGCAAACTTCCAATCATAGACCGGTATTGCTTTTGATCTACCATGTTGCCACTAGCATCAATATCCAATTGATCATTAGTGCCCATTGGAGTACTCATTTGTTTAGCATCTTGCAATCTAAACTTCTTGATCATATCCTTAATGTACTTGCCTTGACTTACAAATGTGCCATTCTTCATTTGCTTGATTTGAAGTCCAAGGAAGTAACTAAGCTCTCCAATCATAGACATTTCAAACTCATTAAACATCATATTTCCAAACTCTTCACAAAAGTCTTGGTTGGTTGATCCAAAGATAATGTCATCCACATAGATTTGCAACACAAACAAGTCATTTCCAAGCTTCTTGGTGAAGAGAGTGGTGTCAACCTTTCCCATCTTAAACCCTTTAGAGAGAAGAAAGTCCCTCAACCTCTCATACCATGCTCTAGGTGCTTGCTTCAAACCATACAATGCCTTCTTTAGCTTGTAAACATGGTCGGGCTTCTTGTCATCTTCAAAACCGGGAGGTTGCTCAACATAAACTTCTTCATTGATGTAGCCATTGAGAAATGCACTTTTGACATCCATTTGATAGAGCTTGATGTTGTGTGCACAAGCATATGCTAATAAGATTCTAATTGCCTCTAATCTTGCAACAGGTGCATATGTTTCTCCAAAATCAAGACCCTTAACTTGAGTGTATCCTTGTGCTACTAATCTTGCTTTGTTTCTCACAACTACACCATCTTGATCTTGCTTGTTTCTAAAGACCCATTTAGTACCAATCACATTGTATTTCTTCGGCCTTTCAACAAGTTTCCAAACTTGATTTCTAGTGAAGTTGTTTAGCTCTTCATGCATGGCATTTACCCAATCGGAATCCTTCAAGGCATCTTCTATTTTCTTAGGTTCTTCAAGTGACACAAATGAGTAATGCTCACAAAAGGATGCTAGCCTTGATCTAGTTTGAACACCACTTTGAATTCCACCAATGATTTGGTCCAATGGATGATCTCTTGCAATGCTAGTAGGTTGGAGTATTGGGAGTTGATTGCTTCCACTTGTTTGACCTTGAACTTGAGCTTCATCATAAGAACCACTAGAGCTTGCTTAATTTGTATCAATTTGCACACTTTGGTTGATCACATGAATATCATCATCATCAACTTGCATCGGCCTTATATCACCAATGTCCATGTTCTTCATTGCATTTGACAATTGATCTCCTCTCACATCATCAAGGTTTTGAGCTTCATTTTGAGATCCTTGGGTTTCATCAAACTCAACATCATGAACTTCTTCCAAGGTGCCATTTGTGAGATTCCAAACTCTATATGCTTTGCTTGTGGTAGAATAACCAAGTAAGAACCCTTCATCACATTTCTTTTCAAACTTGCTCAATCTAGTGCCTTTCTTAAGAATATAGCATTTACAACCAAACACTCTAAAGTATGCAATGTTGGTCTTTCTTCCATTCAATAGCTCATATGGTGTCTTCCCAAGCTTCCCATGGCAATAGAGACGGTTGCTACAATAGCAAGCCGTGTTGATAGCTTCACTCCAAAATGAATGACTCACATTGTATTCACTAAGCATTGATCTAGCCATATCAATCAAAGTTCTATTCTTTCTTTCAACTACACCATTGGATTGAGGAGTGTATGTTGGTGAGAATTGATGTCCAATACCAAGATCATCACACAAATCTTCGATTCTTGTGTTCTTGAACTCACTACCATTGTCACTTCTAATCTTCTTGATGGTAGTCTCAAACTCATTTTGCACCCTCTTGACAAAAGACTTGAATAGATTATAAACATCACTCTTGTCATAGAGAAAGAACACCCAATTATATCTAGTGTAGTCATCAACAATCACAAAACCATACTTGTTGCCACCAATGCTAGTGTATGATGTTGGCCCAAACAAGTCCATGTGCAATAGCTCAAACTCCTTTGATGTGCTCATTTCACTCTTACTAGGATGTGTATTTCCAACTTGTTTGCCGGCTTGACAATCACTACATAGTTTATCCTTTTCAAAAGTGATATCTTTCAAGCCTCTAACTAAGTCATGCCTCAAAAGTTAGTTCAATTGTTTCATTTCAATATGACCAAGCCTTCTATGCCATAACCAACCCATACTAGATTTGCTAAGCAAGCATGATGTCAATTGTGTCTCACTATCATTGAAGTCAACCAAGTATAAGCTACCATGTCTAAATCCTTTGAATATCAAATTTGATCCATCAACACTTATGACTTCAACATCATCACTACTAAATATGCACTTGAAGCCAATATCACAAAGTTGTGCCACCGATAAAAGATTGAAATATAAGCTCTCAACTAGCAACACATTAGAAATGCTCATGTCATTTGAGATAGTAATTTTACCAAGCCCCTTGACCTTGCCTTTCTTATTGTTGCCAAAAGTGATAGCATCAAAACCACCATTTTGACTTGTATCAATTGAATTGAACATACAAGAATCCCCGGTCATATGTTGAGTGCACCCACTATCAAGCACCCAATGCCTTCCTCCGGCTTTATAATTGACCTACAAGATAAGATCAATTCTTTTTAGGTACCCAAACTTGTTTGGGTCCTCCAAGGTTAGAGACTAAGCTCTTTGGTACCCAAATGGCTTTCTTCTTTGAGCCCATCCATGGTGTACCAATGAACTTAGCATGAACACCATTTATACCCTTGGTAAGCATATAGAAAGAATCAAACTTAATTGAGGATACATTAGCATTAGATTTCTTGTTCATGTATTGTTGCTCGATGTGACCAACTTGCTTGCAACTTTTGCAATAGCTACCATTGTTCTTCATAAAACGAGTCTTGTGAGGAGCAAAAGTGGCCTTGCCTTTCTTGGGGTTATAGCCCAATCTCTCTTTGTAGAGAGAAGCTCTTTGGCTACCCAAGCACATAAGCAAGCGGTCCTCACCACTATAAGCCTTAGCTAAGGTGTGATTGAGCTCTTTTACCTCCTTCTTGAGATTTTCATTCTTAACTATTAGTGTGGAGTCACAAGTGAAACCGTCACTACTAGATGAGGATGATGTAGATGAGCTACATGAAGGGTTAGTGGGAGCAACAATAATAGGCTTATGAAAGGTTTTATCAATTATATCACATGATATGCCTATGTTGCAAGTTTTAGCTTTCTCAACATTAGTTGGTATGTTTTCACATTTTTCAACTAGAGAGGAATGAGCTTCTTCAAGCTTTGTGTGAGACTTTTGAAGCTTCTTATGGTCTACTTTTAGACTCTCATAAGATGCCCTAAGCTCATCAAGTTCTTGCATAAGGTTTTTCTTTTTCTTAAGCAAGCCCTTGCACTCCTTTCTAGATTCTTTAAAATGTTGAGTGTAATCTTCTAGCATAGTGATTAGTTCATCTTTAGTAAATTTTTCTTCATCACTATCACTATCACTAGCATTATCATGATCACTCTCATCGTTGGATGATACCTTAGCGGCCTTAGCCATGAAGCATGATGGAGTGTCGAAGAGGGAGACCTTCTCTTGGATGGCAATGCTAGCATGTCCCTTCTTATTGCTCTTGTTGTCATCCTCATCATCACTTAAGAAATCATCACTATCCCATGTAGCAATATGAGAATCATTCTTCTTCTTATGAGAGCTCTCCTTCTTTTCTTGCTTCTTCTTTTGCTTCTTTCTCTTCTTCTTGATAGCATCTTCATCATCACTATCATAAGGATACTTTGCAATGAGATGGTCCTTACTATGGCATCTAAAACATCTCATGGTATGCTCATTCTTCTTGGATGAGTTCTTTCTCCTTGCACGAAAGCCCTTCTTCTTCATGAATTTGCCAAATTGCTTGACAAAGAGAGCCATCTTCTCATTAATGTCATCACTATCACAAGAGCTTGAGTCTTCATCACTTGAGGATTCAATCTTGGATTTGCCCTTGGATGTGGTGGCTTTGAATGCCACACTCTTCTTCTTTTCATCATCTTTCTTCTCATTTTCCTTCTTCTTCTTCTTCACCAACTCATCCTTCTCATCATCTTCTCTATAGGAATCATCGGTCATCACTTCTTGGAATATTTGTTGAGGAGTTGAATCCTTCAAGATAGTCCTTACTAGCACGGTGATCAATGTATCAAATCTCTTGGGTAGTCTTCTCAAGAACTTTATAGAGAATTGATTGTCCTTGACCTCCTCACCAAGTGCCTTGAGCTCATTGACAATGACTTGCAACCTATGAAACATCTTCGGTACACTCTCATCATCTTGCATCTTGAAGCTTAAAATTTTTTCTTGCAAAATATATGCTTTAGCGGTCTTTGTGCCTTTGGTGCCCTCAAATGTTTCTTCTAGCTTGGCCCAAGCATCATGAGCAATTTCAATGTTCTTTACTTGCTTAAAGGTCTTTTGATCTAATGCCTCATGAAGAGCACTAATGGCAATGTCATTGCATTAGAGCTTCTTCTCTTTCACCGGTGTAGGTGCTTCCAGATTAGCAACCTCAAATTTTGTTTCGGTGACCTTCCACACTTCTCTATTGATTGACTTTAGGTGTGCGGTCATCTTAACCTTCCAATAAGCATAATTTGTGCCATCAAAGTAAGGTGCCTTCTTGGTGTTGTTGATGTGCAAGCTTAATTGAGCCATTTCTTTTTCACCGTAGGTTGTTAAGCCTCAAATAAATGATGTCTCGGCTCCGATACCACTTGTAAGGTCTAAATAGGCTAGAGGAGGGGGGTGAATAGCCTAATTAAAACTTCTACAAGAATTACTTAACCACAAGTTAGTAAGAAAGGTGACGAAGCAAAAGCACTAGCTCTAACTAATTAAGCAAGCCACCTACACAAGTCTAGTACAAGGCTATCCACTAAACACAACAACAACTACAAGCTAGAAACAAGAAGTAATACGAGAGAAGAGCTTCGAGTGATTATACCGCCATGTAAAGATGAGAAATACCAATAAATCAATCACACAAGAGAAATCCTCGGGAAGAGAATGACACAAGAATTTATCCCGAGGTTCACTTGCTTCCCGGCAAGCTACTCCCCGTTGTGGCGATACACCCACTTGTCGGTTCGCGAGCTAATCGACTATCAAGAGTCGAGCCCTCGGCGGGCGCCGTACAACCGCACACAAGATGGGGATCCTCCAAGCCATGAGCTCCACTAGAGTATCCAATTTGTGAACTCCCGCGGGGAAGGATCAAGAACCCCTTACAATACTTGGTGAGGGCTCCAACAATCTCTAATTGCGAGCTCAATCACCTCTGCTGCTCCAAGCCGTCTACTGTGTCGGGAAACACGGAAGAGTAACAAGAAAACCACATCAACTCGAAGATCAAGTGCCTCTAGAATATAACTCTCAAGCAATGCACTTGAATCTCACTCAATCTCACTCAAGATGTGCAACTAAGCAAAGAGATGAGTGGAGAGGTTGTTCTCTAGCTCAAAGTACGTCTCTAGGTCTCAAAATGTGCAAAAGATTCCCTCAAACCCCGGCCAACGTCTATTTATAACGAAGGGGTACGCAGCTAGCCGTTACGGACGACGCAGTTCAAAACGGGTTGACCGGACGCACCGGTCAGGGTGACCGGACGCGTCCGGTCACTACAGGACAAGCATGAACAGTGCACGTCAGAAGTTACCGTTGCTATGACCGGACGTGCCCTAGCGTATGACCGGACGCGCCCTTGCGTATGACCGGACGTGCCCTAGCGTATGACCGGACGCGACAGTGCCAACGTTCGGTTTGAGTCCAGTAAGCTCCCTCAACGACCGGACGCGTCCGATCGTACGTGACCGGACGCGCCGCGCATCCGATCATCACTCCGCTACTCTCTGCCCCTCTGGACGCCTGACCGAACGCACCGGTTCCGTGAAGGACCGGACGCGCCGGTCGCTCACTCTACTTTTGCGCACAGGTGAACTGACCGGACGCACTAGTCAGGCCAGACCAGCATCCGGTCATCAACCCTAGGCGCGCTGACCGGATTGAACTGACCGGACGCGTACTAGAAAATAGGCATTTCACTTCTCTAAAAAGCGCTGAATCCCGTCTCGCAAGCTCGGCGGGAGTGAGAGAAGAACCCAAACCCTTCTCTACCGCTCAAACTCCACCGCCTTCACAAATGTGCTAACACCACCATGTATAAATCACCATGTGCATGTGTGTTAGCATTTCGAAATCATTTTCCAAGGTGTTATGTTAGCTCTTTACTAGATCCTAATGCATATGCTCAAGACAATGATCTAGTGA
Organism: Saccharum hybrid cultivar R570; assembly: GCA_038087645.1. Classification (NCBI taxonomy): domain Eukaryota; kingdom Viridiplantae; phylum Streptophyta; class Magnoliopsida; order Poales; family Poaceae; genus Saccharum; species Saccharum hybrid cultivar. The sequence goes on from JAQSUU010000333.1 coordinate 4,355,356, forward strand.
CACTTGATTTCCGAGCTAACTGTGATTGCCCCTCTTGATAGTCGGCTATGTATCCTAAACCTGGTCAATCACTTCTCTACTCATCTTAGACCGGCAAAAGAAAAACCCTATGGTTATACCTTTGCCTTGCGCTCTTAGATCATTCTCTTCCATTTGAACATCATGTCCATCATATTAGGTGCATCTCCACCATGATCATTATTTCATGTCCATGCACCATCTCTTTGTGATCTTGTGGGCACCACTCCTTGCCACATACACCTTCATCACATGTGTTGCTTATGCCTAACTCAAAACAATTAACACATGACATTAGCAACTTGGTGTCATTAATTACCAAAACCAAACTTGGGCTTTCAGCTGGCCTAGCGCCGATGGGGGACATCTGCGGTCGGCCCAGCAGGGAGGCCGGCTCGCCAGCACATCCGGCCGCTGCCGCCAGAGGCCAGGCGGATCCGGCGGGCGGAAGACCATGAGCCGCCCCGGCAGAGCTCAAAGACGACGGCAGCGGTGGGGACGGGCCGAGCCATCCACAGGCGCCCGCGCCGCCGACGCCAGCGGATGGCGAGGGAGAGGAGAGGGCAGAGGAGGTCGGGCTGGAGGAGGAGGGGGAGCTAGGGGGGCGGCGGCACGAGGAGGGCGCCCAGCGCTGCCGGCGGCGGCGGCGGGATCTGGCCGCTCGGGTTGGGGCTGGGGTGCGGACGAGCGGGTTCGGCCATGGGCGTCGGGGCAGCGGAGGTGGAGGGGGAGTTTGGGAGAGGGGAGGAGGAGGGGCTGGGGGGCGCCGGCGCCGGCGGCGGGGTCAGGATGCGGGAGGGTCAGGCGGCCCGTCACCCTCAAAAGGGGTAAGATTATGTCAGGATATTACGTTTTAGATAGTTAGTATTGCAGTCGAAGTCGGATAGTCAGTATGGATAATTGGATATCAGATGTATGGTTGAGTATCAGACATCCGAGAAATTATTCATATGTACTAGTATTATTCCAATAGATGTGTGTGATATCACATTAATAGTTGTACTGACAATCGTTGTTCACATGCCTTTGATACGCTAGCACAGCACTGTGTGACTAGAGCTTGGTGCGGGTGCAGCTTCAGCCAAAGCTGCTGCAGTGCTGCACCGATTCACCGAACAATCTCATCACTGTCACGCACAACATTCACATTCTAGCTTCGTTCTAACGTAAACTTGAAACACTCAAGTACGTGTGTACAACGCTAATTTGCTTCTAATATAATAGATAAAGTAGCATATCCAACATTATTCATGACCGGAGTCTGACTGTAAAAGAAATTGGAGCGTTATTCAAGGGCAATCGAAGCCAGGGGAAAGAAATTTCAGCCCGATCTGGCCCAACCTGAATCCGTAGCCCATCATGAATGAAACATGTGAGAAATAGGCCTGTAGACCTTGTTAGACTGGGCCTGATAATAACTTCCTGGTTCCAAAACACTTTTGCATGGGTCCATACGATGAAAAGTTTTTTTTTATTTTTGCAAAAAAAGGCCGAGTAGGTAGCCCGAGGATTGGTATCTCGGTTCCGTTTATAGTCTGAAGTGTACTCGCTGCGTCCTGAAATACTGAGCATTCACATTTGAAATTTGTCTATAGTACATTTGGAGAACAAGAAGATACTGTTTACTTAAATAAAATACATGATTATTTTGTATAAGGAAAGTAATTCAGGTATTTGCCATATTTAGTATAAGGAGACTAAGAGTTTACCCTTTAATCATATGAAAAAAAACAGATTTCAATACATTAAGAAGGTATAAGTGAGGGGTACACACGTCTATTGTACTCTCCCTTATTTTGTCTGAAAGTTGCCAGAATGCAATATATTTGAGGACAGATGTAGTATTTATTATAGCTATTGAAAAACTGTAAATAAACCTAAAACCACGTTTAGAGCTGCCATGCAAGAGATCAGAGAGCATCTGCCTATTTGCCATTCCAGATGCCTTGATCCTTTCCTGACATGCTGCTGATTTTATTAGCCAGATGGGACCATACTAGGTAAAAACAGCAACCTTGATTTTTTCAGCACTTTTGAACTCACTTACTCCCTCTGTCCTATTATATGTGTCATTTTTAGCTTTCTACCAAGTACACCAATGATTCTCTGAGCCTGGACTGGGTGTGTCCAGTTGCATAGAACATTGTGTGAATATAAACATTCAAATGAACTGCCAGAACACAAATAAAGTGGGAATGAGGGAGTAACTATGTTGGTGAAACTTGACAACGGTGAGGCATATCATACATGTCAACCTGAAAATAGTCAGCTAAAAAAAATATCCCAGTATATCATTGTTTTACAGAAAGCTTCTCTCTTGTGCACATCACCTAGATATATCAAGATACAGTGACACCACCTTATTTATTTCTGACAACTGAATATAATGATTTAAAGATATGTGGTCTCAGGCGAAATAAATCATGAGCAAAAGTGTCCTCTAATATACCTTAGCCTGTGAGAAAAATAAACGATATCAACAAGATATCTATCCAAAATGATGACTGTTGACTTTCCAAAAAAAAATGATGACCGTTGATGTTTGTAGCTGTTCGTTTTCAATTGGACCAATAATGTATTATGTGGGGCTTAAGATTACTTGGTTTGTACGATTAAATAATAATTAAGTAAATAATAATGTATTCTGTGGTGGTTCACTTATATATCATAAAAGTATTTCTCGAATCGAGGGTCTAACATTTTGCACTTAGGACGTCCTGGTCAGATTCGCTAGCAGGTGATAGACTTTGTGCAATAATTAAGCAAGAAAGAGAATGGGAAAAAGAAAGACCAGCGAGCTCCCAAATGATAGTTTCACATATATACCGGTGAACTCTGTGTCGTTGCTTCACCTCGTGCTGATTTTCTCTTAACTTTAGTTTTGTAGTGTCTCTCGCTGCCACATGAGTTGATGGCTGTTGAGGATGCCCTTAGCCAGGAATAACACCCACTGCAATTATACAGGCGGAACCATTTAAGCCCCATTTGGCCTGGCTTCTTTGGGCTTCGGTTCCTCGCTACACTACTAAAGGAGCTAGAGTCAGGGGAGCCACAAATCGTGGCTTCTTTCGACTCCACATTCATTTCAAAAAAAAAAAGAGAAAAAAATGGCTCATGTGAACAATTCTATTACCGTTGTTTTAGGAGCTGGAGCTGCAAGGAGCCAGGAAGCCATGCCAAACATGCTCCTCGAGCATATCCAACAGTTCCCTAATACCATCTATTATCCCCTAATACCATCTAGTATCCAACACAACACGGATAAGGTCCGATGCAACAAGGGCCTGATCTGATGCGAGGAAAGAGGTCATAGACAGAGTCACAGAGAAGGAAGAGGAGACGAGGAGCCAAACTAGTGCCGAGAAGTTGAAGAAGCTACTCTAGACGCTACATGTAAGGTCCTGTTTGGTTTCATTTTGTTTAAGTTTAACTCCCATCACATCAATGTTCCCTCAAATACATGAAGTACTAAATGTAGACTAATTGCATGCATGTCGGCATAGATTAGGAGTAATTTACGAGACAAATCTATTAAGCCTAATTAGTCCAATATTGAAAACTTTTTGTCAAATAAGACGAAAGTGCTACAGTGTTGGTTAAACTTTAACTCCTCAAACCAAACACCCCTAAGTGCATATTTGTGTTGATGTATTGGTGACGTGCTGCAGCAATTTTTTAATAATAAAAATAGTATTGGGTGATAGATTATTGTTGAAGGGCTAGAGATGCTCTGAGCAACCGCAATGTTTGCCATAAGGCAGTCCATAGGATTAAAATATTTGCTATCAGGTAGCTGGAACATTGTGAGATCAGTCTATAGGGTAGTCCATAGCAAAAGGTACCCATAAGCTTATGGACTACCCATAAGGAATAAAAAATATTACTTTTTCTCACTCATCTCTCTCTTTTTTGGTTTTGCACAGGATTGTAAAGAGAAATAATTTTTTATCTCATATGGGACCCACCTTATGGACTACTTGTTGGCTGAAACATTGTAGAGACAACAATAGCTATAGTCCACTGACACAAAAGCTGTCCATATGGACTACTTAGCCCATATACATTGTGGTTGCTCTTACGTGCGTACGGCTATACTGTAGGCTGTAGCTTAGCTGCCTAGGTGGTTGGTGAAACGTGAATGCGCCAGGGATATCCAACCGCGACGATAGGTTGGCAAAGACGACGACAACAATGCCGCCACACAGAGCGCATGCTATATATGAATGAACAATGAAGGCCTACCTACAGCACTCGCATTTCCCAACTGATCTCCCGGATCAAATCCTCTTCACAACCTCGCGTATCTTGCTTCCTTCCTCGCTTCCAACTGAGCAGCTAACCACACCCATCTTAGTACCAGCAAGTATTCGATCCTCTCTTCCAATTTTGATCCTTTCTCGATTTCAGCAAGTATTCGATCCTCTCGCGTCAATCGCCTCAAAATCAAATCCACCCATCTTAGTACCAGACGCCACCAACTGAGCAGCTAACCACACCGTATTCTATTCATCCATCTTTGTCGTCGTCAGAGCTGCAGGAGCAACCAGCCAAAAGGCGGTCATGGCGACGGCGGCGGTTTCAGCCTCTCCGGCAAGCTCCGGCGTCGTCGTCCGCCTGCGGCGCGTGCTGATGTTCCCGCTACCGTTCCAGGGCCACATGAACCCGATGCTGCAGCTGGCCGGGGTGCTGCACGCGCGGGGCGGCCTGGACATCACCGTCTTCCACGCCGCGTTCAACGCGCCCGACCCGGCGCGCCACCCTCCGGGGTACCGCTTCGTCCTCGTCGGCGAGGGCGTGGCGTGGGCCGACCTCGTCCCGTCCGCCGGCGTCGGGGACGACGACGACATCCCCAGCGCGCTGCTGCGGATCAACGACCGCCTGCGGGAGCCGTTCCGGGACCGCCTGCGCCAGGCTCTCGCCCTCGCCGAGGAGGACGAGGGCGACGCGCCGCCGGCGTGCCTGGTGCTGGACTCCAATCTGCGCGGAATGCAGCTGGTGGCCGAGGAGCTCGGCGTGCCCACGCTCGTGCTGCGCACCGGCGCCGCCGCTTGCCTCGTCGCCTACATGGCGTTCCCGGCGCTCTGCGACAAGGGCCTCCTCCCGCCGACATCGAAAGGTGACTCGTCAGTCGTCACTGTGCTTTGCAGTTTGGCCTTTGTCGCCATCTCATGTTCTCGACGATCAACGCTAGCATGCACATATGCATCGTGGCGAGCGCTCGTATAAGACGCACTTTTTCAGCCAACGAATAGTATTTTTCAGCGAACGATACTTTTAGCTATGACTTTTCAGGTGGCACGGGCAGAGGCCTGCCCCCCCCCACCCCACAAACACACACAAACACCCCCAAAAAAATGTTGCAGAACATTCTTCGTTTAGTACATCTCAATACTTTACACTAAACACTAGAACTTATAAGTAAACAAGCCTTCCCAACCAACTTTAATTGTCTAATGTTAAGTTGATCTATGAACAATGCTCATTTTCTATCTTCAATCTCTAGACATTTTTTTTATAAAGGAGGATTCTATTAAATTTTCAAGCACATTACATCGAGTTGATACAAAGTTTTGAAAATAATATTCTTCTGACCTCTACGACAAGAACATTACGGTCATCAAAAGAGGAAACCCCCCACACTCTAGTGACTATTAGTCTGTAGACTAGAATAGCACCATATGTCTGGGAGAAGATAACCTTAACAATCTGGCATTTAGCATTTTCTAAGATATAAAGAGATTTAAAATGATTTATTATAGATTTTTTAAGCCAACATCAAAGTTGATAATTTTTTAAGTCGATATCAAGATCAACAATGGTATCGTATAACTTTTGTCGACACTCGATTAGCCGGCCTCCCTATACCTGAATCCTGGCTCCGCCCCTGATCATGGCCCTATAGAGTATGATGGTAGGGACGAACATGATTACGGGCGTTAGAAAAAACCAACCTCCTGCAAGGGTTTTCAAATACCCACAATCATCTCAATTCCACCTACGGAGGACGTACTCCCTCTGTTCCAATTTTTATAGGCTGTTTTATCTTATTAGATACACAACTTTTACTATGTATCTAAACATATCATTTATCTAGGTGATTAGAGAAAGCTATGTAGTTAGAAATGCCAAAACGATCTATAATTTGGGATAGAGGGTGGTACTTACTAACTAGAGAGGTCAAATCATAGGGGCATTTGCTAGTCAACATGCATAGAAGGTATTTGAATTGAAAAAAAAAACTTTAGATTATTAGATGGTAATGAAAAAACTACCTTTCCTTACATGTGCATTATTTTTTTACAATTTTCTCTTTGAAATTGTAATTTGTAAAAACGAAAAAAAACTTTAGATTTCAGTATGCACTTAGATATATGCTATGTCTAGATGCATAATAAAAGTAATATATCTAGAAAAGCCAAAATGTCTTATAATTTGAAATAAATAGAGTAGTATTTACCATGGTGTTGCCGACTGCTGGCTGAAATTAAACTTACATTTAGAAACAAACTCATACCATTCAGATTTCATATTTACCATGTTACTAGTACTACCAACTGAAGTTATAATTGTTTATGTTACACGTGTTTTGGATCATTATTTCTTGGAGTCTCGTTGTCTCATGTTGTTTGCCACGCACCAACCCATTATTCATTCCATTTAATTTATCGATTGCGTGGTGATATAAAGATGTCATTTTCTCACAAAAATAACATTTTCTAGAGAGTGATGATGCACGAGCCATTAAAGTGGATGTCACTTTCATCGAATGCTAGGGATTAGTACGGTCCATGCTAAGTTTAACCGCACATGGTTATTAAGAGACAAGCTACATCTTGTTGCATCATTAAGGTGAAGATGAAGATCAATACCATAGATGTTCTTTTATAAAGCTTGTGAACTTGCTAAGCTTCTAATTATTTTTTCTTGTACCATAATGTATTGTGTTTGACAAAGAAATTAAAAAAGGGGATCACCCATAATTTTCTGAATTGAATTGTATGCTTTTGGAAGCCAACCGGAGGCCACGACCACAATAATGATTGCCAGTGGGAAAACCACAAGAAATCGAAGATATATGCCAATTGTGTTATCTATTGGGTACCCTGATGACCATTTCTGATTATTTTTCAATTATATTCCAGATAAGTCCCAGTTGGAAATGCCATTAGATGATCTTACACCATTACGACTAGGAGACATGGTGTTCTCGTCCACTACTACTCATGGTAATATGAAAAAATTGCTAAAATGTTTAGTGGATGCAACAAGGAGTTCTTCTGGTGTCATACTTAACACCTTCCGAGACCTTGAGAATTCTGATATTCAAAAGATTGCCAATGGCATCGGAGTTCCAATATATCCTATTGGGCCACTTCACAAGATTTCTTTAGGCACCGACGACAGCTTGTTAGCACAAGATTGGGCTTGTTTAGAGTGGTTGGACAAGCAAGAGGTAGATTCTGTTCTTTATGTGAGCTTTGGAAGCTTGGCATGCATAGATGAAAAGGAACTGTTGGAGATAGCATGGGGCTTGGCCAACAGTCAAATGCCCTTTCTGTGGGTTATTCGTCACAACTTGGTCAAATCCTCTAATGATGTGAGCCTTCCTGACGGCTTTAAGGAGGTGACACATGGAAGGGGAATGGTGGTGCCCTGGGTTCCACAACAAGAAGTTTTACGACACCATGCAATTGGTGGCTTTTGGACTCATAATGGATGGAACTCAACTCTGGAGAGCATTTGTGAAGGTGTCCCGATGATATGTAGACCCCAATTTGCTGACCAGATGATAAATATGAGGTACGTCCAAGAAGTGTGGAAGATAGGGTTTGAGCTAGATGGTGACTTGGAGAGGGGGAAGATAGAGAGGGCTGTTAAAAAGTTACTTTGTATGGAAGAAGGAAGGCATATGAGACAAAGGGCCAAAGATTTCCGGAATAAAGCCATTAAGTGCATCAAGGAAGAAGGCACCTCTAAGTCTGCAATTGAGCTATTGGTAAATCACATAATGTCATTTTAGTTTATATGACGTATTATGTACCTTACATGTAACAAGTAGTTCCATGAGAAGGCAGTTAAATAACAGTGCATGAGATGAAAAGAAGGAATTATATGAAGCCAATGGCAGAGGGCTCAAAGTGATGCATTGAATAAATATTTGTGAATAATATAGCTTGTAATGTTATTGGAGAACTCTTTACATATTTTGTGGTTAGCATAGTTTGTGTCTATGTGCCTTTATTGCTCTATGTATAAATATTTTCGCTTGATTTTTAGCTATTCTTGTGTGTGTGTGTAAGGATGGCCAAACAGGCGACAAGTAGTTCCCGGTCTTAAGAAATCGATTATGGTTTCTCATATCCCAACTACTCCTGTAGTATTTTATTTGGAAATATCTTTGTTGCTGCCTATTTTATTGACGCAATGATTGGACATCTCCTTCTATATGCAGCTTGATGGGTTTATCACCATCTCAATCAACGATATTTCAGCCGTACTTTTCAGCAAATGAACAGTATTTCCTCTCACAGTATTTCAGCATAAGCCAAATTTCAGCGAAACGAACCGGGGCAAGCTAGGTTTCCAAGGACAACGATGCAATTCAGTAAAAAAGGGACATCGATGCAAGACTGACAAGCCTTAAAGAATGCAATGTATAATTAGACAAGTTACATGCACGTGTGAATATATGGGCCGTTGGTTTTGGTGGTGTGATAGAATTGTAGGGTTTTTTTTTGTGAATGAATTGTAGGGTTTTTTTTATTCCTATATCTATAGAACAGCAGCATCAGCATGTGAACGAAATTGTGGTTTTCACATGGCCCACGTCGTGTCTTCTTAATTATACCCTCATAATGAGCCCGAAAAGAAATATTTTTGTTGCTGGCAAAATCTCCGAGGTCCTTATCTCGTGCGTCGATCTCTGTTGTTTTCGTGCCATTATGTCCCCGGTGGGCATACTTCCAGTGTACTCTAGCCGATTTTTCTTTTGGTTTGTCAAATACGGTTGCAGGTTTCTAAAAGTAAAAAGGCAGTCAACTTTTAGTGTTTGACGTGATCAAATCAACGTATTGTTTGGGGAGCTCATGAAGCATGGGCTAGGCCTCTCCGAAAGAGGTCTAAATAGAGGTTTAGGCTGCTAAATGTAAAAAGCAGTTCTATCACTCCTATATGTGTCCAAGGATATAAGAGGCGAAGTTTCTTTGGAATGAAAAACAAAATAACCCTAATTCTTGTGACTCCGAATTCTTGTTGGAGACGACAGAGCCTCCAAGGGAAGGTATGATCCCAGTCTAATAAAACCTTCTAGAGTGTCTTTAAGCAAATACAGTACCTCCAAGTATCTATTCCTCAATAGCTAGCGCTCACCATGTTTTGGCATGAGAAAAATGTGTACACGGGAGAAGAGATGTTTCGTTCGAGTAGCATTTTTAAGCCGTAAAGGTTTTTCAAATGCTGAAGCTTTGTGCTGTGCACCGACCTACTCTCACCATCCCAAATTATAAGTTATTCTAACTTTTTTAGAGAGTAAAAAACATCTCAAGTTTGACCAAATTTATATAATAAAACAATAATATTTATGATACCAAATAAGTATCATTAGATTCTCCATTAATTATATTTTCATAGTATATATACCTATTTGATGTCATAAATCTTTGTAATTCTTTCTCTATAATTTTGGTTAACTTAAGGTGTTTGACTATCCAATAAAGTTAAAATGACTTATAATTTGAAATTGAGGGAGTAGTCCCATTGATTGGCCTGGCACGCACAGACTCAGAGCCAGCTCAAGAAATTCGGCTCTTTGCCACTACACTGTGCACATCTCTTTGATTGGTTTTGTTAAGTTCACATCTCTTTGATTGGTTTTGCTAGGTTCTTTTAGCTATACTGGCTATTTCCGTCTTTTAAATATGGTTGCCTCTCTCGGGGTTAGGTAATGTCAACACGGGTACTTTGTCACTTGTCAGTTTCGCATCACCTTTGATTTTTGAGGAAGCTTTCCCATTTTTATCGAAAAACATTGCAAAAAAAAAAACAAATATAAACCTTCATCGGGTCTTGAACTTATAAATTTCTTACTCCCTCCATTCAAAATTATAAGTCGCTTTGAGTTTTTTGCTACATCCATTTTGCTATGTATATAGTCATATGTTATATCTAGATACATAACAAAATAGATGTACCAAAAAAATCAAAACGACTTATAATTTAGAACGAAATTAGTATAATATTGCAATAAACAATAAATTTGTGACAAAAAATTCTTGTGACAAAAAATGATATAAATTTATTGCAATAAATTTCCATTATAAAATTGTAACCCTCATTAGAAATAAATTTGGGACTCATTTTATACTGATCAAATTCTTGTGACAAAAAAATTTTGCAATAAATTTGTAACCCTCACTAGCAGACTCATTATTTTGCAATTCTATAAGTACATTTGTAACCAAATTTATAACCTCCCATCCACAATTTTATTTTGTTCTCCATTTTGTGACAAATTTCTAAAAGATTTGGGAAACAAGTGCCAAGGGTTTTCCCATCTAAGATCTTAATCGGAATCTGAAGCTACTATTTTATGGGCTCAGTATTTAAGACGAGAGTTTTATTTGTGTTTGCCTTTAGGAATATTTAGTACTTTCAACTGAACGATTATATTCTACGTAGAGCACAACATCCTTATGGCTAGAACCGACGGTGATATATCACTGTCGGTTTACTGCAGGTTCTAGCCACAAACCGGCAGTGATGTGAACTTTCACTGCCGGTTTTTGGAGACCCATAATCATTTTCCGACTTTGAAGCTAAGAACTGACAGTGAAGAGTTATCACTGCCATTTCACTAGCAACCGGCACTATGGGCCAGCACTGAAGATCGATTCTGTAGTAGTATGCATCCATTTCACATGTTAGGTGTAGCTGGTGTATTTGTCGGTTCCCTATTCAATGCATGCATGGTTCCTTGGTAACCTCTAGTTTGGTCCGAGAAACCACTAAAAATGAGTCTGCTAACGAGAATTTCTTTTTATTTTTAATCTTTTTTCAAACTATTTCTAAAATTAACACCGTTACAATTTTATTTCCAAAACTGACCTGTTTGCGCCGCCCTTCCTAGCAGGGCTAGCCTGCCACCGTGGCAGGTAAGCCGCTCGCCGACCTGCTTACGTGGCAACGCTTTGCTACGCCGTTGACCGGCCACGTCAGGGGTTAGCGGGCGGCTGACCTGCCACGGTGCGGCACAGTTTGGTCGCGCCAGGGACTTTGGCGCGGCCAAACGGTTTAGTTTTGGAAATAAAATTGCAACGGTGTTGATTTTAGAATTATATATATATTTTAAAAAGGTTAAAAATAAAAAATTTCTCTAATAAGGGTTTCAAAATTTTAGTTAGGAAGAAGAGACTGATAATATTGCTGCTGCCGATGGTAATTCTGGTCGATTAATCTTCCAATATGGTTTCAGTAACTCTCCTTGATTTGCCTCAGCAAGCTAACCAAGATACCACACAAGTGGTCCTGTTTGACATGCGCAGGTCATTTTTAGCGAGCTAAATGTGAATGAAATTAACGCATCTTCCATCGAAGCTGGAACCCTCTCGAGGTTTTGGGAAGCTCATTTTCTTCATATTCTCACGGTTTTCTAGAGTCAAGAAGCTAAAATGTTGGCCACTCGATTTTCCCCATCATTTGCGAAACTGGAAGCTGATCTTGTGGTACTATCATTTTTGTGGCCGCGAAGCTGATCTTGCGAGAAGCTGGGAGCTTGCTGCTGATCTTGTGTGGGAAGGTGGGAGCTGGAGTGGATTTTCTCTCCAGGGACTTGGTTTTCTTCACGTAGCGAAGCTCATCACCGTCCGGGGAGCTGGGGAGCATTGAGCATTAAGCGAGGTGTGTACCAGATTCTGGTGACGATTTTTCGGTTTTCTCGTGAGAACGCATGTGAAGGTAGAAGCGTGGTTCCGAGGTGTGTACCAGATTCTAATGAGGATTTTCGCTTTTCTTGCGAGACTACGTACTAAATTCTCGGAAAGCTGCAGAAGCATGAAGATACATTATGTACCTTCCACCTTGGGTTATCTATTCCCAAGGTAGGCTGCCGGCCCAACTTGGTGCTTGCCGAGATAAGTAATCATCTGAAGAAAAAAAAAAACAACGTATGGCTGTTTCTGAACTAGAAATCTTACCTTCTGCCCCGTTAAGGCCTTCAACACCCCCCATTGCTTCAGTGTTTTCGAGTTGTGTTTGGCTTGGCATCTCTTTTTTTTTCCAAACATATTTCCGTGAAAACATTTCTTTTTGAACCAAAAGTTAATCTCCGGTTTTATTCAGCGACCATCAAGATCAGGCTTGTCTATTGCTACCATAACAAAGAATTACAAGATGACGACTATAAAGGGCACCAAAGAACGACAGGGCTGGCAGAAACCTGCGGAGGAGTTTGTTAAAGTTGATATTGATGCCTCCTTTGATGAAGGAACGGGGAGCGGCAGCACTGGTGTTATTATAAGAGATTGGATGTGGGGAGCGATAGCAGCTTCACATACTTTTCTCCCCTATCCGGTGGACGCTCCCATGGCGGAAGCTTTTGCATTGAAGGAAGGGTTGTTGCTAGCACAACATGCAGGTTGCAACAGACTGATTGTCCAGTCTAATTGCATGGAAGTGGTGGAAACAATGGCAAACGGAGGATTCTCGGCAAATTCAGCAGCTGCTGTGTATGATGAGTGTAATATTGTTTGGAGCGGGTTACAGATGATCTCCATCGAGCATTGCAGCGGAGAAGCGAACAAGACGGCGCACAAGCTGGCTAGGCGAGGCATGCAGACGAAACTTAATTGTAATTGGGATGATGAGCCCCCTAGTTTTATTCTTGAGTTTTTGATGAATGATGTAATATCTCTCAATCAATAAAGCTCGCTGAGTATTTTGTCAAAAAAAAAAGTTAATCTCCGGTTTTGCTTATTCCTTTATGGGAAGTCATTTCTTTTTTATTTTTATTTATCATAAACGCCTATATAGATGGAGGCAACTAGAAAACATTGATTGCTGTAAAGCCGGATCCACAGTGTGTCACGTCGTCATCATTTTATAGCCCGCAGATCGTGTCAAACTTGCGGTAATCTTACCATCCAAACCTTCTTTTCCATGCCCCACTCCAACTTCATTCTGTTGTCGATGCATACAAGACCTTTATTACCTCAGCTACCTTATCACCTCCCCAATGCATGCACACATATCAGTATCTATATCTATATCTCTTATAAAAGCAAACTCCACTATTTTTCACACTACTACAAAATTGATTTTGCCCAAACACTGCCCAAACATTAACGTCTCGTCGTCGTTGTCCCGCGCCCCTGCCTCGAGCTTCCTCCGCCTTATGTCGACGCTCTGATCGCCGATGGAGAAGGGTATTTTCGCCTCGTCTCTCGGAGATCCGATTTGTGTTGTTGAGGTGTTCTAGTGATTGATTTGATGGGGATCAAGATGATTTTGGTACGAAGTTGGCTATTTATAGGATGATGAGTTATGGCAAGGGTGGATTCCATATCAGTCTCTGCGTTCTGCTGGGTTCTTGATGGATAGGAGGAGATGAACAAGGCCCGTAGTGTGTCGGGGAGGCCAGACGAAAAAAATCTAGGCAAGAAAGAATATATATACATATAGAACTATTACCCTCCAGCTGGCTACAAAATAACTTATTGTGTAGACACTTTGAGTTACGATAATTGCTATGCTAATTTATGAGATTATAACTCCTTACTATATGATTTATTATAATATTATGGTAAATATCCTCATATGTTATAGTAATTCAACTATCGTAAATATATACTGACATTATCGTAAATTAGTATATAAAATTATCGTAAATAGAGGTGGCTACAAAATAACTTATTTTGTAGGTTCATGCTCGTGCGTTGCTACGGGTTTTAAAATCCACATACTCCTACGTATTTTTCAGCTAACATATGAAAAAAAATCTTATGGCATCATGGTTCCGATTTGGGTAACCGAACACCTTGTATGGTCAAACATCTTGAAACACCTTGTATGGTCAAACATCTTGCGAGCATATATTATGGTCAACACCTAAGTTGTTTAGACTGCAGTGAGGATATCACCTCTGTGAACTACAAACTTTCCAGATCCAACCTTCAAACTTTAATACTCAAGTAATAAGTACAATACATGAGGCATGCAGTGTCATAGACATAAATGCTTAAGTAAATCCAGTCTGTAAGCTATGATCTTTTACCTGGGCCATGATCAATCAACTAAAAATAACTGACTTATCCAATATAAATGGTTTGTTAAATTCAATAGGAACACAGGCAAGGGCAACCCTTTTTTCTTGATTGGTAGGAATTTACATCTGCAACACGCTCATTCAACCTTTCTCTTCTTATTTCCATCAGTTTTTTTATTTACCCCCTGCATGCAGCAGCAAAGGATACATTGCTTTACATGCAAATTCGAGAGGGCATCACTAAAACTATAAATGGGTTGTAGCAAGGCCAATGACACCTGAAATCGAACCATCCAACAAAGGAAGAAACATTTCATGAGACACTAAGCACAGGAACGGGCTTGAAAAAAAGGTACAAGATTATTTTTTAGTTCAAAGCTCAAGGTCCCCTTAATACCCTATGAATTTCCACTGGAAAACAGAACCATAAGGTTAGACATGCACATTAACAACAGTAATGCTTAAGTAGGCATAACTCCTACACCTCTCATTAAAAAATCACGAAATTTCGTCAGGAGTTAGGTATTATAATAATGGTATCAAGAGTTAGTCATGCAAGAAACCAAGATGGAGTAAAATTTCTGAATTTTTGGCACCCCTGCACAACCATCATCTAACAGGGTTTGAGGTTCTTTTTTTTGGGGAAATTCACTCAAGAATCATAATCAATACACATCCCATATCTAGTTGACAAAAGCCTATTGATCGACTAACCATTGCCTGTTTAATAAATTCCAGCACATCTAATGCATGGCTGCACAAATCGTTGAAAGACATTGGGAAAAGAAATTAAATTACATTGCAAGAGATTGTCTTAATGTGTTTATATTACGGGAAACTTGTTAGACTATCTCCAACAGCCCTTACCTAAAAGGGCGACCCATTCCAGGATTAGGGTGCTGCACAACAAATGGGTCACCGACCCAAAAACTTCCTTCTCCAACAGCGAGACGGCAAAGGAGGAGCCCCCGAGCGCCGCCCGCCTCCCTCCCCACCGAGCTCCACCCGTCTCCATCCCCGCCGAGAGCCGGCCGCCTCCCTCCCCGCCGAGTGTAACACCCCGGGTGTTATCTTGCCTCCTAATGCACTTGCTTCACATGAGTATAGCCTTATCATAAGCATCTCATCTTGTTGCCTAAGTTTAAGTAAGTGAAACATGCTTGTGCCATTATGTTTCTTTGTCTTGTAATGCTATGATCATGTGTGCAAATGTAAGTTATTGCTTTGAATGTTTGTAAACATGTTAGGATTGCTTAACTATGCATTTGGAGCATTTCTCATGTTAATAGCTTATGCTAACTTAGCTCCTAAAGTGTTGTTTTCCATGCTTTGTTAGTATAGTGTGCTAGCTGACCTCTCAGAATCTCTATCTTAGAGTTTGAATCAGTCCAAGTCAATTATATCAAAGTTGTAGTAAATTTTATAAGCTTCAACTTTGTCAATTGACCCATCTCATGATTCAGCTCTTAAGCCTGTCAAAACTGCAGTTTACTACTGTTCTGGAATTCTGTTAGTTCCCAAAAACAGATTCTATTCCTTGATCTGTATCTCGCAAACTATGCTAATTCAAGCTTGACTCCTTAAAGCAAAGTTGTAGAGAATTTCCTGAGCTACAAGTTTGTCAATTGGCACTTTGGCTAATTCGGCCTAGTTCAGGAGCTACAAGGTCTGGAAGTTCATGCTGTTTTGAAGCTTCGAAAATCGGCTAAGTCTGGGTGACTGAACTTTTCAGTTTCAGTTTGCGTGTACCTTACTTTGGCGCATTTTCTTTTGAAAACCGTTGAGAATTAGATGAAGGTTCTTTAAGCAAACTTGTTGTACTTGTGTAGCTCTACACATTGGTGAAATTGGTTGACCAAATCACGCCACACTTTGAGAGATCAAGGGGCTCAAAGTTAGCAGTTTCAGTCGCTTGAAACTAAACTGCAGAATTCAGTTTTGAGGTACCCTTCTTTGGAGCTCGATATCTTCTAATCTAGGCCGACTTAGCTCTTGATTATTAAAGCAATATTGTTCACCTCATAAAGCTCTATAACTTTGTCTCTTGCGCCAAAACCAATGGACAAACGGATTGGAAGACAGAGGATGAGGAAGATTGAGTTTCAGTCATATGTTTGTAGTAGTATTGTTGGTTTCTAATTTCTAAAATTTGGAAACATTGATCGGGCTGGACCCGTCGTGGCCGACCGGTCACAGTCTAGCAATGCCGCGTGGCCTCGGGGACGCCCGCTGCTCGACACCTTCGCACCCACGCGTCCTCGTGCCGAGTTGAAGAAGCCGGTGCCCTCTCTCTTCTCCCCCTCGGTCTCCCTCATCTCTCGCTCTATCTCGCTCTCGTCGTCTTCAAGGTCGAGTACGAGCAGAGCCATGACGTCGCTGCTCCTCCTCTGCAGCGTTCCCCCTCCAGCCTCACTATCCTCTTCCTCTATCCATCCCGTGATGGCCATGCTGCACCTCCTCCGCTGCTATCGCTGGCTGGCCAGGCCGGTGGTCGCAGCCACGTGCACAGGCGCGGGCACGCGACCTGCCACGGGCCGCCACGACCGGGAAGCCTTAGGCCACAGCCGGCCGAGCCAAGGCCATGGCCAGGCCTTGCTGGCTTTCCCCGCTGCCGCCAGATACCAGCTGGCCGGGTTTTGGCCGGTCTCCTCCGTCCTCTGCCGTCGAGAAAGAAGAAGAGGGAGTAAAATAGAAATAGAAGCTCTTTGGTGTGTTCACTTTGCATAAATACTAGACACATAGATTTACAAATGTGGGCTTGGTTAATTTCAGAGAAGTCATGTGTTCACTTTGTAAAAATGTTTTCCCTTTTCTTTTTCGGAATAATTATTGCATTTAAATGGCTGAACTTTGGAAAATCATGTAAAATCATAGAAAAATCGTAAATTAGAAAATGAGGACTTTTTGGAATCCTTGTGAAGTTTTCTATGCATTGGATCTATAATATGACATGTTTTAGTTTAATGTTTTTGCTGTAAAAATAGATTTTTCAGATTAGGTTTTCAATGCTAGTTGTATTTGTCATTTTCATAACTGCAATTGTAGGGCTCCAAATGAAATGAAAATTTTGTGGCATGCTACTCATGTGATGTTTGATGTGTGGTAAGAATTTCATGAATTTTTGTTGTAGTATGAGTGAGTTATTGATTCATCTTGCTCTCACAAGAATTCTTGCATCAGCCATTTGTCTTTTTCATAGAGGTTGATATACATATCCAAATGGTTTCAAATTTGGACAGTAGACTTTTGGGAGCATGTGTAGGCCACTGTAATTTTGGTAGAATTTATTGTGCACCTTGGATATGTGTTCATAATTTCACCTAATTATCTAAATAAATTAAGAAAATGCATTAAAAGAATTTATTTAGGAATGGACACTATGTTTTATGGTGTTCATTAGTCATGTGTGACATGTTGGTAAAGTTAGTTTTGTCCAAGTATATGTTTGCAACATAAGTTAATAATTATTTCTTGCAAATGAGGTTTCTGGATAGATCTAGAAACTTAGCAAAGTTTTTCATGATAATGTGCTTTGTTGTAGAACTTGTTTATACAAAAGTTGTAGATAATTTATGTATCTAGCCTCTGTTAAAATTTGGTGGCATTTGGCCATATGGTTTAGAAACTACAGCTGTTCTAAGTTGGGTTCAGATTTATGTTGCTCTCTGTCCTTCCAGGACATATTCTGTACCTTCTGTATTTTGACCTGGTAAATGTTAGAATCAGGTTTAGATGTTTATAAATGAAATGTGGAAAATTTCATAAGCTTTCTATGATGTCTTCTTGCAAGTCATTTGGATTTGTAGAACTTCAGATATGATTGATTTACCCAGCTACTGCATGTATGTCCAGAATTGTTGAAAATACATGATTGCTTGGTTACTTTGTTTGTGTATTGCTAAGTGTGATTCATGTCTTTGGTGATTAAGCTATTACACCTGAGACTTTGTAAATCTTATGTCATGCTTGGTATTGCTTTCTTTGCTATTTAAGCATGTTTGTCTGTGTAAGGTTACTTAAGTAATGTGATGTGCTTACGTGTCTTTACTATAACCTTATACTTGCCTTGATTAACGTGTGATGCATCATCTATTGTATTTCCTTGTATTCATGCACTTGCATCTTGCATTTCATTTAGGTGCGCTAGCTGAAAAACGTGAAGAACGTGATGTGACGTTGGAGCCAAACCCGAAGACGGTGTTTGGTGGATCCATCCCGAAGATAGAAGGACCGAACAAGTGTTAGACGGAGGGAATGCTCGCCAAGCGAGTTTCTTCTGACATACTCTAACTTAAGTCGGATCACAGGCAAGCTCCGGAGCATTATAAGCCTCCTATCTTCAAAGCAATTAATTATATATTTATATATATGTTATAAGTATTGTTGCATTAAGTGGTAGGAGTTGGTTGGAAACCCTTGCTGCATTATATCATTCCTTGTCCAGATATATGAATCCTTGAATCCTACATAGACTAGGATCGAGTAGATGCTTAGCCCTGCTTTAAGCGGTAGAAGTCAGGTGATTTCCTGTCACCTGCGAGATATAGGGATATTCATATATGGCACGGTGGGCTATATTTGCTATCGTGGAATGGAACCATATGTTAATAAAATGAAATGAGACCGGGCGGGATGACGATAGTGAAGCAACAAGACACGGAGGTCTTGGGTGTGGATCTATCCCCGTCTGAGTCGTTTAAGGACCGATTCGCTGTACGTCCTTGAGTCATGTTGAACGCAGTCTAACACTTAGTTGGCCGGATAAGCCGTTCCGACCGCGAAGCCGAGTAATATGATTCAGGCCGGGAATCGATTGATAGGTTGCTTCTTGGAGGAGAGAAAGGATGTGCTTGGGGACATTGGCGTGAGACCAAGGGGGGGTTAGAGTCCCTATCACCTGGCAGAGTGTCGCCCTTGGGGTCGCGACATCATTCGGACCCGCGATTCCTGAATCATATGAAAAGGTGGCTTGTGCGACCCTAGCAGGGGCCTACGCGATGAGTGTTAGAAATACCCCTCCAGCTGGATAGGAATTCGATTCGAATCGCCGTCGCTCCCGGTTAGTGAGCACTTGACTTGAGCAGCGGCAACGTAGATTCCATTAAATTGAACGGATAGTTAATTGGATCCCGATGGAAAGGTTGCCTCAATTTATACCTGCTATGGTTAATATTGTTTGTTCCTAATAAAGTGAGTGCTTTAGTACAGGTTCTAATATAGATGACAGGCTAATGATAATTAACTTGATGCTTAAGCATTAATGACTACTTATCCATAATAAGCTTTTATGCAAAATGTTGTCAAGCTAGCCCACTTTATATCAGCCTTGCATGATCCTTGGTGTCACCTTATTTCTGGTTTCTGACGGGTAAGTCTAGCTGAGTACCTTCTCGTACTCAGGGTTTTATCCCCACTTGTTGCAGGTTATGATGTATCTTGGTGGCTGCAAGAGTTGGTTGACTCCTGCCGTAGTGGCGGAGTGTGATCATGGTTATGTTTCTTCTTATTTACTTTATCTCTAATGCTTTTGTTGGAAGTCGACCGTGGTACTGGCATGTATTTGAAATAAGATTAATGTTAGTTTCAAATTACTTTGCTTCAGCTACTTTTCAATGTAAGTTGTAATAACTTTGTTGAACTCCGATGTATATTGAATTACTTGAGAAATGGATGTAACATGTGACTTGTTATGTTGAATCACTACGATCTTGGCTGGTATGTTGGTTGGTTTGAAATCCCTCGTGATTTCATTGGACTACCGGAGTTATATGGGCTCAAGTGCGAGAATTTGATCACTTCGGTGATTCTTTTTGTACTTGTGCTCTTATAATTTGGATGGTTCCGTTACAGCTGGTATCGGAGCAAGATTCAACATTAAACTTGTCATATGTGTATTTAAAACAAAGATTTTGTTTTATAAAATCAGTTTATCAACTTATAGCTATATATAGGTTTGTGAAAACTGAATTCTAAATCTAAGTATGCCAGTGGTCAATTTCCTTATGCCCATATAAGGATTATTAGGTGGCTTATATAAGTACTAACTTGGGGGGTTTTTCATTTATGCATCTACGCCCAGGCCAAGGTATGTATGTGTGATAACTTTCCCACACTATGCTACCCGGTGTGTAAGATTGGAGGTAGCCTTCATATATGAAATAGCCATATATGTTGCTAGTTTATTTTTATGAAACATCGCACCTACGCTCAGGTAAGTGTGAGTTGTGAGAGCATGACCGTCCAACCCTCGGTCTAGGGGAGAGCTAATTTTGGTTACTAGATTATTTACATGTTACACACATGTATATATGAAGGTACTTAATTGTGGGTGATTAAATGATTCGGATAGTTTTGGTGCTACCTGTATATATACGGGGGTATATGTACATGGGAGTACTTAGAATTTTACTTCTCTGCTTTCATTGTGTGCTATATTGGGAAATGTTGGGCTGCAATGAAACTTTTCTGCAGGTACGCTAACCATAAATGCGTAAGTCGAATGTAGCTGATGACTAGCTATATATCGAGAGAGTGCTTGTTATGCCACCGACATAGAACGTGATCGCCACCTTAGGTTGGCAATCTTGTGAGGACGAATAGGACGAAGCATGCATCTTCATGATTGTTGCCTTATGCATAGCGATGCTCCTCTCACCCTTGTTCTATATTAAGTAACTTGTGATCATTGTAGTACACTATCTTTCTTGTGTGAAGCTAAACAAGAATGCCTTACTCTATGTTGCCCACCCAAGCGTTTGCCAATGCTTTAGACCTCACTTAAGTAATTATGGATTCTCATGAATGAATTAAATTCATGTTGATCTAAGGTAACAAAAATTTAGAGCTACTAGAATAACATGTTCGTGTGCTCTCTTGTTAAGTAGAACAAAGGCAAGCTTTGTTTGCTTGTGAGCGTTGGCTGCTAGAATATTTTCTGTTATAGTGATGATTTTGTGGTCATAATGGTGTTTTCTGTAGTTATGGAGAATACCAAAGTTGTAGCTAACTTACTTATCTAGCTTTTCCTAAAATTTCATGACACTAAGCCTTATGGTTTGGGAGTTATGACCTTTAGAAGTTTACTGTCAGGTTTTGTTTATGCCCTGAATAGATCTAAATGTTTAGTTTGTTTGATCTGTGTGCATATGGAATCATGTCTTGGAGATAATAGAAGAAGTTTAGTACTTTTTCTAAGCTTTCCAAATTGTCCTATAGCACCAATTGGGGTGGTCTAAATCTCTACTTATGAGCTTGTAAAGTGGAATGACAGAATCTGTCCAAATCTGGGCAGAGATGTCTTCTTTGTCTTGTTTGGCCTTGTTAGATATAGAATCATCTTAATATGATAATAAGAAAGTTATAGACAACTTAATAAGCTTTACATAAAGTTAAGGCTCAGCCTTGTTGGACCCCTAGAACTCCAGTTATGCATTTTTGAAGTTCTTGTCAGTTTTCTGTCCATATTGGTACAGATCTGAAACATCCGCATGTTTGACCATGCTAACCTGTGATTTAGCTTTTGGTATGATTAACTAAAGTGTAGTCATCTTCCTAAGTTTTCTAGAAAGTCTAGGATCACCTTTGTGGGATGTCTACAACCTCAGTTATGGTTGAAACAAGTAACTACTGTGTTGCTGTTCAGATTCTGTGCACATGCTAAGTTGGCTACCTTAGCTAGCGTTTGTCTTAGGCTAAACTCGTAGTTAGTTCTTGTTTTAGATAAATGTTTATTTTGGGAGAGCCTGGTGCTTAGTAATAATTGCTTAAGCTAATTGGATTGGATCTCTCCAATGCTTGACTGTGATGTTTGTATGTATGCTTGTTATTTATTTAGTGCCATAGTTGTCACCTTGTTTGTCCTCGGTAAGCATACGAGTGTCGAATAGCTTTATCTTAGGGCAACACTCGAGTTACGTGAAATGATCTCTTGGTGCTGTCTGCAATTAGGTTCTCTCTCTTAGGAGCCTGAGCCTGTAGACTTAGTGGTTAGCCCTTGAATGTTTGTATCCATGCCTTTGCTTGACCAAAAGCCCAAAGTTGAGTTCTCCTATATGTTTGTATAAGCCATGGATGTTTTCCAACCCTTTTTGTGAAGACCCTTGTCGACTGACCAACCAAGTTAACTTTCATCAACGCTAGGCGTGAGTGGAATCAAGTAAAAATCTCGTGCTTAGTCGCCTTCGACAATAGAGCTATGTTCTCTTGTGCTATGTTTTGATCTTTGAATCACCTCCTGGTTAATTCCAAACCTAGTGACTACCTTTGCTTGCTATCCCTCCCTTGTATAATGCTTGTTTTTACCACCCAAATTGTTTCACTTGAAATTTCACCTTGGTGGTGTGATCGGTAATGGTGTTATGAGTAGCAACTAACGGTGCCGCGACGAAACCGAGAGCCTCCTATGGGCGGCCGACACAAGGTTGTGTTGCTCGGCACGCGCTGGTATCGTGGTTTCTAGTCATGATCCATTGTGGAACAACATCAACGTGTTATTCTCATGTGAACTCTTCCATGGTTATCTCTCCATATCGTATCGTAAGATCCATATCTTAGACCGAAAGTAGTGGAGTTTCCTTCTAAAGTTGCTAAGAAGATAACCTTTGAAGAACCGGTCACTGACATAAACATTAACAGACCGCAAGAAGTGGTAGACATGTGACTCTACTTAGTTGTCCCAGTATTGACAAACGTCATCTAGTGAGCAAAATATCTCATCTGTGTTGGATAAATAGGACACACAACATTTAATGTTGGACAAGTTATCTGTGGGATGAGAATCGATTGGCGCGTTGTGCATATGACCGAAGCTATCCAAGTCTCAATCTTGTGTGCATAATGACCATACAATCGAAATCAACCATCTCTGGTGTGACTCCTTATCTGCTGACCTCGATGGCAACCCTTCGTTCTGCGTCAACCACGATTATTGTGGTCAAGAGTGAAGATTTGGAACTTTTTAGTGTTGAAAGACAACTAATTAGTTACCAATAGGAAGGTTAATCTCTAGCTAGGTAATGACTCTTTGGTAGATGTGAAGGCTATGTCTTACAGAGCAATAACCAACAAGAAGTTAGTCAATTAGCCAATAACTGGAGTGATACTCTATCTTCTAGAGCCATTGCGACCAAGTCATTTCCATCTTGGACAATCACAAAGATAGTGCAAGGTGTTCTATCAGCTAAGGTGAAGAAGTAGAGAAAGTATGCGTTTTGCCTTGCAAAAGTAACCCGCAAGTTCAAAGCGTGTGCATCCTCGAATTGGTGTGTAAATTAATGGTCGAGATCTGCTGTTGGATGGCCCTTTTGAGGTCTCACAGATACTAGTTTACACTCTTTCAATTGCTTTTGCTTTCTCGTATCCCCAATGTACGAGCAGCCTTGGTGTTCTGCAAATTAATTTATACCATCTCAAGTCAAAAGCAATTTGAACAGTGTCAAACAACAGATTTTCCATCTTCGAGCTGCTGTTTGATCCTAAAAAGGAAGCCTCAAGGTGAAAGTTGGCTTGACAAAGTTGTTATGCTGCAAGTCAACTCAACTTACAGTACAACTAAGTCACCAAGGAAAATTTTACTCAATCGCTTGGTGGTAGACTACTTCCCACGATTTAGTAAATATTACAACTTTTGTTGTCCTTAAGGCCTCACTACATTTTGCTTTGGTACTAAGTTTCCAATGATAACATACTTTAGTACCATATAAATGTTTTTACCCAAGAGTTGCATCTGCGTCAACCCAGATAATTGTTGTCTTTGGATAAAGAATCTTTTAGATAGCTGTTGGCAGAAATACGAAGCCGACAGAGTCAGCTATCACATTCACTAACCCATCGATAGACTCAGATAATACAGTGTTGTCATCAGAGAAAGAGAACTGCACACATGGAACCTTAAGTAGTTTTCTATTAGTTGATATCGAAAGGATTGAATATTTACGACCAATATAGACCCTGTCTATTGGTTAGTCAGTATCCTATAGCCTCAGAGTATATTTGTCGCCTATGATCTCACCCTTTTGGAAGGTTGTGCTCAAGCCATTTTGGTAGAGGACTGCTTTTCAAACTTTGTGCACATAGAGTCAATTCAACGAGTATACTTCTGATAATTTCGGTCTAGTGTGGAGTTCATACGGCCCATACTATGTTCACTAGAGAAGAAGAGATACTTGTGTATGGTTAGCTTATGGACCAATTGATCTCTATATAATGAGAACGAAGTACTGCGTTATCTTGGATTCCTCCCAAAGTAACAATGCTTCATGGAAGTCAATGAAGGAAATTCTTCAGACAAATTTTACCATGAAGAGTAAGTATCAGAAAGTGCCTTTGGCCAAATTATTCACCAATGTTGAAGCTTTGTAGCTGAATGCTATATCAGATATTGGGAACTAGATAACGTGCCTCTCCTCCTTAAAAGGTCTTCCATTTCGAATCTCAGGACGTGATTCTTTTAAGGGGGGAGGGCTGTAACACTCCGGGTGTTATCTTGCCTCCTAATGCACTTGCTTCACATGAGTATAGCCTTATCATAAGCATCTCATCTTGTTGCCTAAGTTTAAGTAAGTGAAACATGCTTGTGCCATTATGTTTCTTTGTCTTGTAATGCTATGATCATGTGTGCAAATGTAAGTTATTGCTTTGAATGTTTGTAAACATGTTAGGATTGCTTAACTATGCATTTGGAGCATTTCTCATGTTAATAGCTTAAGCTAACTTAGCTCCTAAAGTGTTGTTTTCCATGCTTTGTTAGTATAGTGTGCTAGCTGACCTCTCAGAATCTCTATCTTAGAGTTTGAATCAGTCCAAGTCAATTATATCAAAGTTGTAGTAAATTTTATAAGCTTCAACTTTGTCAATTGACCCATCTCATGATTCAGCTCTTAAGCCTGTCAAAACTGCAGTTTACTACTGTTCTGGAATTCTGTTAGTTCCCAAAAACAGATTCTATTCCTTGATCTGTATCTCGCAAACTATGCTAATTCAAGCTTGACTCCTTAAAGCAAAGTTGTAGAGAATTTCCTGAGCTACAAGTTTGTCAATTGGCACTTTGGCTAATTCGGCCTAGTTCAGGAGCTACAAGGTCTGGAAGTTCATGCTGTTTTGAAGCTTCGAAAATCGGCTAAGTCTGGGTGACTGAACTTTTCAGTTTCAGTTTACGTGTACCTTACTTTGGCGCATTTTCTTTTGAAAACCGTTGAGAATTAGATGAAGGTTCTTTAAGCAAACTTGTTGTACTTGTGTAGCTCTACACATTGGTGAAATTGGTTGACCAAATCACGCCACACTTTGAGAGATCAAGGGGCTCAAAGTTAGCAGTTTCAGTCGCTTGAAACTAAACTGCAGAATTCAGTTTTGAGGTACCCTTCTTTGGAGCTCGATATCTTCTAATCTAGGCCGACTTAGCTCTTGATTATTAAAGCAATATTGTTCACCTCATAAAGCTCTATAACTTTGTCTCTTGCACCAAAACCAATGGACAAACGGATTGGAAGACAGAGGATGAGGAAGATTGAGTTTCAGTCATATGTTTGCAGTAGTATTGTTGGTTTCTAATTTCTGAAATTTGGAAACATTGATCGGGCTGGACCCGTCATGGCCGACCGGTCACAGTCTAGCAATGCCGCGTGGCCTCGGGGACGCCCGCTGCTCGACACCTTCGCACCCACGCGTCCTCGTGCCGAGTTGAAGAAGCCGGTGCCCTCTCTCTTCTCCCCCTCGGTCTCCCTCATCTCTCGCTCTATCTCGCTCTCGTCGTCTTCAAGGTCGAGTACGAGCAGAGCCATGACGTCGCTGCTCCTCCTCTACAGCGTTCCCCCTCCAGCCTCACTATCCTCTTCCTCTATCCATCCCGTGACGGCCATGCTGCACCTCCTCCGCTGCTATCGCTGGCTGGCCAGGCCGGTGGTCGCAGCCACGTGCACAGGCGCGGGCACGCGACCTGCCACGGGCCGCCACGACAGGGAAGCCTTAGGCCACAGCCGGCCGAGCCAAGGCCATGGCCAGGCCTTGCTGGCTTTCCCCGCTGCCGCCACATACCAGCTGGCCGGGTTTTGGCCGGTCTCCTCCGTCCTCTGCCGTCGAGAAAGAAGAAGAGGGAGTAAAATAGAAATAGAAGCTCTTTGGTGTGTTCACTTTGCATAAATACTAGACACATAGATTTACAAATGTGGGCTTGGTTAATTTCAGAGAAGTCATGTGTTCACTTTGTAAAAATGTTTTCCCTTTTCTTTTTCGGAATAATTATTGCATTTAAATGGCTGAACTTTGGAAAATCATGTAAAATCATAAAAAAATCGTAAATTAGAAAATGAGGACTTTTTGGAATCCTTGTGAAGTTTTCTATGCATTGGATCTATAATATGACATGTTTTAGTTTAATGTTTTTGCTGTAAAAATAGATTTTTCAGATTAGGTTTTCAATGCTAGTTGTATTTGTCATTTTCATAACTGCAATTGTAGGGCTCCAAATGAAATGAAAATTTTGTGGCATGCTACTCATGTGATGTTTGATGTGTGGTAAGAATTTCATGAATTTTTGTTGTAGTATGAGTGAGTTATTGATTCATCTTGCTCTCACAAGAATTCTTGCATCAGCCATTTGTCTTTTTCATAGAGGTTGATATACATATCCAAATGGTTTTAAATTTGGACAGTAGACTTTTGGGAGCATGTGTAGGCCACTGTAATTTTGGTAGAATTTATTGTGCACCTTGGATATGTGTTCATAATTTCACCTAATTATCTAAATAAATTAAGAAAATGCATTAAAAGAATTTATTTAGGAATGGACACTATGTTTTATGGTGTTCATTAGTCATGTGTGACATGTTGGTAAAGTTAGTTTTGTCCAA
The DNA here is from genome assembly GCA_038087645.1 of Saccharum hybrid cultivar R570. Classification (NCBI taxonomy): domain Eukaryota; kingdom Viridiplantae; phylum Streptophyta; class Magnoliopsida; order Poales; family Poaceae; genus Saccharum; species Saccharum hybrid cultivar. Next base: position 4,382,479 of record JAQSUU010000333.1, read on the forward strand.
GTATATGTTTGCAACATAAGTTAATAATTATTTCTTGCAAATGAGGTTTCTGGATAGATCTGGAAACTTAGCAAAGTTCTTCATGATAATGTGCTTTGTTGTAGAACTTGTTTATACAAAAGTTGTAGATAATTTATGTATCTAGCCTCTGTTAAAATTTGGTGGCATTTGGCCATATGGTTTAGAAACTACAGCTGTTCTAAGTTGGGTTCAGATTTATGTTGCTCTCTGTCCTTCCAAGACATATTCTGTACCTTCTGTATTTTGACCTGGTAAATGTTAGAATCAGGTTTAGATGTTTATAAATGAAATGTGGAAAATTTCATAAGCTTTCTATGATGTCTTCTTGCAAGTCATTTGGATTTATAGAACTTCAGATATGATTGATTTACCCAGCTACTGCATGTATGTCCAGAATTGTTGAAAATACATGATTGCTTGGTTACTTTGTTTGTGTATTGCTAAGTGTGATTCATGTCTTTGGTGATTAAGATATTACACCTGAGACTTTGTAAATCTTATGTCATGCTTGGTATTGCTTTCTTTGCAATTTAAGCATGTTTGTCTGTGTAAGGTTACTTAAGTAATGTGATGTGCTTACGTGTCTTTACTATAACCTTATACTTGCCTTGATTAACGTGTGATGCATCATCTATTGCATTTCCTTGTATTCATGCACTTGCATCTTGCATTTCATTTAGGTGCGCTAGCTGAAAAACGTGAAGAACGTGATGTGACGTTGGAGCCAAACCCGAAGACGGTGTTTGGTGGATCCATCCCAAAGATAGAAGGACCGAACAAGTGTTAGACGGAGGGAATGCTCGCCAAGCGAGTTTCTTCTGACATACTCTAACTTAAGTCGGATCCCAGGCAAGCCCCGGAGCATTATAAGCCTCCTATCTTCAAAGCAATTAATTATATATTTATATATATGTTATAAGTATTATTGCATTAAGTGGTAGGAGTTGGTTGGAAACCCTTGCTGCATTATATCATTCCTTGTCCAGATATATGAATCCTTGAATCCTACATAGACTAGGATCGAGTAGATGCTTAGCCCTGCTTTAAGCGGTAGAAGTCAGGTGATTTCCTGTCACCTGCGAGATATAGGGATATTCATATATGGCACGGTGGGCTATATTTGCTATCGTGGAATGGAACCATGTGTTAATAAAATGAAATGAGACCGGGCGGGATGACGATAGTGAAGCAACAAGGCATGAAGGTCTTGGGTGTGGATCTATCCTCGTCTGAGTCGTTTAAGGACCGATTCGCTATATGTCCTTGAGTCATGTTGAACGCAGTCTAACACTTAGTTAGCCGGATAAGCCGTTCCGACCGCGAAGCCGAGTAATGTGATTCAGGGCGGGAATCGAATGGTAGGTTGCTTCTTGGAGGAGAGAAAGGATGTGCTTGGGGACATTGGCGTGAGACCAAGGGGGGGTTAGAGTCCCTATCACCTGGCAGAGTGTCGCCCTTGGGGTCGCGACATCATTCGGACCCGCGATTCCTGAATCATATGAAAAGGTGGCTTGTGCGACCCTGGCAGGGGCTTGCGCGGTGAGTGTTAGAAATACCCCTCCAGCTGGATAGGAATTCGATTCGAATCGCCGTCGCTCCCGGTTAGTGAGCACTTGACTTGAGCAGCGGTAACGTAGATTCCATTAAATTGAACGGATGGTTAATTGGATCCCGATGGAAAGGTTGCCTCAATTTATACCTGTTATGGTTAATATTGTTTGTTCCTAATAAAGTGAGTGCTCTAGTACAGGTTCTAATATAGATGACAGGCTAATGATAATTAACTTGATGCTTAAGCATTAATGACTACTTATCCATAATAAGCTTTTATGCAAAATGTTGTCAAGCTAGCCCACTTTATATCAGCCTTGCATGATCCTTGGTGTCACCTTATTTCTGGTTTCTGACGGGTAAGTCTAGCTGAGTACCTTCTCGTACTCAGGGTTTTATCCCCACTTGTTGCAGGTTATGATGTATCTTGGTGGCTGCAAGAGTTGGTTGACTCCTGCCGTAGTGGCGGAGTGTGATCATGGGCATGATCCTTCTTATTTACCTTATCTCTAATGCTTTTGTTGGAAGTCGACCGTGGTACTGGCATGTATTTGAAATAAGATTAATGTTAGTTTCAAATTACTTTGCTTCAGCTACTTTTCAATGTAAGTTGTAATAACTTTGTTGAACTCCGATGTATATTGAATTACTTGAGAAATGGATGTAACATGTGACTTGTTATGTTGAATCACTACGATCTTGGCTGGTATGTTGATTGGTTTGAAATCCCTCATGATTTCATTGGACTACCGGAGTTATATGGGCTCAAGTGCGAGAATTTGATCACTTCAGTGATTCTTTTTGTACTTGTGCTCTTATAATTTGGACGGTTCCGTTACACCGAGCGCCGCCCGCCTCCCTCCCAGCCGAGCTCAACCCGCCCCCCTCCCCGCCGAGCGCCGAGCCGCCCACCTCCCTCTCCGCCCAGCGCTGCCGCCCGCTTCCCTCCCCGCCTCACCGTCATCGGGACCGCCTCGCCATCATCGTCCATGGGCAAATCTGGCAGCACCACCAGCTTCCCTCCCTGCCTCGCCGTCGTCGTTTGTTCTAGATCCGGCGAGGCAGCCAAGGCCGGCGGCTTCGGAGGTGATCCCACGATGAGCTCGCCTCGCCGAGCCGGCCACGCCCTGCCGCGGTCCTGCTTGGCAACGCCGGCGGCGCCTCACCGTCCATGGCGCGCAACGTCTCGCAGGCGGACACAACACTCCGGTGACGTACTCGTCCTCCCTTCCGACGAGCATAGGCCCCGCGTCAGCGAACGTGAGCGCGAGAAGGTCGGCCACTAGCGTGGCCGCCGCGTTGAGCACCTCCGTTGCGGTGACCCCGAGGCACTGCTCTCGCCGGACCGGGCTCCAGTGCGGATCTCGGGCTGCGGTCATCCCCTCCCCTCTCTTGGTGGTGGGCCCTACGTGGAGACGCAGAAGACGGAAGAGAGACGCTTATTTGCGTTCTGCGTCGGCTCGCACGCAAAATGGGTTACGCGTTTGCCTACTCTGTTGGAGCCTGGTCCCCCCCCCCTAAAACACTGTGCACAACTCATTTTGGGTTTAGGTCACCTTATGGGTACGCTGTTGGAGTCAGTCTTAGCCTAACTGATCTTAAAAACCAGCATGTTAACATGGTCAGTGGCACATAATGACACGTACTGAAGTGATGCACCTCGTATGCTGTAGATGTGCTACCTCATATGCTGTGGTGAGATGCAAGCCTAAAATGATGCCTTTTGTAATAGTCTAAAACTATGAAACAGACTATCAGCACACTATGCCAAGATATCAATGTCATAACACAAGTGAAGTGATGCACCTCATATGCTGTAGATGTCCTACCTGCAAGCAGAAGCAGGCAAGCAGCAGAACTACAAGCGTGTGCAGCAGGCCAACAAGCAGCAGCTGAACAGCAACTCGCAAGCAGTAGCAAACACAACTTTGATGCTCTGCAGCAATTTCAGGTTATACATCTCTTTTTTTAATTGCAAAAAATTTAGTTACTTGAAACTAACAAGAATATGTTTTTTTAATGTGATGTGATTTTGCTAGAGTTATTTGATTCACTCTAGACCCACCCCTCAGGTCTGATCTGGCACCAGAATAAGATGGAATGCAACTTACAGTCTCCCTCCTTTTACCTCCATCAGCACTTGACGACATACTGCAGTCTACAATGCGGTACATATGAAAGGCAAGAAACGACTGGCTATTCAATAATGAAAAACAAAACATGACTCCTCGGCAAACATGAACCATCTCACCTCTTGATGCCTCGTCTCCTAGGTCATGATGAGATTGATGCCGCGTCCCCTTCTTTGCCGCCCGCCACGGCGACCAGCGGCGGTGCTGTCTCCATGGAGGATTCAAAAGCAGGGTTCTGCCTGCAACAATGGGGCAAGATAGATCGGCTGGAGACTGAATAGATTGGCAATGGTGTGGTCCGGTGACTCGATGTCATTACTTGACCCTGTAGCCCAAACCACCGGCAGGTTTTCCAGTGAATCGATGGCATTACCTTGGTCTCCTCCCATACCGCGGTACCCAGGCACAAGATCTGCTGCCGGGGCCAGCCGGATGAAGGGACGACATTGTGCGAGGGGATTGCAGAGCGCTGCAGAGTAGGCGAACGCCTCACGCAGGGAGAGGGTGCGGGTCAAGGTAGCGACGCATGAGACAATGGCTGGCTCCTCGCCGCGGCGGTTACGGCGCCGCTTGCGGGAGTGTCCAAATTTCTCGTGTGCAGGAGAGGAGGAAGCGGATAGGCGTCAGGCGAGGCCTCTGGTGTGCGTGACTTTCATGTCGGTGGTGGAGGGAGGTGCGTGTGTCAGCGACAAGGGCCACCTGTCGGCGCGGTAAAAGAAAAGCACCGAAGGGGATGGGAGTCGCGGCTTCACCACGGCCGGTAACGGGTCCTCTTCGTATTTTTTAGTTATATATATATATATATATATATATATATATATATATATATATATAGATCTTTTGTTTCGTATAAACACAACGGAAGAGCTAGTGCCCGGATGTCCAGCCACAGGACTTATGCGGACACTGCTCCCGCAACGCATCCCACGCCCTCGTGCCCAGCATCCCATCCCATGCCATCACCTGCATCTGAATGCAGCACCCTTGATAACCCCCACTGCAATGCCAACGCCAACGTCGAGGCGAGATGGAAGAAAGGGAAGGGAGTGGAGAGGAGAGGATGAGGCGCGCCGCACGAGGTAGGAGTCGAATCCCTGTGGCAGGCCTAGGGATGAAAACGGACGAAATTTTTCCCGTACCGTCCCGTTCCGTTTTCTATATTTTTGCGTCCGTTTTCGTATTTGCGAGATCCCGTTTTCGTATTTGCGGAAGTAGGAAATGGTGTTTTCCGTTCGTTTCCGAGTAATCCCGTTTTAATACGGAATAGACCCGTATTTATTCCGTTTTTATCCCGTTTTCAATCTATGCTCAACATGTTCAACAATTACATGTCCTTATGTTATGTTAATATAACTACGAATCACCAAATATGCATGTTATGTTCATGTACATAGCACGTAAATGAATATTAAACTTTGTATATATTATTATATGACTTTATATATGTATACTTTGATAATATTAGATTATATGATCTTAATTTAATTTTCCGGCTCTCCATCCGTATTTGCCCGTTTCCGTATGTCCGCATATTCCGATTCCGTTTTCGAATCCGTATTTTCCGAACCCGCTCCCGTTTCCGCCAAAAAATATAGAAACAGAAGTAGAAATAGGGTTTTTCCGTCCGTTTCCGTCCGTTTTCATCCCTAGGCAGGCCGCTGTCAGGTTGCCACCGGTGCCATTGCAACATGTGCAACATCTGATCTACTTTTAAAACATCTGCATATTGCAACATGTGCAACACCCGATCTACTTTTAAAACATCTACATAAACATTTGCAATATATGTCTGTAGACAGATAAAACACTTAAAATATGCATCTGAAACACTTACAAAAACACCTGAAACACATGAAAAGCCATTGCAAAATATATGCAACATCTAGATAAAAGACTTGCAAAATATGTGACATCCAAATAAACACACTTGCAACATAGTCTAAAAAAGCAGATAAAGCATTTAGAACATATACTTGCAACATACGTATATAACCATTGCAACATGTGCAACACCCTGATCTACTTTTGCAATATCCAGATCAAACACATGTAACATTCATATGAAACATCTAAAACACTTGAAACATGCGCTTGCTACATGCATGTTAGGGGCAGGTGAAAGCCCTAGTTTGGTTTTGGCTAATTGATGAAACCTAAGTACTAACCTTTATGCTAAGTGTGTGAATTAGATAAGTTTAGTACATTCCAAGTGGTGGAGCAAGTTAGAAGTCCATGGTGACGAAGGTGGACATGAAACGATGATCAAGTGCTCAACTTGAAAAAGAAGAAAGAGAAAAACAAAACCAAGGAGATCAAGGCAAAGGTATAAGATAGGTTTTTGTTTTTGCACTCAAGACACCATAGAGGGTGTGAGTGACTTATGATCGATAGTCGTACTATAAAGAGGAGAATTCTTTGGCTAAGCGGTTTATTGAGTGCCTCTAGGTGATATTATTTGTGCATATGCATTAGGGACCTAGTGTGCTAACAATTGACCCTTGTAAAATGCTTTGAAAAATGCTAACACACGTGCACACAAGTTCTACACTTTTGTGGTTAGCAAGTTGGAAGCAAGGGTGAAGCGGTTTAGGACTAAGAAAAAGAAAAGGAGGAGAAAGTTTTTGACCGGACTCTGGCCATGGGGTGACCGGACTCACCCTTGGTGTGTCCAGTCAACTAGTGCAGAGAAGGGCATCCTCGGGTCCTTGACCGGACTCAGCAAAGGACGCGCAGGGCATGCGTCCGGTCGGTAGTGACGTATGCTGAGGTCGGCAGGGTTTGTGCAGCAAAGAGGCGATGTGCTGACTGGACTCTGGGGCGCGTCCGATCCCTAGTGGCCTGACGCGTCTGGTCCTCAAAAACCCTCTCGAGATACTTACTGGAAGTGACCAGACTCCATGATATAGAGCATCCGGTCACACTAACTGCACGTCCGATCGTTGGTGAGAAGGCATGGGCGCACGCGCAAGCGGAGGCTGCAGAGCTGCGTCAGGTCTGGCTTGGGTGTGTCCGATCACAAGGTAACCATTGGTGCGAAGTGCTCGACCGTTGGAGATCTGTGGCTGAGGTTTGAAGAGGAGGATGCGTGGTTGCATCTGGTGGACCGGATTCTGGCTCAGGTGTGTCCGGTCGCCCCAACTAGCGCGTCCGGTCACCACGCAGTCAGCCTCCTCGTGGTTCTAACAGCTCTATTTGTTTTGGGGGTCTATAAATAGACCTTGGTCAGCTTAGGGCTCAATCTCTTGGCACTTTGACATACTTGACATCCTTGTGAGCCTAAGTAAACACTTCCCACTCATCTCCATCATTGATTCATCATTATAGTGAGACTGGGAGTGATTCCTAGTGCATTTGCTTGAGTGATTGCATCTAGTGACACTTGGGGATCATTGTGGCTGCGGAGTTCTTGTTACTCTTGGTGGTTGCCGCCACCTAGACGGCTTGGAGCAACGGAGGAGCATCAGCACGAGTTAGTGATTGTTCATGGCTGTCTCTCGGTGATTGTGAGGGGTCTTGTACCTTCCTCGGTGGAGCGCTGAAAGGTAACTCTAGTAGATTGCTCGTGTCATTAAGCTACCTCACTTGTAGGTAGGTTCTTGCGGTGTCTATTGGCGGTCCTTAACTCATAATCTTACCGCCAATATTTATATAAAATATACAAAAGTGAACATCAAAACACAGAACTAAGAGTTTTTAACTCACACTCTCCACGAGTTTTGGTGCAAACACGTTTTTGCAGGTCACAATCACGAGTACATAAAGAAATTCACTGAAAAGGCGCTTTTGATGTTCATTCGCGTAAAGGAGTGACAAAGACACCACCAAACTCAACTCCAACAGGGCAAAGCACCACCAGGGAGCAATGTAGGTCTAGCCCACGGCCTGCCACGCAAAGGCAGTGGCCAGAGGCGGTGGTCAAGGACCGGCCGCTCCTTGGGGGCAACCGCTCCCCTCCTAGCGCCTCTTGGCCTCTCCTTTGACGTTGGTGGCATACCTCCATGCTAAGGCGGTGCAGCCCTGCCTCTGCCAAGAATAGCTTCGAAGCACCACCTTAGCTCCTGCATAAATAGGGGGGTACCCTTCCTCTACAACACACAACACACAAGGCAAAGAGCACGCCTCACTTGAGTTAGAGCAACACTCCAAAGGGCTTAGGCCCTAGATAGCTAGTAGAGTTAGTAGGGAGAGATGTGAGGAAGAGTATAGGGAAGCATTGTGTTTGTCGATGTCTCCCTGAGCTTGTACCTCGATGAGCACTTGTACTTCAACGGGTTCTCCCGCTAAGTGAGCGTTCATGGTTCTATTGGTATAAAGTCTTTTGATTAGTTAATCCTTACTCATACTTGTTTGTGGGTTCATTGTCCGTCCCCACGGCGGATACTCTAGTAGAGGGCCTTGATAGAGACGGATAACCCTGCACAATGTTAGAATAGTAGTCGATAGCGTAGACACGGTGTCTAGGCTAGAGGCTACCTTCGTTTGTCTTGTTCCCTATGGTTGAGGGGTAGGCGGCAGGTGGTGATAGCCCTATACGTCCCTCGTATTCCCCCATATTTGGGTTCGATGCCGGCTATAGGTTGGCCTCGCCTGGTAGACCAGGTGTGATCCAGTGTCCAAAGTAAGTAAGTAGAAGTAGAGTTAATCTGTCTTTAGACCCTATTACCATAGGAATCCTTCTCTACCCTTCCCAACTCTACTCTTGTGTTGTCCTTGGACGAATTAGCTAGAAGAGTACCTCCGTTCCCTATGCAAAATACGATACCTTGAATACTTCGGGGTGAAGTGCTATAACGGTAATTCCATGCGCTTGTGGATTATTTCTGTATGCGTTAAAAAATACAAACAAGCATTTCTGATGCCGTTATCGGGGACGGTTGCCATATTTTCTTCAAACCTAATTCGTCCTCATATTTATATCTTTTCTTTTTAAAAAAGCACAAAAAAAGACTTTTACCATGAAGCCTACACCAAATCCAACTCTTTTCGCTTCAAACGACGAGTTCCACGAGCCACCTTCAAAACAAAAAAAAAATTATCTGGCTGTGAACTCCACCCTGGCTTAATAGCCATGGTTTGGGCACAACCCTTCTCTAGGCTTGACACAAGAAACACTAAGGTGGACACTATTTCCCTTCTCTCTCACGGAGAAGGCGAGACAATGGTACACATATACCGTAGAAAGTATGAATGGGGACTGGGATGAACTTAAAGACAAGTTTCACCTTGCATTCTTCTCTATGTCTCGTATCGACTCTCTACCAAGGGCAATCCTTGACTTTGAGCAGCGCAAGGAGTCTATAGGTGCAGCCTAGGCTGGGTTTTCAACATTAATACACACCGTCCTAGACTCGTCTTTACCCAATATTATTTTGTTGTGTCTCTTTTGTTTGGGTATTGACATAAAAGCTGACCTATGCTTAGACGCGACTGCTAGAGGCCGTTTTACACATAAACCCATGATAGACAAGTTAAATTCCTTAAAAACTTCCTAGAAAGCTACACTTCCCCCATCATGAGAAATAAAACCCTCTAGGCAAAAGTCATATCGAGTGTTGAGGAGTATTCATTAGTCGAATCCAAACCCATTGCATCCCTAGACTCGACTAATGAGCCCTCACTCGAACCACGAATACCGAAGGAAAGAGTGATCTATCCTTTGGAGTTCCCTATTGAATTAGGGGATTATGGCAATACCTCGAAACTCTTTAGGCATGAAAAGCTTAGATAGCCTCCCGAGGAAGTTTTCCCTAAAATTGAGCCATCAAAGGAATGGTTAATGGAGGTGAAACATTCTTCCATAACAACTCGGATCCTTTCACCTTCTATGACCATGCCTTGTTCATTAAGGGGAATGAACATAGAAGCCCTGCACAACCCCACAGTCGGGATTAGAATCATGTCAGAATTTCTAGCAAAAAATCTTTTGGGAAACATGCCGCTAATCCCGACCAACAAACTTTTCAAAAGTCCGTTGGGACTATTTTTCGAGTGTTGTGGGATCGCCAAGGATGTGCCAATCATAATTAATGAAACCAAGGTTCACCTAGACTTCCACATCTATGCCATCCTCGATTTTGATCTTCTCATAGGTTGCCCTTCCGAAATGCTTTTTCATGAAAAGCCTACTCATGGGAGCCTTAATGAAGAGTTTGGGAAGACTGCTTTTGTTGCTCACTTAGATATCCCAAAGGCGGAGCATCATCCCAACAATGACCCATTTGAGGAGGTGAAGTTCGTAACACCGTTCACCATCACCCTCGCTCGAACCCATGCAATGTCCCCCTGGCCATCCAAACGGTGTTCTCAATAGTGGTCTACATTCAACCGATGTATTTCTTGGGAACAAAAACTTTTATGCCATGGACATGTTGCTCAGTACCCCATGCCCCTATGAGGACCCCAACCATCTCCTGATCCTTGTTTTAAAACATTTTAGGAGAATGGTTGTGGATGTATATGTTTATCACAAATATTGCAAATCTCGTGCATGCGTTGTGGTACTAACCTTGCAGCTTAAACGAAAATGCTCAATACCTTGTCATGAAGTTGGGAACTACACCACCAATGATAGCTGCAAGATGAAGTTCCCAGGGTCGAGCTTGTGACCATAAACAAAGCACTACTAGAAGATACCCCGGATTATCATGAAAAATAATAATATAAAAACAACAACTATCATATTAATAACAGTAAGAACATGTTATCAGGTCAGTATGCACCTTCGGGTATTCTTAATTACTAACCATTTTAGGTTAAGAGCAAGAAAAACAAGGGGCATACGATGCCTGAAATCACGGGAGCTGCATCAACTACATGCATTGATGATCTTTGGTAATGGAACACACTCAAAAGGAGATCCTAATCCTGCACACTTGACTTTCACATAAAAGTCCAAGTGTGGGGGAGGATGGTAAGAATCTTGAATTCCATACATACCAAAGATAATCCTGCTAAAAAAGAGATTAAAAAAATGTTCACCAACTCCTTTAACTCATGTTTATCTCCATATGATTTTGCTCATACAAATTCATGCTTTCTTTGTTTATGTTGTATATGCTCTGGTTTGGGTGTATTCTATAGGTACATCCATTGGCCTTTTGAATTAAGCATGATGCTTAGGTTAAAATGACCTTCTTCAATCAAACTTTAACATGGTATTGAAATTTAGTTGATGAACTTGAGTTATTATTTTTCATAAACAATGGAAGTAATCTAAAATGGAGATAAACCAAGTCTAGGAATACATTGCAATTTCACCATAAGCCCCTTACTTATGCTAAAAGATAAAAAGTTGGGTGAACACATAAAATAATAATAAAATTAAGGCTCCCAAGTATTTCAACTGGTAGAGCCCTTGTTTGTTTCTTTTTGTTTTCTTTATTAACTAGAATAGTTACAAGAATAAGTGTGGGGGAGATCTCTCGAGCACGACAAGCACACATTCGAGATCTCCCCCCAACACATTGCACAACATCGAATGACCTAACACGCAGAAGGATGGAACAAATGGCTTTAGAGAGGATTGGTTGAACCCCTAGTTTAGCCAAACCATTTCTAACTCCCCATAGCTCCTTCATCTTCAAGGATGGTTCATGCAACACTACCGTCAACTCCCTACAATTTTAAGTTTGAATAAACATAAATCTTGATCACTAAAATTAAACTCAATTTATCCCTGCTAGCTCCTAATGATGAACAATGCCCCTATTTTACAAACCACACTTCGTTTAAAATTTTAAAAAGTGACATGTTCATAACATGTTTAAGATAGAAGCTTGCATAAAGTTTGTTCCATATACATACACTTATACTTGTGGGAAAATATTCTAATAGGACAATCGTGTTGACTAAGTTGTTATGAAGTGTGATATAGTTCTGACTTAGAAATCCTACTATTTCTATTCAAAGTACTTGGAGAATTTGTTTTGATAAAATATAAAACCATAGTATCACATACTCCTCAATTGGTGAGCAATTCCTACCAAAGCCAAATATGATATCTTGCAAAATTCAAGCCGTCTACATATGCTGCTTGTTATTGTGTTGAGTTTTGGTCAAGTCGTGTTGACCCTTGTTGAGAGATTTATCATGCTCCCAAGATCAAGATCACGTACACTCCACATACGCATGCTGCTCCTACACTGGGAATACACAAAAACATGCTTCCATCCAGATCCACTAAAAATTCTGCTCCTACACCGGGGGTAGGCAAAAATATGTTTATTAGGGAAATACTCCATGTTCTAAAAAGATAATGATCTCTCTCTAAATATGTGGTTTAGAAGAAGAAACATGGGCTATACAAAAAGCTTAAAAAAAATATATGAACACATGAAGGTCCAAGTACAGAAGAAAAAAATGATGAGCACATGAAGGCTCATGTATTGATAAAAAGGGGAAGAAAAGTAGCCATGTTTCAAAATAATAAGTTATATATAAAGAGATCTATAAAAGGAGTATAGTTTTAGTTTACCTTTTTCCACATACATGCACATCTTAATATATGAATAGGCACTTCTCTCCCTAGATCCTCGATTTGACTTTACAACATATGCAATACAAGTGTGTTATATTATTTATCCCTACCTAAAGCTCCACATAAACCTTTTTAGAAGTAGGAGAAGGAAAAACATCACTATGCCTTGGTAAGGATTTATACATAATTGAGTGATTTGAGAGTGCCATTTGAGGAGTATAAGTGAACTATGCTTTTTCTTGAGAAAAACCTCCAAAACTCCAAGTTGTTAAGATGAGAAATTTGGGAAGGTGACTTTGTTTCAAGAACTATTTTGCTTTTCAACAACCCAGGGAAACATGTTAGCTAACGCCACATATCCCACTTGTGTAAGGAATGTGTTGGAATAACTCTTAGGTAAGCCATATATCTTAGGATGCTATGCTCATGATTACCATTAACACTAAGCTTTGCTCGAGGACGAGCAAAGGGATAAGTGTGGGGGAGTTTGTTGATGGTCCTTAACTCATAATCTCACTGCCAATATTTATATTTATATAAAATATACAAAAGTGAACATCAAAATATAGAACTAGGGGTTTTTAACTCACTATCTACAAGTTTTGGTGCAAATACATTTTTGCAGGTCACAAACACGAGTACATAAATAAATTCACTGAAAAGGCGTTTTCGATGTTCATTCGCTCAAAGGAGTGACAAAGACGCCACCAAACTCAACTCCAACAGGGCAAAGCACCACCAGGGAGCAATGTAGGTCTAGCCCATGGCCTGCCACGCAAAGACGGTGGCCAAAGGCGGTGGTCAAGGACTGGCCGCTCCCCCTCCTGGCGCCTCCTGGCCTCTCCTTCAATGTGGTGGTGACATGCCTCCATGCTAGGGCGGTGCAGCCCTGCCTCTGTAAAAGCCCTAGTTTGGTTTTGGCTAATTGATGAAACATTAGTGCTAACCTCTATGCTAAGTGTGTAAATTAGATGAGGTTGGTACAATCCAAGTGGTGGAGCTAAGAAGATGATCATGGTGCATGGTGATGACCAAGAGATGATCAAGTGCTCAACTTGGAAAAGATGAAAGAGAAAAACAAAAATGGGCTCAAGGCAAAGGTATAAGCAATAGGGCCATTTTTGTTTTGCACTCAAGACACCATAGAGGGTGTGAGTGACTTAGGATCGATAGCCATACTATAAAGAGAGGAATTCTTTGGCTAAATGGTTTATCGAGTGCCACTAGGTGACATGATTCATGCATTGCATTTAAGAACATAGTGTGCTAACATGTGACCCTTGTAAAATGCTATGAAAAATGCTTACACACGTGCACACAAGTTCTACACTTTGTGGTTAGCAATTGGGAAGTAATGGTGAAGCGGTCATGGACTTAGAAAAAGAAAAGGAGGCTCAGATACCTAAGCTAGATAGATTAAAGTATTCAAAAGAGACTTGCAAACCAGGAGAACAATATGAACAAAGTTGCTTACTAAAATAAAAAGTTGATTACCAGAGAAATCTCAGACGTAGGTTGACTTCCGCCAAGGTACAAGCCATAGAGGGAGCACCGACAGGCCGGCACCTCCTCCAAACTCTTCCCTCTCTCTACCTCTCTATTTCTAATGACTAGATCCTATGAGGACTAATCTCTCTTGAATGCTGGCTCTTCAAAGGTTGATCCTTTCATGGGACCCCTCTTTTGATCCTCACTAGAAAATATGAATTAGGGTTTCAGGATGCCTCTGCCTTAAGGGGTACAGGGCTGATTAGGCTGTGTGGGATGAACCAGAGCCCTCGGATCAAATCGACTTAAGCAACGACGTAGATTGGACCTCAATGGTGGTGGAAAACCGACTTACAAAGGACGCTAACAGGTGGGACCCACCTAGGTCAGCTGACCTGGCTCAATGCCAAGTGGGCCCCCCTTTGGAGGGTTGCCTTCTAGTGTCTTCTAGAGTTTTCTGGTGTTGGGGATGCGGGTCAAATCTCTTTCTAATGTCGGTTTGCTTGTTTGGAGAGTATGACAGTGGTCTTGGCGCTGTTTTCTAGATAAATCCTCCTATATTATATAAATCACCAAAGCTCATGGAATTCATTAGTTTAAACCCCTAAACCTATGTTGGTGATCATCTTTTTGTATTTATACAAGTTATGTTGATGGTTTATAATTGATGTTAGTGACTGTCAACAACTCCCCAAGCTTAACCTTTGCTAGTCCCTTAGCAAAGCTAAACTCAGTGATGGATCAAGAGTTGCTACAATGCTTTCATGTCTCAAAAGTATACATGCGTTCAAATAAGAATTTTTCTTCGGATTAGAATAAACTATTCTAACTTTCAAACTTACCCATATTACCTTCAATCATGGGGCTTCTTAGCCTTCACTTGGGTCTTGAGCAATTGAAAGACAGAATGATCAAGCCAAGCACTATATCTCGAGCTCTTTGTTCAACCATCATTCCATAGTTTTTAGAAGTTTTCAAAATAAAACTTAGAGATTCCATTGTATTACACTCTCAAGTCTCTTAATATGTGGTATTTGTGGATCCTCACCAAGGTAATAATGATGTTATGCCTTTTTCTCTTCCTACTACTAAGGCTTATGTGGAGTTCATAGGTAGAGAGAAAGCTAGAGCCTACTTGCAATGCATATATTGTAAAGTCAAATAATGGATCCAAAGAGAGTTAAGTCATACAATCAAATCAAGATATACATGTGTGTGGATATATGGTGGCTGATCCTAATTCTACTTTGCTCCTTGAAAACATATATCTCTTTTGAAACTTAGAAACATTTGCTAGAGAACAGGGGCTATCTTATTCATCTCTCTTTTTTTTACTAGGCGGGCATCTAAGTACCCATTGTTTTAGAAATCTTAGACACTTGTACATTTTTTTCAACTCTCCTTTTTTTTTTCTTTTTTTCATGAATAACTTTTGCATAGCCCCATGTCTCTTTTCTGAAACAAAACTTTAAAAGAGATATCTACAAGAACTTGGAGCATTTATCTGTGTAACACCCCAGGTGTTAGGCTTGCATTTTGGCACTTTCATTGCATGAGCCTAAGCATCATTTGTTCATATATGAGCATGGAACATGTGTAATGCACTAGTGAAACATATGGAACATACCAGTGCAACATGTGAAACATGTATATATGGAATGTGCTTGAAAAATCTCCTTGAAACATATGCAACATACCTTGTTATTCTATGTTTCAATGTGTGTACGTTTGGTGCTCATGCTTGGTAATGCAAGTGAGTGTTGACATCACTTCTTTCATGTGTCTCACATCCATATCTATCTATAGTGATCCCTAAAAAAGTTTTATGAAGTTTGGAATAAAAAAGTCACATGAAATGATAAGTCATGTATTTGTTTCTAATGTCTTTACTATGTGCTTGGATGGTACCATTAAGTGAAGGGAATTATAGACTATCAACCAAACCTTAAAACCTTGCCCAAATGACTCTAGATGAACTCTACAACTAATTTCATGAAGGGTTCATGTTGAGCAAATACCAAGAAAATGCTCCAATGGATAAAAAGGATAATTTAAGTTTTATCATGATCCTACTTTGGTCAAAGTAGAGGTATAGGTTCTGTACATGTTTTGGAGTTGGACCTTTAATAAAAGTTATGGTTCATCTTATGTAGAACAAACTTTATTAAATGGTCAAGAGCTAGTTTGATCTCTAACCTAGTCAAATAGAGCTCCCAAGATTCAATGAAGTGTTGTTTTGGAACCCCAAATTTTGGCCAAGTCAAATGGTGTCTCAGTTTTGGGTACCCTACTTTGGAGCTGTGTAGTTTCCTAACCAGGTTGAACTAGTTGATGTGTCTTTAATAGGAGTTGTAGCTTAGGTTGTGTACTACAAACTTTGTTCAAGCCCCGTGGCCTAGTCCAGCCTCTAACTTAGTCAAATAAGGAACCCAAGTTTGAATGTTGCTACTGTTCGAGTCTTTTTAGTAATCCTATGACATTAGGATTGGCATCCCGCGTTCTCTAAAATTTGTTAAGAAACTTGAGTTGATCCAAGAATAGAAGTTGGAGTTTACATATTGGAGGAGAGCTCACAAAAAGTTGGGTTTGAATTGATCATGTTTTGGCCAACAAATTGGAGTCTAACCGAGCAAAGCTTAATCATCATTAGTTGTTGACAATGATGTGTTGAAGCTTAATTATCTCCTAATCCGTTACTCTTATGGCTGAACACCCTTAATCAAAGTTGGAGAGCATTAGGTGGAGATCAAACTTTGTGTTTGGCCCATCTTCAAATTCAGACCAGAACGGGCCCAACTCGCGTTCCACGCCGGCAACACCGTCACCCGCCACGTGCTCGTCGTAATGTCTCAAACGGGACACCTATTCTGGACGTGGCAGCCATGCCCGAGCTGGGTGCCCCATATTTGTCCATGTGCCCTGCTGGCCCTTCACGAGCTGGAGAAGCCGGAGACACTCCCCTCTCGTTTCCGCTGCCGAGTCGGTCGCTGCCATGGCCGCCCTTGCCGTCACCATGGAGAGCCGAAGCTCGAGCTGCCGCTACCGCTGCAGGCGCTGCTCTCTCTCCTCCACTGCAGTGCCTAGCTGGGTCACGCACGCGCGCTGCCGCTGCGTTGCCACTGTGCACAGGAGGGCCACCGTGTCCATCCGCGCCGCCGCCAGTGCGCCATGCCGCCACGACCGCTCGCACGTGTGGCCAAGCCACCACGAGCCGCCTCGGGCCAAGCTGAGCGCACCTCCACCTTCGCCTCACCTTGTTGCACTTCGCGCACGTGCTTGTTTCCATACAGCGCCGCCAGAGGGCCATCGCCACTGGTGCAGCCGCCTCCGGGCCACCCGCACACGTGGCCAGGGTGCCACGTGTCGCGGTTGGCTGAGCTGTGGCTGCCCACGGGTGCGCGCTAGCCCAGGATGCTCCGCCGCCACTCCATGGCCGCCGGCATGGCCTTCTTCTGCCGGAAATCGCGAAGCCCCAACGAGCTCCCCTGTCAAATTCATGTTAGGGACCTCGGGTTAAAATTCAAGGAAGAACAGGGGGGTTTCCGCAGAACCTATGACTAATGTGAATAGTGCCATAAGGACTTGTTTGTTTTAGTTTTGGCTGATCTTTGGAAATTCATAGTAAATTGTAGAAAAATTGTAAAATAGCAAATGGAGACTTTTTGGAATCCTTGTAAAATTGTCTATATAGTGGATCTATAATATGGCAGGTTTTAGTTTAAAGTTTTAGCTATAAAAATAGATTTATGCAGCTAGGTTTTCAATGCTAGTTGTATTTGTCTTTTTCATAAGTGCAGTTGTAGAGCTCCAAATGAAGTGAAATTTTTGTGGCATGCTACTCATGTGATGTTTGATGTATGATAAAAATTTCATGAATATTTGATATAGTATTAGTGAGTTATTGATTCATCTTGCTGTCACATGATTTCTTGCATTAGCAATTTGTCTTTTTCATAGAGGTTGCTATGCTTATTCAAATGGCATGAAATTTTTACAGTATACTATTGGGAGCATAAGTAAGACACTGTAAGTTTAGTAGAATTTATTGTATACTTTTGGTATATGTTCATGAAACCACCTTATTATCAGAATAAATTAAGAAATGTATTAAAAGAATTTATTTGGTGGTGGATACTATGTTTTCTGGTGTTCATTAATCATGTGAGACATGTTGGTAAAGTTGGTATTGTCCAATTATATGTTTACAACATAAGTTAATATTTATTTCTTGCAAATGAGGTTTCTGGATAGATCTAGGAACTTAGCAAAGTTCTTCATGATAATGTGCTTTGATGTGAAACTTATTTATACAAAAGTTGTATATAATTTATGTATGTAGCTACTGTTAAAATTTGGTGGCATTTGGCCATGTAGTTTAGGAGTTAGAGCTGTTCAAAGTTGCATCACAAAATCTGTTGCTCTCTGTCATGATAAACCTGATTCTGTGTTTGTGTAAATTTGACATGTTAAGCTTTGGAATCATGCTGTGATAATTATAAATGAAATGTAGATGATTTCCTAATATTTCTAGAATGTCTTGTTTCATATCAATTGGATTTATAAAACTCCAGATATGATTAATTTATGAAGCTACTGTTTGCAAGTCCAGAAATTGGCATATTTCAGTTATAGTTGTTGCTTCACCTTGACTTGTTTTACATGTTGCTAAGTGTGGTTCACGTCCTTGGTAATTAAGTTAAATACACCTGAGATCATATGGAACTTGTGTGCCATGCTGAATGTTCCCTCTTTGCTATCTTAGCAAGTTGGTTTGTGTGATGTTAATTAAGCAAAGTGATGTGCTTAACTGTCTTTAGTATAACCTTCTACTTGCCTTGATTAGTGTGTGATGCATCATCTATTGCATTTCTATGTATTCATACACTTGCATCTTACATCTCATCTAGGTACACTAGATGCACCACGTGAAGGACATGATGTGGAGCTGAACCCAAAGATAGTGTTGGTAGAACCATCCCAAAGATGAAAGGATCCTGGAGTGCATGCCTGGAGTGGAGACATCACCAAGATGGTGCAAGCTAACTGAACTTACTTGTGTCGGATCCTGGGCAAGCCCTGGAGCATTATAAGCCTCCTAATTTCTGAAATGTAATTAAGTACTATGTTATATATATTGTTGCATTAAGTTATAGGTGTTGGATGAAAACACTTGCTGCATTGACATCCAATCCTTGTCCAGAGAGTATACCATGAATCCTATGTAGCTCAGGCTTGAGTAGATGCTTAGCCCTGCTTTAAGCGGTCGAAGTCGGGTGATTCCCTGTTACCTGCAAGCTTTAAGGATATACATATGGCACGGTTGGCTATATTTGGTATCATGGAAAAGAACCTGGTATAAAATGAATGAAGACCAGATGAGGGCTTGTAAGGCTGTAGGCTTACGATGACCCCATCTGTGTCAGTTAAGGACTGATTCGTTATACGTCCTCTTGTCATTTTAAACGCATGCCTCTCTCTTAGCTAGCCAAACTCGAGTGTTTGATTATGAATCCGAGTAGCTTAACTCAGACTAGGAGTCGGCAAGTATAAAGTGCGCCTCGGAAGGGAGCCGTAGGCATGAGTCTAAGGGTAGGTGATTTAAAAGTCCTGATCGTCCTGGCAGAAGGGTAATCCCTAAGAGTGCTAGCGTTGACTAAACCCACAAAGTTAGTTCCTGAGTTATACCAAAGGTGACCCATGGCTACCCTTGCAAAGTATGCCAAGGTGTGAGTTAGGAATACCCCCTCAGCTGAGTTGCAATTCGATTCGAGTCGTCGTCTCTCACCGATTAGTGAGAACTTGACAGAGTACCGATAACGTAGATCTCACTAATTATTATGATGGTTCAGGAATGATGATATGATGATGACAACCTTATTATACTTGCTATGTTTAATATTGTTTGCTCCTAATAAAGTGAGTGCTCTAGTCTAGGTGCTAATATAGATGATAGGTTAATGATTATTAACTTGATGCTTAAGCATTAATGATTACTTAGCTGTACTAAGCTTTTATGCAAAATGTTGTCAAGCTAGCCCCACTTTATATCAGCCTTGCATGATCCTTGGTGTCACTTTATTTCTGGTTTATGACGGGTAAGTCTAGCTGAGTACCATATCGTACTTAGGGTTTATTCCCACCTGTTGCAGGTTGTGATGTATTATGGGTACTATAAGAATTGGATGGCTCCTGCCATAGCGGCGGAGTGTGATCATGGGCATGATCCTTCTGAGTTATCTTATCTCTAATGCTCTTGTTGGAAGTTGTCCTTGGTACTAGAATGTATTTGAAATAAGAGTGATGTGAGTTTCAAACTACTTTGCTTCCACTAATTTTCAACTTAAGTTGTAATAACTATGTTGAACTCTGATGTATGTTGAACTACTTGTGAAATAGATGCAACATGTGACTTATTATGTTGAATCACTACGATCTTGGCTTGTATGTTGGTTGGTTTGAAATCCCTCGTGATTTCATTGGACAACCGGAGTTATATAGGCTCAAGTGTAAGAATTTGATCACTTCGGTGATTGTTTTTATACTTGTGCTCTTATAATTTAGACGGTTCCGTGACAATTTGGTAGATGGAAAACCTAACATATTTTTGTGTTCATGCCCTATAATAGAACTGACCAATTTATACGGGCTTAAGTAAGAAAATCACCTGCTGAAGCAGATAAATTAATGTACTTGAGTCCATACAAACCCGGTAGTCCGTAAAATTATGAAGGATTTTAAACCAACCAACATACAAGCCAAGATCGTACGAGTTTAGCAGCCACAGTCACATATTACATAAAGTTCGCAACATCATTTCGAATACATCGGAGTTTAGAACATAGGTTATTACAAACCAAGTTCATAATAAAGTAGCAGAAGCAAATAGTTTTGAAACCACACACGCACACTTAGTTCAGATATAGTGCCAGATAATGATCAAGTCCCACAAAAGTAGTAGATGAGACATATGGAATGACCACGCCCTTGGTCCTAGCTGTCGCCCATCACTGGGTAGAGATAGTTGATGTAGTAACCATAGTACATCTGACCATCTGCAACAACAATGGGAACAAAGCCTTGAGTACGAGAATGTACTCAGCTAGACTTACCCACCTTAAACGGAAATAAAGTGACAATAAGGAGTATGCGAGGCTTTCTTTTAGTGGACTAGCTGACTCATTTGCAAAAAGCATAAGTTATCATGAATAAACCATTTTAAGTATTAGCATCATCTTTATTATAACCTGTCACTCTAGGTAAGCACCTATGCTATAGCAATCATTTGATTAACCATTAACATCAAGTTACCATCTCAGGTTTAGTATTTCTAACATCATCCACATAATCATCCGTGTTCCCTCATCATTACTACGATGCCATAGCTCGAGTTAAGTGCTCACTATCTAGGAGCGATGGCGATTCGAATCGATTCCTAACCAGCTGGTGATTTATTCCTCATACAAACCACACTCACCGATTAAGTGAGCTACAGGTCACCAATGACACTATTCCGGTAAACATCGCGGGACAAATCATGGACCGACAATACCCAGGGACCCTCGACTGCTAGGAATCAGGCCTAGTCTGCCCTTGGGCTCACTCTTCGCCCCCCTGTCGCACCCCCTTTAGCACCAATATGCGCGCCCAAGTCAATCCCGGCTTGAATGGTGCCACTAGCTTCGCGGTCGAAAGGTACTTTATTCGGCCAGCTAAATGTGAGGCATGCGTTCAACATGACAAGAGGGATGAGCAACGATCGGTCCTTAACTGACACAGGTAGAAACTACAAGCACCCTAGAACCCTGTCTGGTTGCCCACTACTTATTCCGTCCGGTCTCCATTTATCCATCAACACTTGGTTATTTCCATGATAGCATCCATAGCTAAGGTATTCCTGTAACCACCTATAGTTGCCGATGATAGAAAATCACCGACTGCTACCGATCTAAGCAGGGCTAAGCATTTATTCGATCCTAGACCTAGCAGGGTAAATGATATAACAAGGTAGACAAGGATATAATATATGCATCAACGGTTTCACTCAACTCCTATAACTTAATGCAACAATATATAGAACTTATATAATTAATTGCTTTTATAAAGTAGGAGACTTATAATGCTTCGGGGCTTGCCTGGGATCGAACACTTAGGTTAGTGTTTGACAGATGACACTTGCTTGGCGAGCATCTCCCATCCTAGCACTTGCTTAGTCCTTCCATCTTTGAGATAGGTCCACCAAACACCGTCTTCGGGTTTGGCTCCAACATCTCGTCCTTCACGTGGTGCATCTAGCGTACCTAGATGAGATGTAAGATACATGGGTATGAATATGATGAATGGTAACACAAGATGCATCACATAAGCATTCAAGTAAACACAAGATTATGCAAGACATAGACATCAATAACTATTTAACTAACATCATACAACCAATTAGAGAGGGCAAGCAAATCAAGCATAACAAAAGTTTAACAACATCATAGGTATCTTAACTTGACCAACAACAAGAGCATAAGCCACACTTAGCAACACATGGAGTAAACAACCACAACTAGCATCTGTCTATTTCTGGACTGCAAACAACAGCTGCATGTTTGGAGCATAACTAGAGTTATACAAATCCAATAGCCATGCAACAAGACATTATATAAAGATTATGAAATTATATACAACTCTTTTATTTACACCCAGAGCTGATTCTAAAGCTAACCAAGCCAAAACATAGCAAGAAGCAAGTCTGCACAAGAGATGGACAGAAAACTAACATGAACTTCAGAGATGCATAACTAGAGTTCTATTCATCCAATAAGGGTGGTTATTAACTTTTTAGAAAGCTTATTAAGTTAGCTACAAATTTGTTACTGTCATCTAAAGGTGATTCCATAGATAAAAGGGCCAAACAACACCAAGAATGCATCTCCATTCAGATTTGGACAGAAACCGCCATCCCGCTTAGAAAAGCTATAACTAGAGTTCTAGACCACCAAAAGTGGTGATCCAAGACAATTTAGAAAGATTATGAAAATTACTTTAATTAATATATGATCACCAAAGCATGGTTCCATAGGTAAATAAGCTAACTAATGCAATCATTCAGATCTGTCCAGAGGACAAGCAAAACCAGACAACAGACTTGTAAAATCTAAAACTCAAAATCCATCAGGCCTAAAATCATGACACTTTAACACAAGCTATATCACAAAGTCACATACAACTCTTGTATTCACCCCTTTCACAGAAAACATTATTTTCATGCCTAATTTAATCATAGATCATATTAAAGCATTTATTAAGCACTCAAGCAATGTGAATAAAAAACTAGACCATACTACATCCAATGACCAGGAAATTTTTACTACACATCAAACATCACATGATTAGCATGCCATAAAAATTTCACTTCATTTGGAGCCCTAGATCTGCAGTTATGAAAAAGACAAAACACAACTAGCCTTAAAACCTAACCGCATAAATCTATTTTTATAGAGAAGACTTTTAACTAAAACATGTCATATTATAGATCTACTGCATAGACAATTTCACAGGGATTACAAAAAGTCCTCATTTTCTATTTTACAAATTTTCTATGATTTGTTATGAATTTCCAAAGATTCAACCAGATTCTTAAAAAAAAGAAAAGAAAAACACTGCACAGTACTATTTATATGAGTCACAGATTGTGCATTTAGACCCCTCCCTCTAGTCGAATTCCTGCACGAGATCCTTGGTGCGATTTGAAGCAGTGGAGGTGGTCAGCTCGTCGGTTCCGACCGGCAGGGGTGGCGCCGGTGATGAGGGAGGGTCGGCGAGGCATGGCGGCATCGGGCTGCAACCTCAGGGGCCTCGGCTCGGCCGGAGGTGGTTCGTGGCCTACCGGCCACGCGAGCATGGCGGCACGGGGCTGCGGTCGCGCCGACGATAGCAAAAAGCGGCACTGAAGCTCGGAGAAGTTGCGTGCCGGGCACAACACAGGGTGGCGACTCCGATGGCGGTGCCGGTTGAGCGAAGGGAGGGATAGAGTGGCGGGAATGGTGGAGCAGGCAGTGGGCATGGAGCTTGGCTCGGCGGTGGCCATGGCCGTCACGGCGAAGAGCGAGGGAGGGGCGAGGACGGGGACTGAGAGGAGCGCACGGGCGAGCTGAATGGAGAGCAGGGGCATGGAGCTAGGGCTCGGCCTTTCCCCATCGAGCGGCTAGGATGGGTAGAGGAGGTGGGGCGCACTACAAGCGCATGGAGGCCACGCGCCCATTTCGTCAAACACATGGCGGGCAATGGTGTGGGCAAGGCGGGCGGCGTTCTTGGGCTGGCTACGGGCCGAATTGGGTCATGGGCCCAAAACAAAGTTTTCTCACCTTGACCCGCTCTACATTTTCTATTAAGTCTCTCAGGTCATTAGAGCAATGGATTAGTGGTAAAATAGTTCCTAAGACAGCAGCGCCAACACAACAACGGTGATCACGGAAACTCGCTTTCGGAGGTCAAAACCCGGTCAAACTAAACGCAACTTTTGTATGCTCTTCACCATGATGTAAACTCCAACTTTCACTTTCGGGTCAACTTGAGATGCTGAACGAATTTTGGAGAACGCAAGACGCCAATGCCGATGTCGATGAATTTCCAGACTTAGAATAGTTCTAAGTGCTGAAAACTGCAGCAGATTCAATCTTTGTGCCCCGATTAGACTCGCTTTCAAGCTGAACTAGCTCTTGGTCCAAAAACAAAGTTTCTTCTACATAATATGAACTACAACTTTCATTTAAGGTCTAACCTCAAAACCAGTATAGAACCTACTATTATACTTTGGCCAAAGTAGGATCACGATAAAGCTTAAATTATCCTTTTTGATCCATTGGAGCATTTTCTTGGTATTTGCTCAACATGAACCTTTCATGACTTTTATTTTTGAGTTCATCTAGAGTTATTTTGGTAAGGTTGCAAGGTTTGGTTGATGACCCATATTTCCATTCACTTAATAGTGCAATTCAAGCACTTAGTAAAACCATTCCAACAAGGATATAACTTATCATTTTATATGACTTTTTAATTTCAAACTTTATGAAACTTTTCTAGTGACCAATATAGATGGCTATTGATGCGAGACACATGAAGATATTACAATAACACCACCCAAGCATATATCTTGAAAAGGGCCAATATGTAAAGCAATGGTGCAATATCAAGTTTAGGTTGAGGTTCATTTTCATAGGTTTGACCTTGACATCTTCATCACCACTTAATCTATCATGTTTGAGCTCAAACTCACTGCTTAACTGGTGACAAACACCTAGGGTGTTACACCCCTAGTGTAAGAGTAGAACATTTTTGGGTGGATATAGATGGAAGACATGTTTTTGCGCCTACCCCAAGTGTAGGAGTAGTACATATGTGGATGGTGTGTATGTGATCTTGATTTTAAGATATAACACCTTGGTGTTAAGCAATACTAAAAGTGGAACATGTCATCATCAAAGCATAAATGCATCATGTTTGGTACTTTTGTGTTGCAACAATTTCAAATGATGCATTCACTAAAGTAAGTTTAAAAATTATTGCATAGTAATTGTTTTGTGGGTGCAAAGTATATATATATTTATATCTGTCACAAGTTAATAATGAGAATCATAATCTAATTTCAAAATCTTGTTTGAAACATGATGTTTCATCTCTTGAAACATGGTGTGGTAGTATTGAAACATAGTGTTTCAATTATCGAAACATGATGTCGTAATTCTACGTTTCTCTCGGCTTTTCTTCTATCTCTTTATCTGTTCAGTTTTGGATCTTGAGCATTGAAGGAAAGTTGAAGGTCTCAGAATTTGGAACAGCTTTTATATTTGGAATTTTTCATGAAACCACACAGAAATTGGAGAAAATGGGGGGAAGAAAGCACTGAAACAGAGATTTGAAACATTGGAAACATGCTTGTTTCAGTGGAACAAGCAGCAGGTCACCGAGCAGGTTCCACCGCCGCCCACCGATCACCGCTCGGCGACCGCTTCTCTTCGCGTGGACACGCAGTAGCTCTGCTGTCGACGTCGCACGTGCGTGCTGGACGTCCAGAAGCATCGCACTCGCCCTTATCTCGCGAAGCCAGGCTTTGAGCTCGTCCTTTTCCCTTCGTTCACCGGCGACGAGCTCTCAGCTCGAGAATCAAATTCACCGTCTCTGTTCCACCCCGATCCAATTCGCCTTGCACCCAAGTCCGCCACCACCTGGCGTCTCAATTGCACCAGCTAACGCCTTCTCTTCAAACCGGAGTTGCCCGAGCGCTGCCATCTTCTTCCTCGGGCTTCCGACGTGCCACCGTGAGCCTCTGCACGTGGATATCTCTCTACGACGCCAATCTCTTTGATCTAGCTTTTGTTCTAGCTCCTGCTCGAGGTCCTGATGCTCGTGCTCTCGTCCTTTTTCACAGCGCACCAGCAGACGCGTCAGGACACCGTCGTCATTCCGGGGCAGAGCCGCCGCTGTAATCTCCACGTCGTCGAAGAAGTTTCCTTGCCTCTCCTGTCCAATCAGTTGGAGCTTTGAAGTCGCCGTGAGCCACTGAAGCAAATCCTGTTATCAATTTGATCTTTACCTTGCTGTGTTGTCGGGAATGCGGCCGTGCCGTCGTGCTCTAGCCCGCTGAGCCGCCAGTATTGGGGCAGAGCTCGGTGTAGCCCTCATCTTTTCTATTTAGCTCTAGGACTAGGTTCTGGAGGTAGAGTGGAACGTCTAAGGGCTTGACGCTACCACCGGAGGGGCCGTCTTTCGCCGGAGCCACCACGCCGGAGTTGTCTGACCCGCTGCCGTCATCGTCGTGCATGCTTCGGAGCGGTAGAATAGGGGAAGTGGTACCAGGAGGTGTGGGAGAGCGAGGTGAGTCGAGTAGTGAGGAGCCGCGTCACCGACGAGCTCACCGCCGGTGAGTTTTGCGCCGGTCAACGGCCGCCGTGCCGGAGTCAGCGCGGAGAGGGAGAAAGCGGGCCGACGGGCCGCCTGGCTCTTGGGCCGACCCAGTAAGAAAGAGGAGAGGCCCTGTTCTTCTTTTTCTTTTTCTGAAAAAGCTAATTAAGTAGTGAGCTTTGATAATTCATAACTAACTGTTTAATGGGGATAAAATTATGAAATTAATGTTGTATGTTATTTAATAAATGCTTAGTCAGGAAAAAAATATGAAATAGCTATT
This sequence comes from Saccharum hybrid cultivar R570, assembly GCA_038087645.1. Classification (NCBI taxonomy): domain Eukaryota; kingdom Viridiplantae; phylum Streptophyta; class Magnoliopsida; order Poales; family Poaceae; genus Saccharum; species Saccharum hybrid cultivar. The sequence continues at coordinate 4,409,318 of JAQSUU010000333.1, forward strand.
TTCAGCAGCTTTGCTATAACTAAAAATTACATGCTTTAATTAATAAATGTGCGTTTCATAATTTTTGTAGGTCACAATAATTATCTAAAAATTTTGAAACTTCGTGTATGTGCTGTTTATGCTAAAATCAGATTACACAAAAAGTTTGACTTGATTTTGATGTTTATGAATTGTTCAATTGCTTCTATGCCTTTTATGGAATAATCAAATCATTACAAAGAGTTTATAAATCATTTAAAGTAGTTGCGTGGAATTTGGATTGCTTGATGACCTTGGAATAACAGAACAGTACTTATTCCTTGGCACCTGATAAAATGGTAATTATGTTATAATCTTTTTATTAATCTTGATCTTTATTATTGTTTAATGAATAATTCACTTAAGGATCTTACGAAGGAAAGTTGTACTCAAGTTAATCATGTTAACTATCATCTTGTTTTATGCCTAGCATTTCATCATCCTGAAACATGCATTTTTATTTACGTCTAGTTATCGCAAGTGGAATTCATTATGAAGCAAGTCCCGAAGTGGAATTCTGTTTTATCACTGTGGTTATTTAGTTGTGGTTTTCTGGAGTATCCGACAACCTCGACATCGAAGGCAAGCCCCGGAGCATAAACCATTCCTTGTCTTTTGTAAAATGTTATCACACAAGTCCGATGAATATTGCATTTAAGTATCAGGAGTTGTATGATAAACTTTGCTGCATGACTACCTTGTTTATCCTTACTCACCCATGGTACTTATGTTTAAGTAATATTTGTTAAAATACTTAGCCCTGCTTAGATGTAAATACTGAAGGTAGGTTTTTCTAAAGTTAAAGATGAACCTGAAGTATGAGGATGATCATGACTTTTAAATCTAGACCGGGCAGAATCTTGGCTTGCGCCTAGTTTGAGGCTGGACGTAGTGACCCCGTCTGTGTCGGTTAAGGACCGTTCGTTGTACTGGGCACATACTCTGGTAAGGCCAACATCTGGGCTACTCTTTGATGGGAAATGATAACCGTGCACTGGGAGTGGAGAGATGGCAGGAGTATCGTGTAACACACTCTTGTTAATCTATCAGGGACGAACGACGCAGTGAAGTGGGTACTGTGCTCTCGGGTAGCGCTGGACCGGTTCCCATTTTGGAGGATCTGAATGAGGGTTGATATATGTGGTTTTGAGACTGGAAACTACATATGTCGTGTGGCAAGGAAACCCCAGCTGGGCCTAACCGATTCGAATCACCGCTGCTTCTCGGAGAAGAAGACCCGATCAACCATCCTGCATCGTAGTTAATTCACTGGAAGTTTAGTTGTGAGATCATGTTTTGTGGCAAATAAAGAAGTGTTTGGAATATAATAGATGCTACAAAGAGATTCTTTAATTTTAAATTGAAGCCTAAAACTTTGAAAGTAAGGATCAACCTTAGTGCAGTTTTTGGCAAAAGTTATATCTTATTCTTGCTACATACTCACCTTGATTCCCTCATACCCAGCATATCCTTGAAGTCTTTCCTTTTTGTCAGTTAAGTCTTGTTGAGTACCTTTGTACTAAGGGTTTGTTCAACCTCTGTTGCAGGATGGGAGCCAGCAGTAGAAGAGTTCTTGTGAGCTCTTGGGTAGGGTGAAACTCCCATGTGTGATTTTAATATAGTTAGTTAAGCTATCTTTATGCCTAGACTTGGCTAAAGTTTTATGTTGTAAGTAATAATAAACCCTTTTGTAATCTATGGTTGTAAGACTTCCGCTGTTCATCTCTGATGTAATATTATTAATTGTATAAACTTTTGTAATTCTGCAATGTCTTTTATAATGGATCCTGTTCGAAAGAATAAAGTGGATGATTTAGGTTTCCCGAGGACACCCGACAGACTTTTAGAGTTTTATGACTTGCATGTGCAGCTATCAAAAGTCTAGAAGACAATGATAGGCACACGTGGGCCATATAATTCAGGAGGTTCTGCCACATAAGAGCATGACAAACCTCTCATAATGCATCAACAAAGCTTGTCAAAACTCAATGCAAAAGCAAGCAACATATATGGGGAAGTTTTTCTAGCCTAAATAATATGTATAGCTTTGGTGGGAATTCAAGCTTTGTCATACAAGAACTCATCATGCAATATTTTTATGTTTTTCAAAAGATAAATCTTCAGAACTCTAGTGTCACTTAAAACAAGATAAACAACAACTTAGACCTTCTTATATCATATCCTTCAATTATCTAGACTTAGATCAAGCATTCGCTACCCATGAGTTTCAAGTTCAGAGTAAATTCTTCTATCAAAACAATCTTATCTAAAATCCGGGAGAATTCAAGGCTGAAAACAAGATACTTGAAAGGAATTACAGCAGAGCAACTATTCATCATTTCCATGTTCAGAAATTATTCCAAGTCCTCTTTATTAACTTAAAATCAAGCAAACTAGACACACCTTTTTATTTTATTTGCAGAGTTTCAAGATTACACCTTACTAATGTATATAACTAACTAAGACAAATTTTTATTTTGTTTTGTTTGTTATGCATCTTTTTATTTCTTTAGCAAATATATAGCAAACTTTAAAATAGCAAAACTAAAAGGGAAAGGGATACTTAGCTGGATACATGGGGGATGCTCCTCCCCCAAGCTGAATGTTGACGTAGTCGTTCGATCTTACAGAGTAGCAGACTGACAGTGGAGATGTACTTCCCCTATCGGAGCATTAATTGATGTTGATGACTGTTGAGATAGTACTTCAATAGTGGATAGAACATCCACTTGCTTATCAGCTCTTGTTGGTCCTTCAAATCCTATGAAACGCAAAATAGACAACAAAACTTGTGGAACAGATTAAGCGTTAGTGGTTGGCCACTTAAGCCTCAGTTGTCCAAAGCCTTTGAGATTATTTCTGATTTTTCTTCTAAGCAGAGTTTTAGCATGATCTCTTTCTCAATGTTTTTGTATTTTTGTATTTTCTATGATGCAAGGAAAATGTAACAAGATGAATGCATATTTATTTTTATTTTTATGCCACTAGGGTGAATATTCCTGTGGGTTTTTACACGCCACAAAATTATTCACATGGGGCTTAAGATTTATGATGCAGTGCAGCAAACAAATATATATTTTTTCTTTTCTAATGCGGTGCTAATGCAAATATGCTAAAGGGGAATTAATTCATGTAATACGAAAGGGTAAATATGGATAACTACTGATTTTACCTCCCGATGAGGGTTCAGTGGTTTAAGTCCCCTGAATTGGACTTCTTACCATGTTTATTCCATAGGTGCATCACCTAATCCCAAAGGTAGTGACCTTGATAACTGCGCCTCTTGAGATGGTGATTATAAGGATGATGTCACCCATGTTCTTCGCTCGTCCAGCAGTTTGAAGTGAAACATTAATAGTGGAAGCTAGCAACATCTTGCTCAGTGTGCATGCATGTTCGCAGGTTCAGAATTTTTACTTGTAGAATTTGAAGAATTGACAAATTCCTCCACACACTACAAAATGACACCCCCTTTTGCAACACAAATATGCATTGTTAAAAGTCCATATATACGTTGGCAAGGTCTATACCAATGCATCTAATATGCGTTGCCTAAAGTGACGTTGCAAGGATCTATTGCAACATTTATTTATGTGTTGGTAACATATACTAATAACCGTTGCAAAGTTGCAACGCATAATGATGGGTTATGTCAATGCTTATATGTGTTTGTACAAACCATGGGTGAACAACCTCTATGGTTTGTTGTAACATATAGATTTGTTTTGTTGCAACACTTATATGTGTTGTAAGAAATAAACAATTCAGTCATTAATATCATTTAATTATTTAATTTTTGAGACAAAAATAGAGATAATCCATGTACAATTTAATGACAAATGCAAGACCATCGAACACAGAAAATAAGCACACTCAACCATATATATAGTATAAATAATTTGTTGCATTACAATGAGTGGCATCCACATAATTTATATAGAGTACAAGTTCCTATGTGAGCAAATATGAAACATATAAAGGGATCCCTCTCAGTATGCCAGCAGCCCTCCTTTCTCCTTCCTTCAATTCAGTCTAGCGTTTCACTGATGTGATCTTATATTTATCTTCTTGGTCTACATATGAAAGTTAAATTAATTAATATGACACTTATGAGAACTGAAATCATATTGGGTTATAGAAAAGACCATACAAAAGTTGAAGGTCATGCAATAGTAACTCCTCCTTCTACGTCTCCAAGAACCTTATAGCCTTTGTATGGTCATATCAATGGTTCATCATCTACCATTGCAAAACTAACAGAAACCATACAAAATTCTTTGCATAGCTGAACACCGTCAAGTTTCTGTGTTGGATCACAACTTACTATTGTACCCATTGCAACAAACTTATTTTGATTTTTTCAGCTCTATAAGCATACTTTGGTGCCAACTTGGTTCACATATATAAGCATGCAAAAAAATAAGCACATAATATATCACACTACTTCCAAGAAACTAAATAATCATACTGTCATTGAATTGCTAGTTGACCAATTTGTTGTGCCACGATGATGTTTCTATAAAAGTATATATGGGGATTCCTAGACTCCAGCTATAAGAACAGTTAAGAAAAGGATAATTTGATGTTTTAAGAGATGTGTCTTATACACTAGCAGGTATTGTTGCACCAGGCCTTGTTGAGAACTTATTCCACAGGAAACAAGTCAAAACAGATAACTTAGTAAGTTGTCAACAGTAGAAATTGTTTAGCATTGTATACAGTGTCATTCAGTACTATAATGTCTTTATTCATGAAAGAAACACATGTGAGGAAAGTCGAAAAGTAGTGGCAATAATGGTACCCAGAAAAAGGAACATAATATATTGCTTTGCATCCATGTGTTCAGTTTGGCGTGCAAACCTTATCTTTAGTACAATTATATTTGTGCTACGTTGGCGGATCAATGTGCTCCACATAATTATCTTGCTCCATCTGTAGTGAATAAGAATAAATTATTATTTTCTTTCACTGACGAAATGGAATCAGAACTGAGACTAATCACTGAAAAAATAATTGTCCTTACCTGTTTCTTTGACCTAACATCTATTTTTCTCTGCATCATAACATTCTGCTGCAAGGCGCAATGCACATGTTACAGTTAAATGTTAGCATAAAATTCTAGTTGAAGCAACAACCATTACTAGCTTTCGAGTGCCAACCATAGTAAAAAGCTTTCATCCATATTAGTATCCATACCTTCTATGCAAGACTAAGGCATTTGTAATGTGGCTGCAGATCATCATCCTCCACATTATCATTTTGCCCATTCTGCAGTGAACTAAAACAAATAAATATTTGATATAAATCTGATATGAAAAGTCCAATTCAATTTCCACGCTTTACTCTGTCCTCAGTTTCATTTATGCCGTGTTACATTTCACAAAATATTCAATGATAAATACTTTCACAGATAACACATCCTGTTAGTAATAAAAATAATTTAAAGTAGGTTAGTAAGTACCGTGGAAATTAACCTCAATATCACCATCACTATTGATCTGATCTCCTCTAGCACTCTGAATGAAGTTCAGATGCCTCAGTATTTTGTCCATGGCTCTCTTGTCCAATATGCTCTTCTGCTACCCCTTGCCATAGCCACTGGCCCACTGCACAACATGAATTAGAGTAGAACATTACTAATATTAGTAATTAGCCCTGTTGTATTCAGAAATAGATGGGTATAAACACATCATGAATTAGAGTAGTCCAGCTGAATAATGTTTTTAAGGCGACAATGCGGGGCGCACTCGTCGCAAGTGGCGAATGAGTGGAAGTACATGGCAACTATAGTCTACAGGTTCTTTTGGTGTTTATACAAATGCAGAGAGATAATAAAAGTGTGATTTTTCTCGCTACTTAAATATTTATATCTGAATATACAAATTTCAGCATGTATATATTGCAGAGTTCTATCCTTATTTTGTTATCTAGTTTATCTTAGTCTGTAGAAACATTAAATCGTACCGGGTGTGGGCTCAGGAGATCCTGGACACAGATTGTGGAATGGATGCCCGAAATGAGTATTTATGTATTTCCAGTTTTGTTTTCAAGAGGAAAATGGACTATATTACATAGGCACGGCGTCATGATGATGTCATCAAGCTAATAGTAGGGCAGATGCGCAGAGCATGTAGCAGCCACGCTCGGCCAGAGCTCGCCGACGCTGCGGCGAAGCACATGGTGGGGGTGCTTGGCCAAATTTTGTGTAGGGCGCAATCCGTGTCTGTTGCCTATGATTGAAGGTAGGGGTGTTTCTTGGTTCAACAGCCGGTCTGTAAGGGTGGAGGCACTGCAGAGGCAGCCATACACGGCAATGGCGACAACAAAGGGCACCCTGATACTATTTACAAACATAACTAAATAGATCGACGCTAGGATGAGGATTGTTTACCTTTTGATTTCACGCAGCCTTGTATTGTAGCCACGGGAGCCTTAGGAACCGGTGTCCGGCCGCGCTCAACGACGACGGCCGACGATGCTGCCCTTGCTTGTCAATTCGATTGCGGCAAAACTGGTGACGAATTGAGGACGGCTGCATCGGGGATGAAGCACCGCTGCTGCGCCGGTGGTGGCGTAGTGGGGTTAGGTACGACGCCCTGTTTGCACGTGGGAGATGAGGGGTATGGAGTTGTGCTTGTGCGATGGAAACAAATAGAAAAAGAACCACCGTTCAGCTGGGAGAACCGAACAGATCCACAATCAGGGGGCGGTTTGCATGCTGCTTTCACGCCATCCTCTCTAGTTTGTCTGTATGAAGAGTGGGGCCACTATTAGGCTTTCCCATAATTAACGTGGACCGTGACAAATCAGATTAAGTGTGCGGGAGAAAAGAAAGTACGAAATAAAAAAAATGGAGGGAAAGAATGGCGGGAGCAAAACGTGACCAAAAAGTTACTCAGCCGAATTTACATGATATAAGTATAGGAAAAGAATGACGGGAGCCAAAAAAAAGACAAAAAAAGATTACGCTGAATTTAAATTAGCTTTAGTTTAGTGTTAGTATTTAAATATGATATAGCTAATAAAGTAAGTCATCTGAAAATTAGCAATGCATGCATTTAATCGGGCCTAACAAATTAAATTAAATTAAATTAAATTGATATTTCTATCAAGCAAATCGAATCCAAATTAAAATATAGTTAATAGTGCTATATCCAACTTAAATGAGTATTTGAGACCCTGAACGAACTCAAATGAAAAAAGTTGTTAACTATAAAGGTTTATAACTTTTCGAGATCTACAACTTTGATTTTGGTCAATTCTCCATCCGAGGTCGTACGAAAATATTGAATTTCAAATGTAAGAAAATTCGGCCATAATTTTCCTTAGATAAATGATTCCAAATAAAAAAGTTGTCAACTACAAAGTTGCATAACTTTTCGAGATCTACAACTTTTCTTTTGTTCATTTCTCCATCAGAGGTTATTTGAAAATTTCAAATTTGAAATGTGAGAATTCAAATGTAATCTTCCTTGGATAAACGATTTCAAATGAAAAAATTGTCAACTACAATGTTGCTTAACTTTTCGAGATCTACAACTTTTGTTTTGATTGCGTCTCCATCCGACATCCTTAACTATAACTACACACTCACTTATGACTATAGTGCACATGGATTCCTTTGATATTGACTTCTCTTAAATCTGGTGAAACAAATAACTCAGTATCAAAACAACTTTAAATAAAAAAGTAGTGAACTATAAAGTTTTGTAACTTTTCAAGATCTACAACTTTTATTTTGGTTGTTTCTCCATCTGAGATCATCTTCTACCACTTCACACTCACTTGTGACTTTAGAGCATATGGACTTCTTTGGTATTAACTCTATAAAATCTTACGATACATATTTGGATATCTAAATGATCTCAAAACAAAAAGTTTGAACTACAAAGTTGTAAATCTCGAAAAGTACTACAACTTTGGTATAAAGTCCGTTTTCATCGAACATCATATGAGAAAGTTATGAAGTTTTTCGTGCAGCCTATCACAAGGTTACGAAAGATTAATAAAAAATCAATGTCCTATATGTATATGCAAATGCATGTGTAGTCTACCGGTAGAGAGGTGTTCGGTTTGTTGGGGTCATGGGCTCAAATCTTGATGAAAGCTGTTTTTTTGTTTTTTAAAAATCAAATCTTGAAAGACGTTTCTTTTGTTTTTTTTAGAAATGGCACCTAAGCTTTTTTGCTTTTTAGAAATCAAATCTTGAAAGGTGTTTTTTTGTTTGTTTAGAAATTGCACCTAAGCTATGGCGTACCTGTAGCCATTTGATTTCAGTCTTGTTAATATTTTTATTTTTTTTCAATATATTTCCTGTCCACAAAGATGATGGGCCTGTTGCCACTGGATTTATGATGGACATATATAAATAATTATATTCTAAAATCTCAAATTTCAAATATGATCTCCGTCTTGCTGACACCATACAACTTGTGACCCATACAATTATATTCTCAATTCTCAAATCTAAAATCGTCAAACATTGAACATCATGGACAAGGAGGGGATTTTAGGGGCCCGGATGGACCAGTACCACCACGCAGAGCGGCGGCGGCCATTGTGATTAGGGATTAGGGTGCGTGCGTACAGGATAAGACTATCCGCACTGGGGACCTGTAAACGATCCTCTAGGACGCAAATAGCGGATGGAGAGCTGCAGCGGGTACGCTATCCCATGCTCTAATCAAGAGGACGAGCGCGGCGCCCGCCAAATTTGGCGTGGTAGCGGGTGTGCGCTATCCGCACGTGGGGCCCGCCGCCCACCACCGTGAGGCGCCTCCCTCCACCGGTCCTCGCCAAGCTCGCCCGGAGCCGCCGCCCGCCTCTCCCATGCCCACGCCGACGTCCATGGCCCCCTCTGCTCGCGCCTAGAGAGGGAAAAGGGGAGGAGCAAAGGAGGAGGTCGAGCCACCGCCAAAGCTCCATGGCCTGAGCTCGAGCCGCCGCCGTCGCTGGATCCACGAGCTCGAGGCCCTCCACGCCGGATCCACGAGATGGAGCCACCGCCGGGACCTCCGCAGCTCCGGTGGCCGTGCGTGGAGGGGGCACGGTGTGTGGAGGGAGCGGCGTGGTCAGCTGTCGCTGGAGGGAGCCGGGAGGGGAGAGGGAGAAGGAGAAGGAGAAGGGGGCACCGCTGCGCAGGCCTCCGCCTCCGTCGCAGATGCGCTCGAGAGAGAGAGAGAGAGAGAGAGAGAGTGGGGAGGGAGGGTGGTGCGGTCGAATGGATAAGGAGGAGAGGGGAAAAAGAAAAGGAAAGAGAAAAAAAGAAAAAAAAGAAGAAAGGAAAAAAAAACTAATAAGTGGGCCCTACAGTGGATAGAGGATGATATAGAGTATGGATGAGTGCGGGAGAAATTGATATAGAGGATGGAATCTCGATGACCATGACAAAATATTCCTTTTAGAGGATGAATTTAGAGGACGAAGAGTGCAGTGAGTCTAAGAGGAGTGGGGGGCTATAACTTGTGGATCCGGCCTTTTTTTAGTATAATTAAAATTTAGTGAGGCAAACCAACGCAAAATGGGTAATTGCTTGACTAGTTACCGGCGAGTGATATGTTTCCTCACCAATCAAAAGGTTGCAGGTTCGAGGCTTGTGTTTGATTGGGGTTTTTGTCTCTTATTAAATAATGATTAAAGGGCAGCAACCTGTGCCTGATCAAAACAACACCTGCGCATGAAAGATCACAAGTCCGCATAGAAGAGCCGCTCACCAGAGCATGGATAGCACGCATAAGCTCCCAACGGTTTAATAAACGTTGCCATTATATTCCTTGCAACTAATAAATTGAGCGTTGCCACCTATCCATTGCTAAAGAGGGGTTTCTCTTGTAGTGACACTTTACTCGAAGTGTGTCCTGCTTGCAAAGACAAGGTAGAGATCAAGTGCATGGGCTCTATTGGTGGGAAAACACCAACAGAACCAAAATTTTATTTATCCTTCTCTAACCTTGGGCACATAGAAGAAGATGAATTCAATGTTGTACATTTTTTTCATTATAACATGGGTGGTAAGATCAGAAGATTGAGTATGAATGTAGCATTTAAACACATTTGGCAAAAAAGATTAAATTACTTAACCTATGGAAGGATTGTCTATCTGTGCATAATGTATCAATGATTTCATGATTATGACTATCATCTTCCAGAAATGAGATGTGCACTTTTTAGCTCATTTGGTTAAAACCATGGGATTAAGAAAGTGATGCTAGGAACAAGTTTTAAAGAACTAAACATGTTGAGTTAATTAGATTGGGTTAAATGAAATCGTAATTCAAACATGTTTGTTTCTTCATTTATGTGCGTATCAAGATCAAAAGGAAAATGATGACCACTTACCTTAAGATGTTACCTTTCATTATTGGAGTGTGATGATACCATGTGATAAAGGATATATGACTTCCAATGGTCCTTTCCTTCATTGCATCTTGAGTTGTTCAAGAACATCTTGTCTCACAGAGTGCACATATCTTTCTCATCCTTTTGTCATGCCATCTTTTTGCTCTTTGATCTTTTGACACCTCGTGTTAGATCTTTTTGCCTCACTCATTCTTATGCCTACAACGGATTAGTGGACAACACATACCCGAAGGAATATATAGTTTTAAAACATGGGTTGTTTGTCTAGAATTTTGTTGTGTTCCTTCTATGCTAGTGAAAAGATGGTGTTGAGATTATTTTAGCATAGATTTTATTTATCATGTTCTATATAAGCATGGCTCAAGGCAAAGGTAACTTATAGCAGAAGACAAAGTGAATGAACTTTGGTGCTTACAGTTCTTTCATCCATGTTGAATAAGGTATGTAGTTCTTACATCTATGATGAATGAGCTGTGTCTTCTTGAAGTTCGTTATGTGCCTTGATTCATCTCTGATTTGAATTCATCTCATGACTTACCCAAATTGAATTGAGAGTTTCCTGCAGGGGTTAGTCCACCAAAATATCTAATGTCTACACAAGCAATTTTTAGTTCAATAACCAAACTAAACTCCATGTCCAATTTGATTAAGGGAGGCTATTTAACTTAAGCACCATGCTTAATTTAAATGCCTATAGAAGTATGATCAGTACTTTCAAACCAAAACTTTACTATGGCAGATAAAGGTAATATGAAAGTGCTATAGAGATTTATTCAACTGGAGATGAAAGAGCATGATTGTAGTTTACGAAATTGAGCATGGCTAGGAGATAGAGACAACAAAAAATTAGCAACATGGCATAAGATTTTTAAGAGAAGCTCATCCTCCAAGCTTGAATTTTGCAAGGTGTTGACGGTAGATAAGTATCATTTTTAACCATCAACATAGCATGAGAAAGGACCTAAACATAAATACTATCTAGATATAGGGGTTACACTGATAGAATTCCATGAGTTTTGGTGAATATCTATTTCTACAGGGGGTTATCAGGAAAGAACCAAAGGAGGTCCACATGCCAGATTTACATAGAGAGAAACTGACTATATTATGAAAAAATATACTCTAGAAGACTCGAGAAGATCTTCCCCCGGAGGGTAGGGCCCATAGGCCAGGCAATAGGGGCGGCCGCCCCTAGGCCTGGGCGCCCGCCCCACCCAGGTGACCAATCAGGAGCGATCTCGTGGATCCTGCCTCCACCGTCTTTGAGGATCAATAAAAAGTTGTTGATGAAGGTCGATTTGATCCAAGGGTTGTGGTGCTTCCTAGAGGGCTATATAAGCAAGGCCACTGGCCCTAGGAGAAACCCTAATTCATTAGAGAGAGAACTAATTTCATTATTCATCAAGAGAGAAGCCCCTGATCAAGCCCTAGAGCCACCATCTCAATTAGATCTCTAGTTTAGCATAGCTACATAGGATTAGAACTAGAAGGAGCCAAGCATTGCTTGATTTCCGGATCTGTTAAGAGAATACTTGGTAATTCTCTCCTACTTTTGTATTTGTTCTTATATTATTCATCTAGTTCATCATTGGCATGAATATGGCTTTAGTCTATTTTATCATATTGGATATGACTTCGCTCTGTTTGATTATGTTCTCAATTATATTATTCTTAGTCTACTTTGATTATATGCTTGGCATAGTTCGATCAAAATTATATTTAAGTATAGGATCGTATAGCGTTTGCTCATTGATATCATGGGTGAGTGGTAAACATTGTGTAGGCGTGGTGCTTATACCGTATTTATCTACGATTGCACCCTATATTCTGGATTGTGTGGTAGATCACAGGAGTGACACTCCTGTTAAGTCCTTTGTAGTCCACCTCCCGAGTATAGGGCAGGCAGAGCACAACTATTATAGGGAAGTGACGGCTATGTTCTATATCTTCCTTAGTAATATCACTATGCGTAGATATAACCTTTTATTGCCATGATTGCCAAGTGTAATTGCACTAATCATCGTATGCTTTGACTGTATAGTTAGAATAACTTAGGATTTATCCTTATAGTTCGTCTTAATCCATGCTAGTGCTATATGCTTAGAGTAATCTATTGAGATGTTTATCATTATATGTGGCTATGTGCTTATCAGTTATCTCTTATTATTCTTTATTCATATATATATATATATATATATATATATATATATATATATATATATATATATATATATATATATATATATATATTATTTATCTTGTGACACTTACCCTGTATGAGAAGATCGATAAAGACATGGTTATGCTCTCCATTATCACATGCAGTGATGCTCATTGCTCAATATCCTTAGCATCCCTTCTCAGTGGTAAAAATATAAATAACAATACCTGGATTACTCCCAGTTAAAATGCTACATCGGTATTATTTGTGCACTTGCGGATTTCATATTTATTTCAGAGGAGCATTTGCATATTTTAGTACCAGCACCTTTAGTGTCATGCTTGGTATCACAACCTAGCTTAGGTGGCGTTAGAGGTGTCAACAAGCATTTTTGGCGCCGTTGCCGGGGAAGGTTGAATTGCTATTCAAAGGATAATGAGCCATCACTTGCATCCACTAATGGGATTGAGGAAACCTACTCTACTAACCCTTCTCTACATGATTATCCTTGTTTTGTCTACTTGTGTATTTTATGCAGGGTAATAAATCATCAGGTTTGGCCATCTAGATAATTTCATCGATAATCCAGAATTATTATTCAGAAGAGCAAAAGCCAAGCTAAAAAGAGTTCAAGCAGACACATCATCATCTTAGCTTGAAGCTCCACTCTCTGATTCGAAAGGCCAACCAAGCATAGTTTGAAACTTAACACCAGAGTTTGATGCTATGGCAGACAAGTCACTTCGCGAGTTCTCAGCTCCAACTACAGCTAACATCCGGACTGGACCTGCGGCAGAGATCAGGCAAAACTTTGACCTAAAGCTGGCGTTGATCAACATGGTGCAAGCCAGTCAATTTTATGGGAAGGCACATGAAGATGCTAGTGCTCATCTCCAACACTTCTTAGAGATTTGCAGCACTTTCACCATCAAGGATGTCTCCAGAGATGCCATACTACTTCATCTCTTTCCATTCTCACTCTTGGGGAGAGCGAAGCAGTGGTTCTATGCGAATAAGGAGAAGAATACTACGTGGGCACCCTATTCCACCAATTTCCTGGCGAAGTTCTTTCCCATGGGCAAGACAAATGCTCTTTATGGGAAGATATCAAGTTTTCAGCAACAACATGATGAGTCAGTCCTAGAAGCATGGGAGCGCTTTCAAGACTACATTCTAGAATGTCCTCATCATGAAATAGAGAATTGGCTACTTATGCAGACCTTCTGTCATGGGGCTCACCAATAGTACCCGTGAGACTATGGATGCTGCCGCTGGAGGAGCATTATTATCACTTACAATCAATCAAGCCACAGCTATTGTGGAGAAAATGGCGTCCAACCAAGGTTGGAATGAAGAAAGAACTCAAACCCGCAAGAGAGGTGGAGGTATGTATGGTTGAAAACGGGAACGGGAAATTCCCGCACCGACCGACACCGAATACCGAAAATCCCGACCGAATATTGTTTTCTCGAGAAAAAACGGATTCGGGAAGAAATCCGGGAAAATACGGCGAATCCGGTGTCGAAATCGGTTAGAGTGATTTCCTGACCGAATTAGCGGATCCCGTATTTTTTCGGGAAACTACCGCAGGAAATTCCTGTTTTCAAGGTCTCCAGGCAAACGGCCCAACTCACCCCGCCGGCCCACCCAAACCCCACGCCGCGCGGCCACGTCCGTCGCCCAAAGTCCCCAAACCCTGAAACCCCACGCCACATCTCGCCCGCACGCCGCAAACCCTAAGCACCCAAATCCCCAATCTTCGCCTCTTCGGCTTCGGCAGTCTCTCTCAACTCGCCCGCACGCACGCCGCACGCCGCCGCCCACCGCAACTCGCCCGCGCCGCATTCCCTCCTCTCCGGCTCTCCCTCTCAGACTCTCAGTCTCTCTCAACTCTCAAGCGCCTCTCCAGCTCTCCTCTCCTGGGCTCCTGGCGCCTGGCGCCTGGCGGCCTGGCCTCCCTCGGTCGGCGACAACAGATCCACGACTTGGGGGGCTAGGGAGGCAGGCCGGACGCCAAGATGAAGCCACCACCAAGTGAGCAAGCTTCTGGTTCTGCATCTGCCTCATCCGCCTCCAAGCGCCGCCTCTTACTGGAGCCACCCCCACCGATGAACAGCAGCACCCTCGCGCCTTTTCCAACGGCAGGTAAAGATGTGTGAATTAGTGTATGTTTCATTTATTGGCAAAGATGTTAGATGTGTGAATCACTACATGGGATTGCTTGTTGTTAGATGTTAGATGAAACTATCAAACTAACAGATGCATGAGTAAAAGTAATTGAGTAAGGTCCAATTGCTACTGTCATTTTGATTCCCAAATGAATGTTTTACATTCATATTGCAATTGCAACCAACAGATGCATGAGTAAAAGTAATTGAGTGAGTCGAGTGTTGGACTTGGACCATTGCCTGTGTGTGGTTGCCTTGCCTGCATGTGAACTGCGAATCTGTGATGTACGGCTGTGAGTCTGTGACTTGTGTGCTATGTGATTGTTGCCTCATTGCCTGTGAACTGTGATGTACTGTGTGTGGTTGCTTCATTCTGATTCTGGGTTGCTTTCATAGTTTCATCCGTATATGCTTCAATGCATGGTTGCAATTATTGCGTCGAGCTAACTGTTTTAAGTGGTTACATGTATATCGATGTTTCCGTTTTGTGTTATCGATTCCCGATCGTAATCGACACGTTTCCGATCGAAGTATTCCGTTCCCGATATCCCGTAATATCGAATTCGTTTTCCCGTCCGGCTTTCCCGTTCCTGCCACCGTTCCCGGTCATATAATGCAGGAGCGGGAATGATTACGGTGTTTTCCCGACCGTTCCCGACCGTTTTCAACCCTAGAGGTATGCACCAGCTAAAGGAGGTAGACATATTGTCTGTCAAGATGGACCTACTTATGAAGAGGCTCGATGAGAGAGCCGGCGAGAAGAAGGAAGTCATGCACATTTATGATTCCCGCATGACTTGTGAAGAGTTTGGAGACACTGGACATCCAGGAAGCAATTGCCCAGAACTACAAGAGGATGTGAACTACCTCAACAATAACAACAACTACTACTATCATCCTCAACAGAATCAAGGCTAGAATCAACAGCAAAGGCCTAACTACTCAGGTAACTACTTAGGTAATTATCAAGGTAATAATTCTTTTAATCAACCACCTTTGAGAGAGTTAGTGCTTAATTAAGGAAAGTTAATGGATAGTCTGTCTAAGAAATTAGCATCCAATGACAAAACATTAGAAACAATTAATAATAGAATGGATAGCTTTTCTACTGCTATTAAGAATCAGCTCAGCTTTAATAAGATGCTAGAGTCTCAGCTGCAACAACTTGCCAATATTGTTTCTACTAACCAAGGTAAAATTCTGGGACAACTGGAAGATCTAGAAACTGCAAATCTTGTAGACTTATTTAATGCAGGAAGTTATTAGAGTGACCCTATCTCCAAAGGATAGAACGATGAGACTGTACCAATCAAGAAAGGTGATCCAGGAAGACCTGTCATCCCGATCTCCATTGGAAGCGTGAATTTCAACGAAGCTATCTGTGACTTTGGTGCAAGCATCAACATCATGCCTAAGATGATCTATGATAAAATGTTTAATTATCCTTTATTGTATACAACCATGTGCTTGTAGCTTGCAGACCAGTCACTTTGCTACACCAAGGGAATCTTAGAAGACATTTGTGTACGAGTAGGCAGCTCATATGTTCCTATAGATTTTGTGGTAATAGAGACAGGTGGTGATAAGAAGTCGCCCATCATTTTGGGACGACCGTTCTTGAACACCGCTGGAGCTATCATGTACGCTAACACTGCCAAGATACGTTTCAACATCAAAGGAAAAAGAGAGACCTTCTTCTTTAAGGATAGAATGTTGTAGTTCCCTGCACACCCAAAACATCCCTATGAGCCAAAGAAGAAGAACAATCAGAGGAACAAGAACAAGAGCAAGAAGCCACAACAAATGGAATCAGCGAGAGTGATCACTGCAGTCCACAGAGAGCATGATCATCAGCTCAGGTCCCCATACCTGCTCAAGAGACACGACCCAGGTGTCCCAACCATTGAATGCACAATCAACAGGAGCTCCTTTTAGAAATCTATCTGTGACACTGGATCGGGCGTCAACATAATGGCCAAGGTAACTTATGAATATCTATATGGTACTATGCCTTTAAACCCAACCTATGCGCAGCTGCAGATGGTGGACCAATCATTTCGCTTTGTGGACGAAATAGCTAAGAACGTCCCCATACAAATTGATGACCACTTCATCCCGATGACTTCTTAGTCATCGACATGGGAGAAGATGAGTACGATCCACCGATCATCCTAGGGAGACCATTCCTAAGCACCACCAAAGCCATCATCTACATTGCAATAGGAGAAGTACATTTCTAATTCCTCTCAGAGAAGGTACGCCGCTATTTCAATAGTAACTATATAGTTGACGAAGAACCCAAGAAGAACAGAACCAGAAGAAGGCGCCGTAACCGCACCTAGAAGAATCAGATCCCCAAGGTTGGATAGGCTGACTATAAAGGAGAGGTATCAAGATATGAAGATCGATTTCCCGAAGACAATACATCTCCTGAGAGAGAAGCTGTACCATCAACAGAGAGTGACTCAGTCACTAAGGAGTACAAAGAAGATAAGACAGAAAAGCAAGCTTCCTCCTCAAAGTCAACCTCACCAACAAAACAGGTATGGAAAGTAAAAATAAATTCAATGTCAGACTCAGCACAATCAGAAGCACCACTCGATCCATCCGAGGTGCCCCGGAATGATTAGAGCGAACAAGAGGTTATTTGGAGGACCCAAATCACCGAACACTATGCCAAGAGGTAACTTGGTAGTTATCAATATTTCCCTCTTTAGTTCTGCATTTAATTTTTGCATCATATTTACTTTCTTTTATCACATGTTTAGTTACACTTTATTTTTGCATAGGAAAGAAAATAAATATGTCTTGTATTACATCATAAAATTACTAAGCCCCATGCAAATAAATTTGTGGCATAAAACCCATAAGTCTACTTGCTGTGGTGGCATAAAAATAAAATAAAGAAGCATTCATCATCCTTTATAATTTCTTGCATAATATAAATATAAAAGCATAAAAATATGGCAACACGAGATCCTGCTAGAAAGATACATCTGTTAAGAGGTTCTAGATGCTCAAGGCTTAGAGGTTTATCACTAACATTTAATCAAGTTCGACAAGCTTTGTTATCTATTTTGAGCTTCATAGAATTTGAAGGATCAACAGACAGAAGGACAATATGTCCCCTGTCGGAGTGCTGTCTCAACAATCATCATCATAAGCACTCTGATGAAGGGAGTATAACTTCACTGTCTGCCTGCTTCATCAAGCAAGACTATGTCAACATCCAGCTTGAGGGAGAGCATCCCCATGTATCCAACTAAGTATTTTCTTACCTACTTATTTTTGTTTTGATATATGAAACAAATAAAAAGATGCATAACCTATAGAAACCCAAATAAATGTTATATATATATATATAATCTTTAAGTTTGATAAATAAATATAGGAGAGTGTGCTAAGTTTCATCTTGCTAAGTGAACCCCTAGAATAAACTCTTATATGGAAATGATGAATAGTTGCTCTACCATAATTCCTTTTAAGTACCTAGTTTTCAACCTCGAGCTCTCCTGAGTTTTAGGCACAATGGTTTCGATTTAAGATTTGCTTTAAACCTGAACCTATGGGTAGCGAATGCTTGATCTAAGTCTAGGTAGTTGATGGATATGATATGGGAAGGTTTTGAGCTGTTGTCTATCATGTTCCTAGAGATACTAGAGTTCTGGAGAATTTATCTTTTGAAAATTAACTTGCTATATGATGAGTTCCTGTATGACGAGAGTTTGAATTCCTACCACAGCCATATACATGTTTATAGATTAGAAAACCTTATATTCATATTTACTATTTATGAGCATTGAGTATGGTTAGGCTGTGTCGATCCTTAGGAACTGGTCATGCGGTTAAAATTGAGATCCACCTATACACTCTACCTATATATGCTGCTTCTACCCTGGAGGTACGCATTCATATCCACCCATATATTCTGCTTCTACCCTAGAAGTACGAATCCAAATATATTCCATTCAGATCCACCCAGAAAATAGTTCTACTCTTATACTGGGAGTGAACTGTCCAAAAATATCCCTATCATCCATTTTATCCCTTGCTAGCCAATAAAGCTCCAAACATCCAGTTATGTTACCTCATGTTATTATGTTCCAAAAGAGGCTTGGCTATTCTATGAAAAAAATAAAAAAAGAGAAAGAAAGAAAAACAAAAGAAAGAGGACAAATGTCCCACTCAAAATAAAGAGAGATTTAGCAGCCCAAGTTTTCCTCAAAGTTTCCAAGTTTCTAAGAGAGGTATATGAAATTTCTCAAAGGAGCTAAGTATTCACCATCGTCATTCCTTTACCCCTTATAACCACTTCTACCCCATTCTCTATTTATCCATTTACCACCACCTACCATACAACCCATACACATGCATATCTTGATTTGACTTTATGACTCGTTCCTTTAGATCCATAGTTTTGATTATGCAATATATGTTTCGCTGTCTCCCCACCTATGAGCTCCACATAAGCCTATTAGAAGTAGGGTGAGAGAGAGAAGGCATAATGTTACTATGCTACCAAAAATACCACATATTTTGAGAGGAGAGAAAAGGCATACACCATAATTTCCTTGGAGAGGATCCAGAAATACCATAAAGGAGAGATTTGGAAGGGTCATACATAGGAATCTCTGAGTTTTATTTTGAAAATATAGCAAAACTCTAGAATAATAGTTGATCAAAGAGCTTGAAACATGGCGCTTGACTTGACCGTTCTGTCTTTCAACTACTCAAGACCCAAGTGACGGCAACAAGCCCCCTGGTGGAAGGTAATATGAGTGAGTTTTTCATCAGAATAGTTTACTTTAATCCGAAGGAGAGTTCTTGTTTGAATGCATGTGTACCTATAAGGCATGAAAGTATTGTAGCAACTCCTAATCTATCACTGAGTCTATCTTTGCTCAGGGATGAGCAAAAGATAAGCTTGGGAGAGTTTATTGACGGTAGATAAGTATCATTTTTAACCGTCAACATAGCATGAGAAAGGACCTAAACATAAATACTATGTAGATATAGGGGTTACACTAACAGAATTCCATGAGTTTTGGTGAATATCTATTTTTGCAGGGGGTTATCAGGAAAGAACCAAATGAGGTCCACATACCAGATTTACATAGAGAGAAACCGACTATACTATGAAAAAATATACTCTAGAAGACTCGAGAAGATCTTCCCCCGGAGGGTAGGGCCCATAGGCCAGGCAACAGGGGCGGCCGCCCCTAGGCCTGGGCGCCCGCCCCACCCAGGTGACCAATCAGGAGCGATCTCGTGGATCCTGCCTCCACCGTCTTCGAGGATCAATAAAAAGTTGTTGATGAAGGTCGGTTTGATCCAAGGGCTGTGGTGCTTCCTAGAGGGCTATATAAGCAAGGCCCCTGGCCCCAGGAGAAACCCTAATTCATTAGAGAGAGAACTAATTTCATTATTCATCAAGAGAGAAGCCCCTGATCAAGCCCTAGAGCCACCATCTCAATTAGATCTCTAGTTTAGCATAGCTACATAGGATTAGAACTAGAAGGAGCCAAGCATTGCTTGATTTCCGGATCTGTCAAGAGAATACTTGGTAATTCTCTCCTACTTTTGTATTTGTTCTTATATTATTCATCTAGTTCATCATTTGTATGAATATGACTTTAGTCTATTCTATCATATTGGATATGACTTTTCTCTATTTGATTATGTTCTCAATTATATTGTTCTTAGTCTACTTTGATTATATGCTTGGCATAGTTCGATTAAAATTATATTTAAGTATAGGATCGTATAACGCTTGCTCATTGATATCATGGGTGAGTGGTAAACATTGTGTAGGCGTAGTGCCTATACTGTATTTACCTGCGATTGCACCCTATATTTCAGATCGTGTGGTAGATCACATGAGTGACAGTCCTGTTGAGTCCTTTGTAGTCCACCTCCCGAGTATAGGGCAGGCAGAGCACAACTATTACAGGGAAGTGACAGCTATATTCTATATCTTCCTTAGTAATATCACTATGCGTAGATATGACCTTTTCTTGCCATGATTACCAAGTGTAATTGCACTAATCATCGTATGCTTTGACTGTATAGTTAGAATAACTTAAGATTTATCCTTATAGTTCGTCCTAATCCATGCTAGTGCTATATGCTTAGAGTAATCTATTAAGATGTTTATCATTATATGTGTAATGGAGACGGGGTTCCCGATCTTCCGTCAGGTTAAAGATAAACAACGATTTGTTCGGAGAGCGACACACCGATCCGGCTTCAGGTCACAAAGACCCAAACCCTGGAACCTTAGCACCACGTCTCCTCTGGTTATCAACCGTGTCACAATCCGGTTGACCTCGCCAAGAAGGCTAATCCCTGCTGTGAATCGAAGAACACAAGCAAGAACAAGATAAAACACAACTCAATTAAAGTGACAATTGTAGATGAATGATTAAGCACTCGAAGTTGGGGTCTTGCAAACCGATAACGGCGACTGTTCAATGACAGATTGATCTAAAACAAAATCCAAACCCTAAAGTAGGTGGTGGCTACTGATTATATAGCCTAAGGGACGTCCAAGAATCCCTCTTCACGTCCTAAAGGTGTCCCAACATGTTACAAGGCCCAACGGCCCAAAAGAAGGTGTCGCAGCACCGTGACAGATTCTGGACGCTGAGTTGTTTCGACGATTCCCATTGATTCCGAAGAGATTTTGATGTGAAACCACATGGATTGGCTTCCTTATCAAATTATCTTTCCATCCATATGTGGACCATCGAAAACAGAGTTCGGATGCGTCCTGGACATCCGTTTTATTGCAGACTGGTCCTGATGGCCGAGACAGACTCGAACTCGGATTGGACTGAGCCTCTGGCTTGGCTTGGACGTCCTTGCTGGCCTCCTAAGGTGGTGGCCAAGGAGGTGGACGTCTAAGGCCATATCTTTGGTGTTCTCTATCTTCTTGGGGCATGCTCCAACTTGGGCCTGGGTCCCAAGGATGTCTAACAAGCCCATAACAACAGTGTAGCTCTCACCAGAAATAGCGACATAATATACTGGTGATTTGGAGGCCTTGCCTATGTGATATTGATATGGAACCAGATCTATTTGAAAGCTTATCAAACAAGCTTTCCATCAAGTGCTCATTGACCTCGATCGCACTCTGGATGGATGAGTTATGGCCTTCCCAATGAGGCACTGTCGGGCTGTCGACGAACCAAAAGTTCAACTTTGATGAACTTCTGTTATGAAACACATTTGAACCTATAATCAAATAGTGACATGTACATGTGGAACCAAGTGAATTATAACCAAAGCCACTATGCAAATGTAGGAAGGAGCACACCTTATAATCATTGTTCATATCTGAAGGTGCCATGTCCTCATCATCCTCCCCTTCTTGACAACAAACCGTCCTCGGTTTGAGCTTAGCTGGTGGACAAGTTGTCGGTAGTAGCCAACATTGCTCCCCTTCTTGAAATTTAACCTGTTGCCTCATTACAAAACTTGGGGAACTCGACATGACAAGATTATAGCAATTGCAATCCTTTGGTTGATCATACTTTTGCACCATATAAGGAGATTTCAGATTTGAACAAATATAGACACGATGCACCTTATACTCTCCTTTACAATTATATTTTCCAATAAAATGATATGTATGTCTAGAGAACCATGGCAAATCAGCATAGGCATAAAGTTTCTCCTCTAAAGAACTAAGATTACACGGAACATCAAGTTCAATGTAACCCAAAGTATTTGAAGAATACAATAATTTCAGCTCATCAACTTCACTAGCATTATGAATTACAAGTCTATTTTCAGCACAAGTGCTCATTTTTAGCACACATATAGCGTGATCATTCTTCAATGATTGCATGGGTATAACATAAATATCATGATGCAAGTCATCTTTGTCACAAGAAATATCAAGCAAATCATCTTGTGACAAAGGTAAATCAAGCGAATGCTCCACTAAAATTTTCTCTATCATAGCATGATTGGTGGAAAAATTCAACACATCAAGAGAACTCTCATATTCTGTGAGTTTAGCATCATGAGCATTACCTTTGCTCTCATGTTCAGCAGGGGTAATAGTTGATGGTTCTGATTTTTCACATGAGGCTATGAGCTTCTCATTTTCTATCACGTCATCCTTGCTCTTTTCTACATTGTCCTGCAAAAGGTTAGGCATAGCAGGAGGAATAACAACCGACTCTTCCTCTAAATGGTGCACCTCATCATATGAAAGTCAAAACAGGAGGTGGATTAACAAAGGTTTCTCGCATAAGAAGTTTCATATCATTCCAAGTTTGAGGCTTATCAGAAGGATCTAAAGACTCCCACCAAGATAAAGCAGAATGTCGTAAAACACTAACTATATTTTTTACCTTCCTCCTTGGACACATAAAGCGAGTAGCAAATATGTTGTCGATGGCAATTTCCCACTTCATGTACTCATCAGCACCTATACCATCATAAGTCGGTGGATATGAATAACCTGTCATTGTTAGAAGACAACAAAAGACAATAGAAAAATATTATTCCTATCAAATGACTATGTGGTTGTAGTGGTGTCACTTTTGACAGCAAGTGGAAGCGTCTTACCAAGCTCTTACAAAGTTCTTACCAATGCAAACAGTGGGCGGTACAACCGGCGGCTGGTTCGTGATACCTATGAGGTAGTGGTACCGAGATTGCAAGGACCTTTTTTCTGTACTGATCTGAAGTATGTATGTGGAGTTTGGGAGGCACAAAAAAAACAAATATATATATGTGGCACACAAGTCAGTGACAGACAGCAATATTGAATAAATGTCCAGAGCACTTATCCTAGTTGCTGGCCTATACGTGTTCCTATCACCAGTTGTGACAAACAAGAGAGGAAACAAGGATGAAAGGAAACAAGTATTAAAGGTAGCAACGGATATAAACAAGGCAAAAGGTACCACAAACAATAGAGCTATTGAGTGTTCCTTATGTGCTCCTTTTCAATATCTTCTATTCTCTTTTACTATTTTTTTTCTTTTATTTTTTTTATCCAATCTTTTTTTCTTGCTTTTGATCTTTTGATATTTTTTTCTCAGCAAGGAGCACACAGGAATAAACCATAAAAAATTTGAGCTCAATTGAATAAAAGATGTGGCCTATAGAAAATTAGGACTGTGCTCTAAAAAGCATACCAAAACTTGTGGGCCCAGAACCTTAATTTTCCTAATCGAATTTCGCAAATCTAATTTTTACGAACCCAGCAAAGCTGGGATGAAATAGATCTAAAATTTTCTGGCGTTCTCCGTAGATATAAAATTTTCCCCGTTTCGAGTTCGGATGCAAAAGTTATGACTGTTTTAAGGAAGCTGCTCGAATCAGGGTTTTAGTGGACACAAGATGCAAACCGATGGTGATACGGAATAGCGGCGGGTGGAGGAATCAACACAAATTAGAAAAGAACACAATCTAAACCAGCAACAAGACTTTGACCTAGGACACAAACTCAACAAAGCGAACTCTGAAACTGAAATATGCAAAGGCTATGGCGCGGAAGGTTCTAGGACAGGAAAAACAAGTATGGCACTGGACTATGGGACGAATGCGAAATCAAACTAAACTAGGGTAAAATTGAACCTGACGGTATACCTGAAGCTCTGATACCAATTAATGGAGACGGGGTTCCCGATCTTCCGTCAGGTTAAAGATAAATAACGATTTGTTCGGAGAGCGACACACCGATCCGGCTTCAGATCACAAAGACCCAAACCCTGCAACCTTAGCACCACGTCTCCTCTGGTTATCAACCGTGTCACAATCCGGTTGACCTCGCCAAGAAGGCTAATCCCTGCTGTGAATCGAAGAACACAAGCAAGAACAAGATAAAACACAACTCAATTAAAGTGACAATTATAGATGAATGATTAAGCACTCGAAGTTGGGGTCTTGCAAACCGATAACGGCGACTGTTCAATGACAGATTGATCTAAAACAAAACCCAAACCCTAAATTAGGTGGTGGCTACTGATTATATAGCCTAAGGGACATCCAAGGATCCCTCTTCACGTCCTAAAGGTGTCCCAACATGTTACAAGGCCCAACGGCCCAAAAGAAGGTGTCGCAGCACCGTGACAGATTCTGGACGCTGAGTTGTTTCGACGATTCCCATTGATTCCGAAGAGCTTTTGATGTGAAACCATATGGATTGGCTTCCTTATCAAATTATCTTTCCATCCATATGTGGATCATCGAAAACAGAGTTCGGATGCGTCCTGGACATCCGTTTTATTGCAGACTGGTCCTGATGGCCGAGACAGACTCGAACTTGGATTGGACTGAGCCTCTGGCTTGGCTTGGACGTCCTTACTGGCCTCCTAAGGTGGTGGCCAAGGAGGTGGACGTCTAAGGCCATATCTTTGGTGTTCTCCATCTTCTTGGGGCATGCTCCAACTTGGGCCTGGGTCCCAAGGATGTTTAACAAGCCCATAACAACAGTGTAGCTCTCGCCAGAAATAGCGACATAATATACTGGTGATTTGCAGGCCTTGCCTACGTGATATTGAGATGGGACTAGATCTATTTGAAAGCTTATCAAACAAGCTTTCCATCAAGTGCTCATTTACCTCGATCGCACTCTGGATGGATGAGTTATGGCCTTCCCAATGAGGCACTGTCGGGCTGTCGACGAACCAAAAGTTCAACTTTGATGAACTTCTGTTATGAAACACATTTGAACCTATAATCAAATAGTGACATGTACATGTGGAACTAAGTGAATTATAACCAAAGCCACTATGCAAATGTAGGAAGGAGCGCACCTTATAATCATTGTTCATATCCGAAGGTGCCATGTCCTCATCAATGTGGCTATGTGCTTATCAGTTATCTCTTATTATTCTTTATATATATATATATATATTATTTATCTTGTGACACTTACCCTGTATGAGAAGATTGTTAAAGACATGGTTATGCTCTCCATTATCACATGCAGTGATGCTCATTGCTCAATATCCTTAGCATCCCTTCCCAGTGGTAAAAATATAAATAACGATACCTGGATTACTCCTGGTTAAAATGCTACATCGGTATTATCTGTGTGCTTGCGGATTTCATATTTATTTCAGAGGAGCATTTGCATATTTTAGTACCAGCACCTTTAGTGTCATGCTAGGGATGACAACCTAGCTTAGGTGGTGTTAGAGGTGTCAACACAAGGCAGAATTAAACTTGGATAGATATGATTCAATGTTGCATGATGATTGGTTGGACATACCTTGCATTGTCATCCTTCGTCTTTTTGCTCCAAGCCTGGAACAATTAGTGACAAAAATGTCTGAAGGAATATTTTCGCAACTATATTTCTATGCTCACTTCACAAGGGCAAAAAGGTGAAAGCTCATGTTATCCCTCGAAAGTGCCTGCCTTAGGACACAAGCTCGTCCTTGGGAAACCTTGAATTGTGCTTCTAATTGGTGAAGTGGTTTTCCCTCCAACACCAATCTTTGGGTACCTATCTCAAGATTCACACAATAAGATCTGCAATATTTATGATAAACGTATGCATCTACAACCACCCTTTCAAAGTTTTTATGAGTAGGGAGTATGAGGGGTTGAAGATCTCGTGTGTGGTAATGTTGGAGAGACCAATTGAATTAGGAGATTTCTCATACGAGTATGGATTCGATGAGGTGCTCATGAAGTAACTTCCATGCTCATTGATGCTATCTTTCTTTTCAAACTCCAAGGGTGTTTCTTTATGGATGTCTATAAGCAACAAGTTTGTCTCTATCATTCCATGCCTATGACATTCATCAGACATTTTATTGTCCAAGATTTCTCATGGATTGGTGTTTCTAGGGTTGGTCTCGTCTAAGGCTTCCGTCAAACTTGGATGAGTCATGTTCATTGAAGAGATTGATTTAAGCTCACCATTTGGATCCAAGCCAAGTTTGGATCCTATCCATAAGGCTTTGTCCTTGTCCATCCATTCTTTGATAATGGCATATGCATTCTTCGTATATTCTAGGCAATTCTTAATACATTCCTGCCATTGTCATTGCTCTTCTTGGCCATCCTTGTAGTCTTTATGATTCCTATGATTTGGTTGTCTTAATGGATTTCTAGGGTCATCATGAGACTTAGGAGAGAGAGCATAAGAGGGATCATCAGGGTCAAGGATGGGTTGAAGGATGGGTTCAGATAAGACATCTAGTGTAGACATAGAAGGAGAGAAGGTAGGATTGACTTCTAAATGGCTTGGCTCTCCTTCTATGGCATCACTAGACATGTCGTCCTTGAATTCTTCTTGATGTCCTATATGTGAATAAGGACGCTTCCTAAGAGACTCTTCCTTAAGATGAGTTGGATTATATTCACTTGGAGGTCTCTTATGTGGACGAGGTTTCATTGTTCTCCCAAAATCAATGAGATCACCCTTAAATTTAAAAGGGTTTTCCAAAGGTGGAATTTCTTCTTCCCTTGGAGGATTTTGGGATATTAATGATTCGGGACTAATAGCTAAATCTTGGGATTGGAATAGTTATGATTTGACTATAAAAACTTCCTCTTCTTGTTCGGGGGATGATTCCTTCTCTTCCTCTAGGAGTTCATCATGAATGCTAGTGTAGGTGGTGCGTCTAAGGATTTTGTCAAGGACAAGCCTTGCTTCACTAACAGACAAAGAAAGGAAAGATCCTCCAGAGGCTGCATTAAGGTCTTACGTATCATCCTTGCTAAGACCCAAATAAAAATATTGAAGAAGAATCGGGTCTGGAATATCAAGGTCTGGGCCAGTGATGATGAGGTCATTAAAACAATCCTAGGATGCATCAAGAGGCTCTTTCTCATGTTGTTTAGAAGTTAGAACTTCTATTCGAAGGTGGGCCACTCTAGAGATGGAAAAGAATTTCAAGCAAAATTTAGAGCATAACATCTCCTAGTCTCCTTGCATACTTCCTACGGTCAGTTTGTATCACTGTTTAGCTATTCCCGTCAAAGAGAACAGAAAGAGCTTCCATCTTAAGGTCTCATCAGACATGCTAGCGATATGCAAGCGTGCATAGGTCTGTTCAAACTCTTGTAGGTGCGAGTATGGGTCTTCGCTGTCTTCTCCCGAGAAGGATTGTTCCCGAATCATGTTTATAAAACACGGGCGTAGCTCATAGCCAGGTGTTAGGATAGGCTTTGAAGATTCTGGTGGCTTAGAGCTCGCACTTGTGGGTTTAGCAAATTGATAGATAGGAGTGGAATTCATAATAGTAAATAAAAGAAAAGAAAAGAATGAAGGGATAAAAAGAATAAAAGTATAATACAAGGTTAAGCAAGGTTCGAAGTTAACACAACA
Source organism: Saccharum hybrid cultivar R570 (assembly GCA_038087645.1). NCBI lineage: Eukaryota > Viridiplantae > Streptophyta > Magnoliopsida > Poales > Poaceae > Saccharum > Saccharum hybrid cultivar. The sequence continues at coordinate 4,437,327 of JAQSUU010000333.1, forward strand.
ACCGTGTGTAGGGTTATGAGGGTGCTACGCTAGCCATAAAATCAAAATTTTTGACCTCATAAACCAGGATCTACTGCTAGTTACTAGTTACAGGATTACCACTAGACGCGCAGGTGCAGCGAAAGTGATTCAATGTAGTCGAACGCGTCGTAGCAGTGCCATGCAGTTGTGTGGTCATCTGTCATGTCTACCCTCTGCTCGCTGATCATCCCTCTCGTGTGGTTCGTCCTTGTGCTCCAGATGCAGCAGCTCCAAGGTATCCCACACGTACTAGGAAGAAGCGTTGCGCCTCCAGACTACTAGGTCCACGAGGAGCAGTAGGCGTGGGCGTGGGGGCGATGGTGGCTACCTAATGGCATGAGTTACCTTGGCTGCGCCCCCTCCCTCTCTTATATAGGCACCTCTAATCAGCCTCAAGTTGGAAGCCCAATTAGAAAACCCTAAGCCTAGTCAAATTTGGGTCCAACCCAAATTTGGCTTCTAGCCCCTTAAGCGTGCAACCCTATGGGTTCATGCACACGTAGACATGGCCTGAGTACTCCTACTCGACCATTAGTTGATAGCAGTCTCTAGCAAGATGTGTCAACTCCTATGTGTACGCAAAGATCATATCAGACGAACCACCACAAACCATATACATGTTATTCCTTTTGCCACACGATATTTGGTCCAATTCATAGGTTAACACTTAACCTAAGCACGGCCATGCATTTGTTGATCTAATCATTAGAGTGTTCCATTGATATCTCTCTCACATAGAGAGGGGCAAATTCCATCTTGATTGTCTATGTCTCACAACATGTTTCTTGATAAACCCGAAGATCACCTTTATAACTACCCAATTACGGAGTAGCATTTGATAGTCTCTAAGTAGGTCATTTCACATCTTGAGTACATACAACAATCTCAGGTCTAAGGACATAACGTACATAATGTGAATCAAGACAATAACAACATCTCACGTTGGGTCAGTCCAGCCTACATGTCACACATGTGCCCACATTATTAGTTTGACATCTCTATGTCTATGACTTGTGAAACATAGTCATCAACTAATAATGTGCTGATCTAATATTCATGTGTGTCCTAACATGAACTCTGATCAGGGACCATTCTAGAATAACCATACAAGTAAAAGAGTTTCACAAACAATTCACATAATTGCTAATCGATACAAGTTGTCTTTAATGGATATTCAATGGACTCATAATATGTCATGGATACAAGGCAATATAATCATCTCTATGATAACCTCTAGGGCATACTCCCAACACCGTGTCCCCGACAACGGCGCCAGAAAGCTTGTTGGTATATTTTAACACACACAGATAAATCTACAAGTACATGGATACCGCTGTAGCTTTCACCCAGAGGGTTTTAAATATCGTATCCATAGGGAAACGTGTGAGGTTAACTACGGTCCAACTTAACCTGGAACAGCAACAAGACTTAAGAAGGTTGGGAGTGTAGAGGAAATTGCCAAGGTCTTCTCATTCTAATCTTAGTAAGCTATGTCTTCTACTATTCTATCTGGGGACATTGCTTAAGAAAAGACACCAGCAAAGGATGCTTTCCTTAGCAACCAGGTCCTACTTGGCCTACAAATGGGAGGTAGACTACCGAGGATTCAATGAACTATATATATATATATATATATATATATATATATATATATATATATATATATATATATAGAGAGAGAGAGAGAGAGAGAGAGAGAGAGTAAAGTTATATATATAGTAGCTATCACAATCGTGAATCTACCACCGATTCGGAAAGTAGGGTGCATCTATGAGTTATCTGAGCCTAAGCGCCATGCTTACACTACGTACAATACTTTAACCTAAGCCGAATAGATTAAAGTGCTCAAAAGAGACTCGCAAACCAAGAGAACAATATGAACAATGTTGCTTACTAAAATAAGAAGTTGATTACCAGAGAAATCTTAAACATAGGTTGACTTCTGCTAAGGTACAAGCCGTAGAGGGATCACCGATAGGCCAGCACCTCCTCTAAACTCTTTCCTCTCTCTACCTCTCTATTTCTAAAGACTAGATCCTAATGAGGACTAATCTCTCTTGAATGCTGGCTCTTGAGAGGTTGATCCTTTCATGGGACCCCTCTCTTGATCCTCACTAGAAAATATGAATTAGGGTTTCAGGATGCCTCTGCCTCAAGGGGTACAAGGCTGCTTATATAGGCCGGCGGGATGAACCAGAGCCCTCGGATCAAACCGATTTAAGCAACGGCGTAGATTGGACCTCAATGGCGGTGGGAAACCGACTTGCGAAGGACGCTGACAGGTGGGACCCACCTAGGTCGCCTGACCTGGGGGTGGGTCGGCCGACCTGGCTCAATGCTAGGTGGGCCCCCCTTTCAGAGGGTCGCCTTCTAGTGTCTTTTGGTGTTCGGGATGCGGGTCAAATCTCTTTCTAATGTCAGTTTGCTTGTTTGGAGAGTATGACAATGGTCCTAGCGCTGTTTTCTGGATAAATCCTCCTACATTATATAAATCACCAAAGCTCATGGAATTCATTAGTTTAAACCCCTAAACCTATGTTGGTGATCATCTTTTCATATTTATACAAGTTATGTTGACAGTTTATAATTGATGTTAGTGACCATCAACATCCGGTCAGAGAAAAACCGCTCTAGAACCTCTCTGTTGTTGACCTGACACAGGCTAGCTCAGAGTCTGGTCGTACCAGGGGCAAGTCCGGTCAGTACTTAATGCATGAGCATGAATTCACTTGACCGTTGAAGATCAATGCGTGATGTTTGAAGCCAGGCCACGTGGTGACCATCTGTGGACCAACACAGACGACCGAACGCAGGGCAGCGTTCGGTCAGCCCAAGTCTGCCTAATGGCTCTTTGATCTTTAGGGCTCTATAAATAGGAAGGTACCGGCTTGGGGCTCACACTCTTAGCACTTTGACATACTTGACATCCTTGTGAGCCTAAGCAAACACCTTCCACTCATCTCCATCCTTGATTCATCATCAAAGTGAGATTGAGAGTGATTCCTAGTGCATTTGCTTGAGTGATTGCATCTAGTGGCACTTAGGGATCATTGTGGCTGTGGAGTTCTTGTTACTCTTGGTGGTTGCCACCACCTAGACCGCTTGGAGCAGCGGAGGAGCATCAGCATGAGTTGGTGATTGTTCGTGGCCATCTCCCGGTGATTATGAGGGGTCTTGTACCTTCCCCAGCGGAGAGTTGAAAGGTAACTCTAGTGGATTGCTCGTGTCATTAAGTTACCTCACTTATGGGTAGGTTCTTGTGGTGTCCAACATGTGGATGAGGTTCGTGCTACACCTCTTGGCAACCGAACCACCAAGTGTTGGTCGACACAACAGGGACTAGCGTGCTAGCAAGCACGTGAACCTCAGGAGAAAAATCGTGTGTCTCCATTATGATTGATTCATTGGATATCTCCTGGTGATTGGTCTCCTTGTTGTGATTGGTTCATTCCTCGACGCGGCGATATAAAGGTCATATTCCTCTCATTTATATTCTCACAAACTAGTTGTAATAAGCTCTTTAGTGTAATTAGTTTTGAGAGCTTGTCTTACCTTTGCTAGTGTAGCTTCTCACCTAGTTGAGCTCTTTAGTATAGCTAGCTTTTGAGAGCTCGCAGTGACTTAGCCATTGATTGTCTTAGAAATTATAGCAACTAGAATTGTTGGGATAGGTGGCTTGCAACACTTGTTAGAGCTAGTGCAAAAAGCTTTATAGCCAATTAGTTGTCTAACAAGTTTGTCTAGTGATTTATAGATTTTCAATTAGGCTATTCATCTCCCCTCTAGCCAATTAGGACCTTTCAAGTGGTATCGGAGCCGTGGTCACCATTTAATCAAGGCTTAACAAACTTGGTGCATAAAAGATTGCTCAAATTATGTTCAACCATATTAGGGGTAAACCACTGTTCTTTGATGGTACATCATTTGACTATTGGAAGAGAAAAATAAAGATATACCTTGGTTCAATCAATGAAAAGGTGTGGGATGTGGTAGAGAATGAGTTTGTGATTCTTGACCCTACCAATCTCACTGACAATGACAAGATCAATAAGCAATACAATACCACGGCACTCAAAAGACATTAAAAACTATCATCTTTTGAGGTGGATTGAAGGATGTATCTCCCAATGAGGTACTTGGAGATGTCATGACCGAAGATCAATACAATGATGATGATGATGAGGTTGTGAAGGAGGAAGACAAGAAGAAGAAAAGTGTGGCATTAAAAGTGGGTACTTCATCCTCTAAGAACAAGAGCAAGGGCAAAGCTAAGAAGGAAGATTCAAGTGATGAGGAGTGCTCAAACGATGATAGTGATGATGAAGCTCTAGCTCTCTTTGTGCGCAAGTTTGGTAAGATGATGAAGATGGTCTATCATACAAGAAAGAGAAGAGATGACTCCAAGAACAAGGAATATGTGAGGTTGTGCTACAAGTGCAAGAGTCCCAATCACATTGTAGCGGATTGTCCCTACAATAGTGACAATGAAGAGAATGAGAAGAAGAAGAACAAGAAAGAAAAGAAGGAGAAGAAGGAAAAGAAGATGACCTTTAAGAAGAAGAAGGGTGGCTCCTATGTTGTCACATGGGATAGTGATGCCTCTACTAATGATGACTCAAGTGATGATGACAAGACATCCAAGAAGAAGAAGGCTCTTGCAAGTATTGCTATCAACAACAAGCCTTTATTATTTGACACTACATCATGCTTCATGGCCAAAGCCACTAAGGTAAAATATGATGAAAGTGATGATAGTGAATGTGAAAGTGATAGTGATGATGATAATGAATTCTCTAATGAACAACTCATGGACATGCTAGAACAAGCTAATTCAATAATTAACAAGAAGAGTAAGAAGAGCAAAGATTTACAAAAGAAACTTGATGCTCTTGAGCAATCCTTTGAAAAGCTCAATGCTACTCATGAGAGGTTAGAGGAAGCCCATGAGAAGCTTGGTAGAGCTCACACCAAGCTTGGAAAATCTCACTCCTTGCTCCTTGAACAAGATAAGGAAAGGGTTATAGTATCATGTGATGTGGGCATAACATGTGACTTGATTGATAAATCTTTTTACGAACCCATTGTTATTACTCCCACTAACCCTTCATATAGCTCATCATCCACCATCACTTCTATCTCTACTACTAGTGATGGTTTCACTTGTGATGCCTCACTAATGGTTGAGAATGAGACTCTTAAAAGAGAGATAGAGGCCCGCTTGCTAAAGTGCTTGGGTAGACAAAGGTTTATGGCGGTGAGACTCGCTTGCTAAAGTGTTTGGGTAGCCAAAGGTTCTCTCTTAACAAAGAGGGATTAGGCTATACCCCCAAGAAAGGCAAGGTGGCCTTTGCTACTCCCAAAGTTAGCTTTGTGAAGAGCAATGGTCGGTTTTACAATAGATGCAAGCAAATTGGGCACTTAGAGCAATATTGCAAGAACAAGAACAAGAATGCTAGTGTATCCTCAATCAAGTTTGACTCTTGTCATTTGCTTACTATGGGTGTGAATGGTGTGAAGGTTAAGTTCATTGGTACACCAATTGTGGGCTCAAAGAAGAAAGCCATTTGGGTACCAAAGTCCTTGGTAACTAACCTTCAAGGACCCAAGCAAGTTTAGGTACCTAAAAAGAATTGATCTTCTTTTGTAGGTCAATTACAAAGCCAGAGAAAGGCATTGGGTGCTTGATAATGGGTTCACACAACACATGACTGGTGATTCAAGAATGTTCAATTCAATCAATGAGAATGATGGCAATGGGATTGATAGTATAACATTCGGTAATAATGGTAAAGGTAAGGTCAAGTGGCTTGGTAAGATTGCAATATCCAATGACTTGAGCATTTCTAATGTGCTACTAGTAGAGAGCTTGAACTTCAACCTATTATCGGTAGCTCAACTTTGTGATCTTGGTTTCAAGTGCATATTTGGAGTTGATGATGTAGGTATCATAAGTGTAGATGGCTATGACTTGATATTCAAAGGGTTTAGATATGAGAATCTATACTTGGTTGATTTCAATGCTAGAGAAGCTCAATTATCAATATGTTTGCTCAGTAAGTCTAGCATGGGTTGGTTATGGCATATAAAGCTTGGTCATGTTGGAATGAAATAATTGAACAAGTTGATTAAGCACGATCTAATTAGAGGATTGAAAGATTTCACATTTAAGAAGGACAAGATATGTAGTGCATGTCAAGTCAGAAAACAAGTTAGCAACACACATCCTAAGAATAGCATGATGAGCAGATCCAAGCCATTTGAGTTGTTGCATATGGATTTATTTGGGCCAACTATATATACAAGTATTGGTAGAAACAAATATGGGTTTGTAATTGTGGATGATTTCACTAGATATACATGGGTGTTCTTTCTAGTTGATAAGAGTGATACATTTGCAACTTTCAAGACATTTGTCAAGAGAATTCACAATGAGTTTGAAACAACAATCAAGAAAGTGAGAAGTGACAATGGAAGTGAATTCAAGGACACAAGAATTGATGAGCTATGTGATGAATTTGGCATTAGGCATCAATTCTCGGCCAAGTACACACCATAATCTAATGGCCTAGTTGAGAGGAAGAATAGAACTTTGATTGACATGGCAAGATCAATGTTGAGTGAGTACAATGTGAGTCATTCATTTTGGGCCAAAGCAATCAACATGACTTGCTACTATAGCAACCACCTCTATTGTCATCCTATGATGGAGAAGACATCTTATGAGTTCTTGAATAGAAGAAAGCTCAACATTGCATACTTTCGCGGTTTTGGTTGTAAATGCTATATATTAAAGAAAGGTACAAGATTGAGCAAGTCTGAGAAGAAATGTAATGAAGGTTTCTTGCTTGGTTACTCCACTACTAGCAAGGCATATAGAGTTTGGAATTTGGCTAGTGGTACTCTTGAGGAAGTTCATGATGTGGAATTTGATGAAACCAATGGTTCCCAAGAGGAAGATGAGAATCTAGATGATGTGAGAGGCACTCAATTAGCCAATGCAATGAAGAAGATGGATGTTGATGACATAAGGCCTAGAGAAGTGATTAAAGTTGATGATGACAAAGTTCAATTTCTCTCTAACTCAAATTGCAAGCTAGTGGTTCTCATGATCAAAATCAAGCTAGTTCATCATCTCAAGTGCAAAATCAACAAATGGCTAGTACATCATCTCAACCAAATGACCAACCAAGTGCAAGCAATCAAGTTCAAGTGCTCCAACCTATCAATGTTGCAAGAGATCATCCATTGGACTCCATAAATGGTGATATCTCAAGAGGTATATAAATAAGAGCAAGATTGGCATCATTTTGTGAACACTTCTCATTTATGTCATCCATTGAACCTAAAAAGATTGATGAAGCTTTGAAGGATGTTGATTGGGTCAATGCTATGCATGAAGAGTTAAACAACTTTAAGAGAAATCAAGTATGATAATTAGTTGAGAGGCCTAAGGGACACAATGTGATTGGAATCAAATGGGTCTTTCGCAACAAGCAAGATCAAGATGGGATTGTTGTAAGGAATAAAGCAATATTAGTGGATCAAGGATACACTCAAGTTGAAGGTCTTGACTTTGGTGAAACATATGCCCCGGTTGCAAGATTGGAAGCAATTAGGATCTTGTTAGCCTATGCTTGTGCCCACAACATCAAGTTGTATCAAATGGATGTGAAAAGTGCATTTCTCAATGGGTACATCAATGAGCATGTATATGTTGAGGAACCTCCCGGTTTTGAAGATGAGAAGAAGCCCAACCATGTTTACAAGTTGAGAAATGCTTTGTATGGCTTGAAGCAAGCACCTAGAGCATGGTATGAGAGGTTGAGGGATTTCCTACTTTCTAAAGGGTTCATCATGGGCAAGGTTGACACCACTCTCTTCACCAAGAAGATTGAAAAGGACTTGTTTGTGTTGTAAATCTATGTTGATGACATTATTTTTGGATCAACCAATCAAGATTTTTGTGAGAAGTTTAGAAAGATGATGGCAAATGAGTTTGAGATGTCGGTGATTAGAGATCTTAGTTACTTCCTTGGTCTTTAAATCAAGCAATCGAAGAATGATACATTTATGAGTCAAGGCAATACATCAAAGACATGCTCAAGAAGTTTGGCATGGAGGATGCAAAGGGAATTAGTACACCAATCGGGATAAATGGAAGCTTGGATAGTGATACAAGTGGCAATATGGTGGATCAAAAGATGTATCAGTCTATGATTGGAAGCCTACTCTATGTGACCGCATCAAGGCCGGATATGATATTTAGTGTATGCATGTGTGCTAGATTTCAAACCTCACCAAGAGAAAGTCATTTAAAGGCAACAAAAAGAATATTGAGGTACTTGAAGCATACATAAAATATTGGATTGTGGTATCCTAGTGGAGCAAAGTAAGAGTTGATTAGATATTCAGACTCCGATTATGCGGGATGCAAGGTTAAGAGAAGAAGCACTTCGGACACATGTCAACTATTAGGAAGATCACTTGTTTCTTGGTCATCAAAGAAGCAAAATAGTGTTGCACTTTCAACCGCCGAAGCCGAATACATAGCCGTCGGTAGTTGTTGTGCATAAATTCTTTGGATGAAGGCCACCTTGAATGGTTTTGGAATCAAATTCATACAAGTGCCATTGCTATGTGACAATGAAAGTGTTGTGAAGCTCACCAACAATCTAGTTCAACATGCAAGAACAAAGCATATAGATATCCGCCATCACTTCATTAGAGATCACCAACAAAAGGGGGACATTTCAATTGAAAATGTGGGTACCGATGATCAACTTGCCGATATCTTCACCAATCCACTTGATGAGAAGAGGTTTTGTAAACTAAGGAATGAATTGAACATACTTGACTTCTCAAATATGTGTTGATGCACCCCCATTATATGACATGCTTCTCCTTTGAGCAAAGCAAGGTAAAGTTGATTGACATGTCATTCATCCATTGCTATGGACTTGTTTAGTGCATCTAGTTATTCCTATCATGTCTTAGGCTCATTCACAAAAATCAAATGAATTTGATGCATGTATGGCACCACTATTGCTTCTATGCTTGATATAATCTAGTGGTAGCATATGACATGCTTGTAGGCTTGTGAACCTAGTGTTTGATCTAGAAAATGAGCTATAAGTGTTTAACTCAACATCTCTACTATAATGGAATTCTTAAATTACACTTCGTCCACCCAGAAAAACGTCCCCCGCTGAGAGCCTCCAACCTTCATGCACCCAGCAAATTGCACACATGAATCCTACACCATTAAAATCAATGGCTAATAAAACACGCAAATCAAATCTGATGGCCATGATTGGAAGTGGGAAGCCAGGCTTCTCACCCCGCGTCTCACCCCGCACCTTCCCACACGCGTCTCACCCTATGCCCGTCGCTGCAAAAAGGAAAGAAAAAAAACCGGCGTCCGTAAATGACGGCCGGACACCGCGACGATCGTCGTTTGAAAATTCCCTGCCTGGCACCGCGACGATCATCACGGGAAGGAGGAAGTCGCCTGCCTGCTGTGGTCACGCCTTGGACTTTCACGGAGGGGAGGAGTAAGCCATCGTGCCTGGTGTGGTCGCGGGTGTGAGGGGAGGCCGCGCCAATCGCCCGCCACGCCACGGCTGCCCATCGCCACGCTGTCGAGGAGAGGCCGCCGCGGTGCCTGGTGTGATCATGTCGTACCTTGTGTCTCCGCCCGCCGATCGCCCTCCCGCTGATCCACGGCACCAAGGTATTAATCCAATCCCACCATGCTCGTAAGATGTCCTTCCGTCAACGTTGGTCCCATCTTGTGTGGGCGTGTTCCAAGTTTCGCACGCACTAACGCAAATGTGATTCGAATTCGATTTGTTTTTGTCTTGAATGAAGAGGTTGGCAAACGTGATTGATTTTGCTGCCGTAGCGTGTTGCACCGAGGGGCGAGCAAGTACCAGGGGATCGTGCTCCTCGGCACGAAGCATTTTGGCAAGGTATGTTGCAGTTCAGTTCGATCGATTGATGATCGATCTCACGTCCTTCTGTCGTTTTCTTCTCTGTTTCTTGCAGGATGTGCATCTGATCATGTTGCGCGTGTGTGGAGCCATGTTTAACAACGTGGTCGGTAGAATTTTAGGCTTTGATAATCGATGGGAAGATGCAGAGCACGGAGATGGACGAGTTCATCTACCATGAGTCCTTGATACACCCACCTCTGCTCTTCCATCCAAAGTAGGCATGCAGTACTGTTACCACCACTCACTCACTCAGATAAATAGTTATTCTTTTAAGAGATTGTCAGTCAATAATTCTTGCTTGCGCTCCTGAAAGTTCAGATCAATCAATGCGGGTCCCATCTTGTGTGGGCGTGTTCTCGGCTTCGCTGGGATTGTTTAGGGACGTGTAGAATCGGCTGGAATTTGACGTGGAGGTGCTGCATTTTGTTTTGCAGAATCGGCTGGAATCAGAGACGAGGGAATTAATTAGCATTCTTTTCATCTGCATTTGAGGTTGGGCATCTGTTCAGAGAGCTGTTTTTGGAAGCTTGCTTCCTTCCTGTGCATGTGGCGTGGCCGCGTGGAGGCCTAGATCAGGTTGAAGAGCACTAGAGGACTAGACTAGATCAGGTTGCAGGCGCGCGCATCCACTCATCCTTGTTCGGCAGTTCCAGACACCGAGCATGCAGGCAACAGACGGCAGCAACAAACAAGGTACATAGTGCCCTAGCTATCTATGTCAACTCAAGATCATTTTTCTCCTTTTCTCAAAGTTTATTACTATGATATCCGATCGTATGGTTTCAGCAAAGTAAATTCCTGCTGCTATTCCAGCATGCTATGAAAGTATACTATTTTAACTGAAGAGGAGATCTTCGGCTATTAATCCTCAATTTTTAAATTGATGTGCATGTTGGATCTTTGGCGCTTCCTGCATTCTAGACGTCACCCTGCTGTCCGCCACCACCGCCGGCTGAAGATCCTTGCTGTTTCTTCGCTGTGCCCAAAGATACACGCGATGCGCTAAGCGATATCACCAACATCGCAAGTATGCTTTTAGTATATGTATGTGTACAACAATTTTAGGGTGTCTTTCTAATTTTATATTATATTATATTATATTATATTATATTATATTATATTATATTATATTATATTATATTATATTATATTATATTATATTATATTATATTATATTATATTATATTATACACGCGCTATTCTACACCCTAGGTATTCTACACCAAGCTGTTATACTAAACAAAATTCAGTATTGTCCAGTACTCGTGTTTCAGTATTGTTCAGTATTTTTGAGGTGTTGGGTGTAGTACTGACTGATACTGAATATGGTTCAATAGTACTCAGTATTTTTTCAGGTCAGTTTTGACTTGTGTAGAATAATATTCTACACCTATGGTGTAGAATAGCGCTACCCAATTTAGATGACGCCTCGTGGAGAAGGGAAAAAAGAAGAGAGCAGCAGCGGATTCATCGAGCTGAGATCTCCAGTGAACAAAGAGAAGAGATGAATAGGAAAAAACATGAATACATGCATGCCTATCGACCACGGAAGAAGGCTACATCCCAAAATAGTAGCACTTCCTGTGCTTTGACTGAAACGGTGCCTACAACATCAGCCACGAGTACTTAATGTCTTTGATACTTTCTTTATTTCTATGAAACCAACTTTTCTATAAATCGCAAAAATATATATGCAGGTATTAGTTACTCCGAGATGGAACAAATCACACCAATTATATTAGACATGGAAAATATCCCACCAGATGCATACGGGGATTATAGCCATGTTGCTATGGGCACCGCGACCACATACACATGTATACTTCGAGTTTATTAATTAAGTATTAGTAACTTTCTTCATTTCTATGTATAACGAAACCAACTTTTCTACAGCTCACACAACCACTAGAATAGAACAAAGAAACAGTTCTGGAAATGAAACAAGATGACATGGTTTTTTTATTCAACATCAGGCTTGGCAAAATTACTTTGCAGACGCTTATAGCCTTTCAAATTAATGGAAGAGCCCCATGTAAGCGCCTCTCGGACACAATGGGCAACACATTACTTTCTCTATAAATTTGTACGCTTGCTTTCGATTTCCCCTCCTTCAACTTATTGGTTTGTTGCATGGCAATGCAGCTCTAAGCTCTGCTAGCGCAAACTTACGACAAATACGAGAAATGACTTTACTATGCCTTTTTATATGCAAAAATTGTTCTTAAATTGTATACAAGCTCAAATACAATTGTGTAAAAGTTAAACTATATCAAAAAAAATTGGTTGTTTTCATAAGCATCCCCAAGATAAAGTCGTAGCGTTAGCACGAACATTGTACTAGTGGTGCATAATAACCCTCATTTGGAGGTGTGAAGAAGCTTGCCCTTGGATCAAACCAAGTTAAATATCTTTTACAAGTAATCTAGATTGAATCAATTTAGGAAAATGATCCTCACTTCACATGGTTTCACCCCAACCTATCTAAAATTTGAGCTCACTTTTTATGGTCATCGATGACAAAGGGGGAGAGAAATTCACAAAGATAGTAAAGATAGGGGGAGCAAACAAATGAAATGACATTAAAAGGGAATCAATTAAAATATGAAGCACATAAGTAGAGGGAGCAAGCTCATAAACTTGTTTGTTGCATTTGAATGTGCATCACATATGTTTTCTTACATGGCACAAGTTCTTAAATTCCCTATCCATGCTTGTGTGGTGTATGCTAGATTATAGAAAATGATTGATAAAATGAAAACTAGCATGCATAGGATGATAGTTAGATGTGCCTGGCATGTTTTTCAAGTGGTACTAGAACCTTACTTATAATATTGATCTCACGAGGTATCTAGTGTTCATGTTTTGTAAGTGCTATCTAACTAACCATGGTGCCAAGGATGGTGTATATTGGCAACTCCGATTGGTATCACGCTTCAAAGGTCCATTCTTTACACCTTAGCATCATTTGGTAGAAATTGACTCCTATATTTCCTATCTAAGCATATGTGCAAGCTCTCAAATCCAAACTCTTAGCACATATGTAGGGAGAGTAATTGCTAATAATTTAGGTTGATGAAACTTGTCCATAATCTTTACACATGGTAATATGCTTGGGCAAGCAACATGAATCCAAGAAAATTTTATTGAACATCTTTGGGAAAAGGATGTCATCAATTACCAAAAAGTGGGAGATTGAAAGCCCTAATTTGGTTTTGGCTAATTGATGAAACCTTAGTACTAACCTCTATGCTAAGTGTGTGAATTAGATGAGGTTGGTACAATCCAAGTGGTGGAGCTAAGAAGATGATCATGGTGCATGGTGATGACTAAGAGATGATCAAGTGCTCAACTTGGGAAAGAAGAAAGAGAAAAACAAAAATGGGCTCAAGGCAAAGGTATAAGGAATAGGGCCATTTTTGTTTTGCACTCAAGACACCATAGAGGGTGTGAGTGACTTAGTATCGATAGCTGTACTATAAAGAGGAGAATTCTTTGGCTAAACAGTTTATCGAGTTCCACTAGGTGACATGATTCATGCATTGCATTTAGGAACCTAGTGTGGTAACATGTGACCCTTGTAAAATACTTTGAAAAAATACTAACACATGTGCACACAAGTTCTACACTTTGTGGTTAGCAATTGGGAAGCAAGGGCGAAGCGGTCGCGGACTTAGAAAAAGAAAAGGAGGCTCGGGGTACCTGACCAGATGTAGGTCACTGTGCTGACCTGCGCGTCTAGTCATCTGGCCGAGGGGCACGCGGCTTTGGGCGTGCGATCGGGCGCTGGCATCAAGTTGTGACTGGACGTGCAGGCAGTGCATTCGGTCGACGCTGACGTACGGTGACATCATCTTCACATGAGTGCACAGTGAGATGGAGCAGCGACCGGACACTGGACGGAGTTAAGTCACCTACAACCTGACATGTCCGGTCAGAGAAAAACCACTCTAGAACCTCTCTGTTGTTGACTAGATGCAGGCTAGCTCAGAGTCTGGTCGTACCGGGAGCGAGTTCGGTCAGTACTTAACGCACAAGCGCAAATTCACTTGACCATTGAAGATCAATGCGTGACGTTTGAAGGCAGGCCACATGGTGACCATCCATGGACCGAATGCAGACGACCGGACGTAAGGCAGCATCTGGTCACATGAGTCTGGTCAGCCCGAGTCTACCCAACGGCTCTTTGATCTTTAGGGCTCTATAAATAGGAAGGTACCGGCTTGGGGCTCACACTCTTGGCACTTTGACATACTTGACATCCTTGTGAGCCTAAGCAAATACCTTCCACTCATCTCCATCCTTGATTCATCATCAAAGTGAGTTTGGGAGTGATTCCTAGTGCATTTGCTTGAGTGATTGCATCTAGTGGCACTTAGGGATCATTGTGGCTGCGGAGTTCTTGTTACTCTTGGTGGTTGCTGCCACATAGATGACTTGGAGCAGCGGAGGAGCACCGGCATGAGTTGGTGATTGTTCATGGCCGTCTCTCGATGATTGTGATGGGTCTTGTACCTTCCCCGACAGAGAGTCGAAAGGTAACTCTAGTGGATTGCTCATGTCATTGAGTTACTTCACTTGTGGGTAGGTTCTTGCGGTGTCCAACGTGTGGACGAGGTTTGTGCTACACCTCTTAGCCACTGAACCACTAAGCGTTGGTCAACGCAATAGGGACTAGCATGCCGGCAAGCACGTGAATCTCGGAAAAAAAATCATGTGTCTCCATTGTGATTGATTCATTGGATATCTCCCGGTGATTGGTCTCCTTATTGTGATTGGTTCATTCCTCGACGTGGCAGTTCCTCTCATTTACATTCCTGCAAACTAGTTGTAACAAGCTCTTTAGTGTAATTAGTTTTAAGAGCTTGTCTTACCTTTGCTAGTGTAGCTTCTCACATAGTTGAGCTCTTTAGTAAGCTAGCTATTCAGAGCTCGTAGTGACTTAGCCATTAATTGTCTTAGAAATTATAGCAACTAGAATTGTTGGGATAGGTGGCTTGCAACACTTGTTAGAGCTAGTGCAAAAAGTTTTATAGCCAATTAGTTGTCTAACAAGTTTGTCTAGTGATTTGTAGATTTTAAATTAGGTTATTCACCCCCCTCTAGCCAATTAGGACCTTTCACTGTGCCAAGAATAGCTTCGAAGCACTACCTTAGCCCCTACATAAATAGGGGGTACCCCTCCTCTACAACACACAACACACAAGGCAAAGAGCACACCTCACTTGAGTTAGAGCAACACTCCAAAGGGCTTGGGCCCTAGATAGCTAGTAGAGTTAGTAGGGAGAGATGTGAGGAAGAGTACAGGGAAGTGCCAGGTTTGTCAGTGTCTCCCCGAGCTTGTACCTTGATGAGCACTTGTACTTCAACGGGTTCTCCCACTAAGTGAGTGTTTGTAGTTCTTTTGGTATAAAGTCTTTTGATTAGTTAATCCTTACTCATACTTGTTTGATGGTTCATCGTCCGTCCCCATGGAGGATACTCTAGTAGAGGGCCCTGATAGAGACGGATAACCCTGCGCAACGCTAGAGTAGTAGTCGATAGCGTAGACGTGGTGTCTAGGCTAGAGGCTACCTTCGTTTGCCTCGTTCCCTATAGTTGAGGGGTAGGCAGCAGGTGGTGATAGCCTTGTCCATCCCTCATATCCCCCCACGTCCGGGTTCAACGCCGGCTATAGGCTGACCTCGCCTGGCAGACCAGGTGTGATCTAGTGCCCGAAGTAAGCAAGTAGAAGTAGAGTTAATATGTCTTTAGACCCTATTACCATAGGAATCCTTCTCTACCCTTCCCAACTCTACTCTTGTGTTGTCCTTGGACGAATTAGCTAGAAGAGTACCTCCGTTCCCAGTGGAAAATACTATACCCTGAATACTTTTGGGTGAAGTGCTACAACGGTAATTCCATGCACTTGCAGATTATTTCTGTATGCGTTAAGAAATACCAACAGTGTCCAATTGTGTGGATGAGGTTCGTGCAATATCTCTTAGCCGCTGAACCACCAAGTGTTGGTGGACACAACAGGGACTAGCGTGCCGGCAAGCACGTGAATCTCAGGAGAAAAATCATGTGTCTCCATTATCTCTTGCCATTGGATTTCTCCCAGTGATTGGTTGTCTAAATTGTGATTGGTTCATTCCTCGACATGGCAGTATAATCACCCTACTCACTCTTTATATTCTTGCAAAGTAGTTGCCAAGCTCTTTAGTGTAGCTAGTCTCTGAGAGCTTATAAGGTTTGGTTAGTGTGGCTCTTTAGTTAGTCTTTTAGTGCACACTAACCTAGTGAGTAGTGACATAGCTTGTTGTGTGCCTAGGGATTATAGTAACTAGAATTGTTGGATAGGTGGCTTGCAAACCTTATAGAGCTAGAGCAAAATCACATTACGCTATTTGGTTTACTAACTCATTTGCCCTAGTGAATTTGTAGATTTTAAATAGGCTATTTACCCCCCTCTATCCATATTAGGACCTTTCAGCAGGCCCTGCCCATGGGCACCCTATGTGGCTCAGTCACTGTCCTAGCTTCTCGCGTAGACGAATTGATGGGAGTTGAACTCTAGCGCACCCAGCATTTTGTTATGTTAAGAGGCGAGGGGGTGTGCCATGCGAAAAGGGAAGTTTGTGTCGAGTCCTCTTCTCGCCAAAGAGAAACAAGGGCAGCGCTTGCCACCCCACTCCTTGACATCCCTTTTCGCTATAGAGAAAGGGTGGACTCTGCGACCAGGATCAGCCCGTGCCCGGTTCCACTCCTTTCACCCTAGTGATAGGCACACTCTCGGTCTCAGTTATTCGCTCAGGCGAATAGCTATAAACAGTTTGGTTGATTGTTTCTATAGGTTTCATCATGGGATGAGCCAATCGCCTTCACATGGCCGACAACATCTGACCGCTAGGAGACCATCTGGTCGGTCGAGCAGGCGACATGGAGCAGAGTCGGCTGGGTCTCTCCGAGCCAGTGCTACCTGAGGTAGGTGAGGGTTCCGAATGGCGAATAAGCCCCATGATGGCAGAGAATATCCCCTAGATATGTAGTGGTTACAAGGGCATTTTGGTCCCATAAGAAGCCTACGAGCATGTATAAATAGTCCCCGTGGGGGGAGATGTAAAGAGAGGAACAAAATTAGTGAAACTGTCCACTTGTTCTCGCTTAGGCTTTGTTCTTGCAACCTCTCGTACTTGATTTTGCTTGTGTGACAACCGATATTCGAAGGCTTGGGCCTAGAACAACATTGGCACCCACCGTGGTTGTCGCTCAAGCTTATCATGCCACCAAAGAACAAAGCGCCGAAGCTACCGACGGACAAAGCGGGAGCGTCCAAGGCTGCAGACGTTATCGCCGCTTCGGCGGATAGCGAAGCAGCACCAGTGCTTGAAGAACCAAGTGCTGCTCAATTGAGGGATGGCGGTGCCGCATCACCCCATGGCTGTGAAGAGACACTAGACGGTGATATCCAAGATGTGCCATTAGACCAGAATGGCAACAAGATCCCAGAAGATGAAGATGGCAAGATCACCGAACAAGCAAGAAACATGAAGAAACTGAGTCAGTACCAGCATGACATCCTCAGGCTCCAAGGCAAAAAGGAGCAGCTGCTCAAGCAAGCCACCACTCGCAATAGAGCTGAGCAAACATAGAGAGCAATCAGGCAAGCCAAAATCCAGAGGGATAGACTAATGAGAGAGATTTAAGAACTACAAGGGGTAGGCCTAGAAGGAGCTATTCGCACTGGCGGAAACATGGTAATACCAGATGACAACCATGTTCAAGAAGATGAAAGTGCATTCGATGCTGCTTCACCCATATCGAAAGAGCTTCAGCTATATCCATGGCCACCTGGTTACTGTAACACTTCAAGTGTTTAGTCCTTAATTGCATTGCATTTGCATTGCATAAGCATAAGCATGCATCATTCATGATTGTTATTTTATGTGATGCAACACATGTGATTATTCTAGGGTTTGTTTGATTTATTTCATGAAGTATTTGATAGTTGGTGTAACAAAAAGGTAAGGTAGCCAATCATGACCTACAACACCTTAGTTATACTTAGGGTAACATTTGGAACAAGTTTCATGTTGACCAAAATTACAAATTTGCCCTCCAAGAGAAGTTGACCACCATTTGACCCTAGAAGGCTCTAGTTTGACCAGTTAAAAAGTCCAGCTTAGAAATCTTGCATGGAGAAGCAACCTTAAGTAAAGTTGTAGAGAATTTCATGAGGAACAAAAGTTCTAATATGGCCATCTCATGAAAATGACCAGAGCATGCTCAAAAATGGCCCACAAGTCAGCTTGAGTGGTGATCAACACTTAGAAAAATTCTAAGTCTGGAAATTGGACTTTTCAGTTTCACTGTACCTCACTTTAGCAACTTGTAACTCACAAACCAGGCCAAACCAGCCTTTGAGCCAATTGACAAAGTTGTTGTCCACACATAGCTCTACAACATTGTCAATATCACCATCACCTGGTTCTCAATAGTTTAGGAGATATAGTGTCAAGAAGTTAGGGTTTCAGTCGGCATTGATCTCTGAAACTGCATTTCAGTTTCAAGGGGCACCACTTTGGAGCTCTGTAGTTTCAAATCTAGGCCGAACCAGCCCAAACTCCAATTGACAAACTTGTAGACCTCATGTAGCTCTACAAAATTGGTGTAATCATCTTCGACTAATTCGAACCGGTTTGGGAGATAATCATCGTGGAAGTCGCTCTGTCAGTCGGTCATCGCTGTCACCATTCACCGATTCAGTTTCGTCAGCCGGGAGAGTGGCCGACCGGCCGCAGGCCGTCGTCGACGCGTGGAGGCGCGGTGGCGCCCGTACGCCGGCCCTGGCCCCACCAGTCAGGCCGCGACGCCTTCAAGACGCCACGACGCGCGAGCCGGCCTCCATTCCTCCGCCCCCTCTCTTCCAGTTGCCAAGAACACCGAAACCGAGCCGCCATTGCCGTTCTTCTCCGGCGAGCTCAAGCGCGAGCTACACCGCATCACCGACTGCCAGACCTCGCCAATCCCTCCGCCTCACCACCCTCCATCCCCTTGACCCACCGAAGCCCATGATTTGACTCAAGGTGAGCCGCATTGCTTCCTTCCCCGTCTCCGAGAGGTCACCGGAGCCCGCCATGGGACCTCACCGTGGTCGGGGTGCTTCGGGTCTCTCTCCATCTTCCCTTCTTAGCAAAATGGATCCGCCTAGCTTCGGTGAAGCTCGTACCGAGCCTAGACCGCACTGTGCATCCTCACCGGCGACGATGCGCCGCCACCGGACATCGCCGGCCGCCGCTCGCGGGGACAAGCCCCTTCCACCCCCTCCCCATCCATTCCACGAGCACCAATCGACGCACCGGGTGACGGAGAACACGAGGCGGTGTTCGATTGGCCGAGCGAGCTCTTCTCCGGCGAGCTCGAGCTCGTCGGAGCTCGCGGGTCTCCGCCTCCCCTGCCTCCGGTCACTGACCGCAGGGGCCCGCCCATCAGTGTCGCGCGCGGGTGGGAGCGCTGAGCGGGCCGCGCGCGCGCGAGTGTGGGCCGAGTTTTTCGGGCCGGCCCAGTTCATCCGAAATAAAATTCATTTTTATTATTTTGTCACTGATTTTTGTACAAGTTGGAAAAATATAGATCTAGGGTTTTAATGATCCAAAAATCATGAGATAAATTTTGTTAGGGTCTACATGATGTGTAGTAATTTAGAAAAATATGGATCTGGCATGAGATGTTTAAATTCTGTAAGAATTTAATAGATCCTTTAAATGTGTTTAGAAATGCATGCAAATTTGTTAAATTTATAACTTGAGCTTTAGTGTTCCATAAATCATAAAATTTGGTGGGTAGGTTACTCTATGCTAGCCCTAGCTCTGGTAAAAATTTGGGCAGCAGTGCTTAAGTACTTTTCAAGTTATAATGCTATCTTGTTATTTTAGGAAATGCTTAAAGGAATTTTAGTAATTTTTCTACATGTGCAATGTTCTTATAAATTTTTGGAGAATGTCTTGGTACCTTAAAGTGTCTAAAAAAATATGAAATCTGTTGTTTGACACTTTTCAATAGGGTTTCCTATTTATGCAAAAATCAGCCTTATTAGCTTGTGAATTTTGTGTAGGGAGTTTCTGTGAATAAAACTTGTTCAAATTTTTACTGTGGTCTCTTTTTGGGTCAAAGAGTCCTCTGTAATTTTTGTAGAATTTTGGGAGCAGTTTACATATATGTTTAAAATTCCACCTAATTAATTAAGTAAAATAAGAAATGAGTATAAATAAATATTCTAGGTGGGCACACCTTACTTTCTGGTGTTTTTGTGACATTTGTGAACTTGTAGTAGTATTAGTTTGGTCTTAGAGAATGTTGGTCACATCAATAAATATTTAACCTTTGTAATTTTAGGTTTTCTGGACAGCTGATAGTAATTCTAGGTTTGACCTTGGGTAAAGGTGGTTGCTGAAAAACTTGTAAATACCAAAGTTGTAGTAAAACTTGTAAATGAGCTTGTGTCAAAATTTGGGAGCATTTGGCTTAGTAGTTTGAGAGTTACTGTTGTTTAAAGTGGCAGTTCAAAATCTGCTACTCTCTGTTTTGAGAGGACAGATTCTGGAACTTGTGAAGTTTAACATGGAAAACTTAGGAGTTTGGAGTTGAGGTCTTAAAATGAATTGTAGTGCATTTCTTAGGCTTTCCAGATTGTCTTAGATCATATCTTTTGGAATTGTAAATCTTCAGTTGTGATAAAAACAAGTAGCTGCTGTCCAGAATGCTTACTCTGGTGTTTTGCTGATTGATATGGTGTAATATCCTAAGACATGCTACTTTTGTAATTGTTAGGTGTTAGGGCCTTAACTGAGGATGAGCAGCTTTATCTTAGGTTAAGTAGATTAGGTGAGTACTTCTCTACTGGAGAAGAGATTTGCACGTACTAATAAAATAACTTGAATAGAGTATTTTATTCTGAAATGCATTTCATTCCGAGCATGTTGCACCCATTTATGCATCCATTATATTTATTGTGCATTCATGCAATAGGTGCACCGGAGGGGGTAACACTCCTCGAATTCGAGCCTGTGATTCCGGAGGAGGACCAGGAGCAGCAGGAGCCCGAGGATCCAGCAGGCGAAGGAGACGCCGTTGAAGACTTGCCGGAGTGCCCTGACCACCGGCCTTCAATTTTTCTGAAAGGCAAGCCCCGGTACATGCTGAACCTACTGTTTTATAAATTAATCTTGAGTACTTTTAATTGTTTACTGCATTAAGTTGTAGGAGTTATATGAAAACACTTGTTGCATTATACCTGTCCTTGTCCAGATATCGTACTTAATCCTATATTAGGTTAGGCACGTGTCAATGCTTAGCCCTGCTTAGTTCGGTAGAAGTCGGGTGATTTCCGGTCATCCGCGAGATGTAGGAAGGAGTCACGAGTGGCTTTATGGCTATCGTGGATGGAACCATGCCTTAAAATGAAATTGAGACCGGGCGGGAGTTCGATAGTACAGCCGCAAGACACTTCACGTCTTGGGTGTGGAGCTATGCCCGTCTGAGTCGTTTAAGGACCGATTCGCTGTACGTCCTTGAGTCATGTTGAACGCAGTCTAACACTTAGTTGGCCGAATAAGTCGTTCCGACCGCGAAGTCGAGTAGTATGGTTCAGGCCGGGAATCGAATGGTAGGTTGCATCTTAGAGGAGAGAAAGGATGTGCTTGGGGACATTGGCGTGAGACCAAGGGGGGGTTAGAGTCCCTATCACCTGGTAGAGTGTCGCCCTTGGGGACGCGACATTATTCGGGCCCGCGATTCCTGAACTGTACAAAAGATGACCTGAGCAGCCCTCGCCAGGCGTGACTCGGTGAGTGTTAGAAATACCCCTCCAGCTGGATAGGAATTCGATTCGAATCGCCGTCGCTCCCGGTTAGTGAGCACTTGACTTGAGCAGCGGCAACGTAGAACTCATTAAATGAACTGGTGGTTAAGGGAATGATACAATGTTGCCATAATGATATACCTGCTATGGATATAATAATAATGTTGTTTGATTATAATCAAGTGCATGTTTAGTACAGGTGCTAAGATAGATGACAGGTAAATGCTAAAAATAACTGCTAGTACAGGTTATAAGAGTTTCAATTACTTATGCCTTTATGCAAAAATGTTATGTCAGCTAGCCTCTTGTGTAAGCCTTGCATAATCCTTGGTGTCATCTTATTTCTGGTTTTCGACGGGTAAGTCTAGCTGAGTACATTCCAGTACTCAGGGTTTATTCCCTCCTGTTGCAGATGACATGCTTTATCAGGGATTCTGCAAGACGTGTCTCCACCCTGCGGGTGATGATGACTAGATCACAAGGGCGTGATCGTCTTTTATGTACTTTCCTCATGCTTTTGCGGGTTGTCGATCATCCAGACTGGCAGTATTTAATTAACTAGTGTGTGTGTTATGCTTCCGCTACTTTCAAACTTGGTTTGTAATAATTGCTACTCCGTTTGTGTAAACTTATTTCAGCACTACTTGTGAAATGTAACGTATGATGTTGTATGTTGAATGATGCGATCCTGGTTGTAAGCGAGTTGGTTTGAAATCCTTCGTGATTTCGATTGACTACCGGGATTATATGGGCTCAAATTCGAAAATTTGAGCGCTTCGGTGCTTGTTTTTGTACTTGTGCTCTTATAATTTGGTCGGTTCTGTTACAGCTGGTATCGGAGCATAATTCAACATTAAACACATCTTACGGGTAATTAAAAACAAAAGTATTTGTTTGCGAAAAGGGTTAAACTCTAAAAAAAATATTTTATAGGTATGCCAGTGATCACATCCCTTAGCCCAATTAAGGACTCTTAGGTGGCTTATTATAAAGACTAACTTGGGGGCCTTGTTTGTTTCTGTTTCGTCGTCCATACGGCGTGATATTGTATGGATGCCATCCACTTGGGTGGTAATGTATGGATCAAGTGCCTCGACGCTCTGGTAAGTGTGAGTTGTGAGAGCATGATCGTCCAACCGGCGATCTAGGGGAGAGTAGTTTTGGTGACTTGCATACTTACGTGTTTAAACCATGTAATTATGTAAGCACTTAATTGTGGGAACATTATTATCGGGTAGCTTTGATACTGAAGTATATACATCTGGGGATGTGTATATGGAAAGTATTTAATTTACTGCTTTCTTGTGTGCATATATTGGGAATTGTTGGGCTGCAATGAAATTTTCTGCAGGTACACTAACAGCGTAACGAGTAGACCGATAGTTTCGCTTATATGAGAGAACGTATGTATGCCACCGCTTAGCGTTACCCCTTTAGTTTTCTACTAAGGTGAGAGAACGTACGGAACGTGCATGCATCATGTTTAATTATATCATACATATCATTTACTCCCTCCTTAAAAATTTCTGTACTCCCGACTAAAGTAAATTTCGTATCCCCTAAATGATCCTCACTTTAAGTCGTATCTTATCTTGTTGCTACAGATGGCACGTACCAAGAGGACCGCTCGTAAGTCCACTGGGGGCAGGGCACCGCGTCACCGGCTCGCTCCACGTGAGCCCCGCCCTGAGCCTACTGAGGTGGAAAGGCTGAGGGCAGAGCTGGCAGAGGTGACTGCTGCTAGGGATGCAGCATGGCAACAACTGGAACAAGTGATTCATGATCGTGATCAAGAAACACTTGCAGTCTAGAGGTTGACAGTGGCAAATCGCAACTGTCAACGCATGTTGGTCCGTGTGATGGAACAGAGGGATGAAGCCTGGCACGAGGAGAATGTTCTGAGAGTTCGTCAGTTTGAACTCGAGCAACAGTTGGAGAACGCTGAAGAATACAATGATAATCTTCATGAAGAATGCACCGCCTGAACAACGAGCTTAATCCCCTGCTGCCTCGAAACAACAACGTCGATGAGGACATGGGTTCGGGAATCTTCATGGCTGAGGATGATGATGAAGTGGAGGTTGATGGACCACAGGATGCCCCACCTGCAGAAGCACCAGAGGAAGAGCCAGAAGAAGAAGAAGACGAGGAGTTAGAGCCTGTCAGTGATGAGGACGGCGGGGAGATCCTTGACACTGACTCGGAGGATGATGCTTAGAGTAGTCATCACGTGCCTATAATGTTAGGACCGTCTTTTGTGCCCATCCCTGCGAAGGAGTGAGGCCTTGTAATAACTTGACTTTGGGATGTAAGGTTGAACCGTATGTTTCCTGAATGTAGTTTGAACCTGTTAATTTCGATCACAACTTGATGTCTTATTCTGTTGCGTTCGATGATGGTGTCACGATTAGCACCCTTCGGTGCCGCGATGAAACCGAGGGCCTCCTATGGCGTGCGACATAAGGCTGTGCTGCTTGGCACGCGCAGGTATCGAGGTGGCTAGTCATGATCCACCATGGAACTCTTCATTGAGAAGTCTCTTTGTGGTCAGTTTGAAGTAGCCTTTCATAGTCAACTAAAAATCTTGAGATCGAATCCAAGTACCGTGCAAAAGGTCAAAAATCACGTAGATAGCAACGCAAACGGTCCAGTAACCGTTGTGCTCCCTGTGAGTGAGCCTTTATCAAAGAGCATCTTGTTGGATTACCAAGTATGATCTCATCAAATGATGCGCTAGAATGGATTGTGCGGTTGTGATGAATTATTGTGCCTTAATTATTATGAGAAATCTATTCATACAGTCAGATGGACATTTCGAAACAATTCATCTACAAATTTCCCACATCATCGGTGCTCATTGGCTATGCATTTTGCAGATGTCGTACAATCTACGTCGGGGTCGTGGAAATGAGGAGGAGGAACAGCCGCCCCCTCCGCCACCACCTACTCCGGCCGAGTTGATGCAATCAGTGGTTGAGGGGCAGCGTATGTTGGCTGACGCCATGCGCCAACTGGCTAATCGAGAGGCTCGTCATGGCCGCCAGGGCCCAGAGCCAAATCAGTACAGCGATTTCAAGGACTTTCTGGATACAAAGCCCCCGCTCTTCAAGGAAGCGGAAGAACCACTGCAGGCTGACGAGTGGTTGAATACCAGTGAACAAAAGTTTCGTCTGCTACGCCTGACTGATGAGCTGAAAACTGAGTATGCTTCCCATCAGTTGCATGGTCCTGCGGGCATTTGGTGGAGCCACTATCGTTCCACACTGCCTGCCAATGTCCCGATTGCTTGGGAGCAGTTTAAGGCGGCATTCCGTGGAAATTATATCCCTCCCGGTCTTATGGCAATCAAGCACACAGAGTTTATGAGGCTGTCGCAAGGAAACAAAAGCCTGACTGAATACTTGCAGTCCTTCAACAACCTGGCAAGGTATGCCACAGAGTTTGTGGATACCGATGCCAAAAAGATTGCTAGCTTCAAAAGGGGCCTCGGTCCAAAACTGATGAAAACTATGGGCACTAGCAAATGTACTACTTTCAATGATTTCATCAGCGATGCTTTGACCCAGGAAAACAACAATACTATTTATTCTGCCTCTAAGAGCCGTAAAAGGGCCCTTGAGGCAAGTGCTTCTCAGTCAAGGGCCTCAGCGGCACCGAGGTCTTTCCCTCGCCCACCTGCTCAGAATACAAAGTTCCATCCGCCGCAGAAGAAGCCTGCTGCAAAAACGGGGTTCTGTAAGGCTTATACCGTCGCTCTGCCAAAGGGGACTTCGGGACAGAGCAGCTCTAGTGTTCCTCCTAGCAATATGCCTTGCTGGAACTCCAACAAGCCAGGCCATTGGTCCAGGAATTGTCCTTACCCCAAGAAGAATGTCAACCAAGGTGGCCGTCAAGGTCACGCCCATTATAACAGCATTGAGGAAATTCCATCTGGTGAGGTGGTCACCGCTGGTAAGTTTCTAGTTGACCAACACCCCGCAGTGGTACTTTTTGATTCAGGTGCTTCGCATTCCTTTATCAGTCCTAAGTTTGCATCCAAATTTGCACACAAGTTGCATACTGTTGAAGGTGTGGGTTATTGTATTAGTGCTGCAAGTGGGAATATTTCCACAAACAAAGTAGTGGGGAACCTTGAGTTTGAGATAGAAGGGCGAAGTTATTCGCTTGCCCTATTGGTTTTACCTGGTTTAGACATAGATGTTATCTTGGGCATGAATTGGATGAGTCAGAATGGGGTACTCATTGACACATCCGCTCGGGTAGTTATGCTCAGAGATCCTACAGATCAAAAAGATTTTCTAGTACAACTTCCCAGAAAGGTTGAATTGTCGGGGGAAATTCATGCTGTGCAAGCAAAGGCGTTGGCTGAAATTTCCGTAGTAAATGAATTTCCGGACGTTTTTCCCGATGATTTGCCGGGACTCCCTCCGGGTCGGGATGTGGAGTTTAAAATCGAGTTGTTGCCTGGCACCGCACCCATCTCTAGGAGACCCTATAGGATGCCTCCAAATGAACTAGCTGAACTTAAGGTGCAATTGAATGAACTTTTGAAGAAAGGGTTGATTCGTCCTAGTTCATCGCCGTGGGGATGTCCTGCTATCTTTGTAAAGAAGAAGGATCAGTCGTTGCGGATGTGCGTAGATTATAGACCTCTCAATGCAGTCACTGTCAAAAATAAGTACCCTCTACCGCGAATCGACATCTTGTTCGATCAGTTGTCTAAAGCTAAAGTTTTCTCCAAGATCGATCTAAGATCGGGCTACCATCAAATTAAAATTCGCCCGGAAGATGTTCCAAAGACAGCCTTTTCTACCAGATACGGTCTTTATGAGTATCTTGTTATGTCTTTCGGCTTGACAAATGCCCCCGCACACTTCATGTACTTGATGAATTCGGTGTTTATGCCTGAATTGGACAAGTTTGTGGTGGTATTTATTGATGACATCTTGGTATATTCTGTGAATGAGGAGGATCACGCTGAACATCTGCGTATAGTCCTCACAAGACTGCGTGAACACCAACTATATGCAAAGTTCAGTAAGTGTGAATTCTGGCTTCGAGAAGTACCTTTCCTTGGGCATGTGTTGTCTGATGGAGGAATTATGGTGGACCCCGCCAAGGTACAGGAAGTACTGAACTGGAAGGCTCCTATCTCGGTTCACGAGGTCCGGAGTTTCCTTGGGTTGGCTGGCTATTATCGTCGCTTCATCCCGGATTTCTCCAAAATAGCCAAACCCATGACTCGGTTGCTGCAAAAAGACACCAGGTTTGTCTGGACTCCTGAGTGTGATGCGGCTTTTCACCAACTGCGAACCCTCCTAACCTCGGCTCCGGTTTTGGCACAACCGAATATCGAGAAACCATTTGATGTTTATTGTGATGCCTCAGGCATAGGTTTGGGAGGCGTTTTGATGCAGGAAGGCCGAGTAATTGCATATACCTCGCGGCAACTTCGGAAGCATGAGGTGAATTATCCAACGCATGACTTAGAACTGGCTGCAGTTGTTCATGCTTTGAAAGTATGGTGGCATTATTTGCTGGGAAATGTCTGTAATATCTACACCGATCATAAAAGCCTCAAATACATCTTCACTCAACCCGAGCTAAATATGCGTCAGAGAAGATGGCTCGAGTTGATTAAAGATTATAATCTTCAAGTACACTATCACCCAGGCAAGGCAAATGTGGTTGCGGACGCTTTAAGCCGTAAGTCTCATTGCCATTCCTTAATTGAAACTGATTTTTACCAATCTCGCCTGTTACATCCGGCAGTCCTGTACAACATCACTGTTAGTGGTACTCTCAGAAATAGAATCATTGAGCTCCAAAAGACTGATCCGGGTATCTTTCACATAAAACGGAAGATGAATGAAGGAGAGACTAAGCATTTCAGGTTAGATGACGAAGGTGTGCTGTGGTTTAAGGATAGGTTAGTGGTACCTAAGGACCGAGAGCTTAGAGATCAGATCCTGTCCGAAGCACATTCGTCCAAGTTGTCCATCCATCCTGGTAGTAATAAGATGTATTATGATTTGAAGCCACTTTATTGGTGGACCAAGATGCGGAAAGAGATAGCTGCATATGTCGCTAGATGTGACACCTGTTGCAGAGTTAAAGCTGTGCACATGAAAGCTGGGCTACTTCAGCCACTTTCCATTCTAGGCTGGAAATGGGAAGAGATAAGTATGGATTTCATTGTCGGTCTTCCTCCTACTGTCAAAAATCATAATTCCATCTGGGTAATTGTGGATCGTTTGACCAAATCAGCTCACTTCATTCCAGTTAGAGTGGACTATCGTCCCACTGACTATGCTGAGTTGTACTTCAATCAGATAGTCCGGCTTCATGGGATACCTCGTACTATCGTTTCTGACCGTGGTCCCCAGTTCACTGCTCGCTTTTGGGAGCATTTGCATCACCTTCTGGGAACCAGGTTAGTGAGAAGCTCTGCTTATCACCCCTAGACATCGGGTCAGACAGAACGAGTTAACCAAATCTTGGAAGATCTGTTGCGAGCATGCGTCATTTCATTCAAGGGTTCTTGGGAAAAATGGTTACCTTTAGCCGAATTCTCGTACAATAACAGTTATCAAGAGAGTATTAAGATGGCCCCATTCGAGGCTTTGTACGGTCGAAAGTGTCGAACTCCACTAAACTGGGTAGAAGCTGGGGAAAGAAGGTATTATGGCATTGATTTTGTCCAGAAAGCCGAGGAACAAGTCCGTACCATCCAGAAACACATGGCTGCAGCACAAGCGAGACAGAAAAGCTATGCGGATCGTCGTAGAAAACCACTCGAATTTGAAGTTGGAGACTTCGTTTATTTGAAAGTTTCTCCAATGAAGAGTGTCCAACGTTTTGGTGTTAAGCGGAAACTTGCACCAAGATACGTGGGTCCTTTCTAGATCATAGGAAAGAGTGGAGCTGTTGCGTACAAAATCCAGTTGCCTCCTGAGATGAGAGCCATATTCAACGTTTTCCATGTATCTCAGCTTAAAAAGTGTCTTCGGGTTCCTGAGGAACAAGTTCCTTTAGGTGATATCAGGCTGGAATCCGACCTAACCTATGAAGAAAAGCCAGTCCGAGTGATTGATACTCAGGAATGAGTAACTAGAAGTAAAGTGGTTAAGTGGTACAAAGTGATGTGGAGTAATCAGGGAAGTGAGAGTGATGCTACGTGGGAACGGGAGGATTATTTGCGGGATGGTTATAAAGAATTCTATGAAAAATGGTACGCTTTCCAAATCTCGGGACGAGATTTTTATAAGAGGGGAGGGCTGTAACACTTCAAGTGTTTAGTCCTTAATTGCATTGCATTTGCATTGCATAAGCATAAGCATGCATCATTCATGATTGTTATTTTATGTGATGCAACACATGTGATTATTCTAGGGTTTGTTTGATTTATTTCATGAAGTATTTGATAGTTGGTGTAACAAAAAGGTAAGGTAGCCAATCATGACCTACAACACCTTAGTTATACTTAGGGTAACATTTGGAACAAGTTTCATGTTGACCAAAATTACAAATTTGCCCTCCAAGAGAAGTTGACCACCATTTGACCCTAGAAGGCTCTAGTTTGACCAGTTAAAAAGTCTAGCTTAGAAATCTTGCATGGAGAAGCAACCTTAAGTAAAGTTGTAGAGAATTTCATGAGGAACAAAAGTTCTAATATGGCCATCTCATGAAAATGACCAGAGCATGCTAAAAAATGGCCCACAAGTCAGCTTAAGTGGTGATCAACACTTAGAAAAATTCTAAGTCTGGAAATTGGACTTTTCAGTTTCACTGTACCTCACTTTAGCAACTTGTAACTCACAAACCAGGCCAAACCAGCCTTTGAGCCAATTGACAAAGTTGTTGTCCACACATAGCTCTACAACATTGTCAATATCACCATCACCTGGTTCTCAATAGTTTAGGAGATATAGTGTCAAGAAGTTAGGGTTTCAGTCGGCGTTGATCTCTGAAACTGCATTTTAGTTTCAAGGGGCACCACTTTGGAGCTCTGTAGTTTCAAATCTAGGCCAAACCAGCCCAAACTCCAATTGACAAACTTGTAGACCTCATGTAGCTCTACAAAATTGGTGTAATCATCTTCGACTAATTCGAACCAGTTTGGGAGATAATCATCGTGGAAGTCGCTCTGTCAGTCGGTCATCGCTGTCACCATTCACCGATTCAGTTTCGTCAGCCGGGAGAGTGGCCGACCGGCCGCAGGCCGTCGTCGACACGTGGAGGCGCGGTGGCGCCCGTACGCCGGCCCTGGCCCCACCAGTCAGGCCGCGACGCCTTCAAGACGCCACGACGCGCGAGCCGGCCTCCATTCCTCCGCCCCCTCTCTTCCAGTTGCCAAGAACACCGAAACCGAGCCGCCATTGCCGTTCTTCTCCGGCGAGCTCAAGCGCGAGCTACACCGCATCACCGACTGCCAGACCTCGCCAATCCCTCCGCCTCACCACCCTCCATCCCCTTGACCCACCGAAGCCCACGATTTGACTCAAGGTGAGTCGCATTGCTTCCTTCCCCGTCTCCGAGAGGTCGCCGGAGCCCGCCATGGGACCTCACCGTGGTCGGGGTGCTTCGGGTCTCTCTCCATCTTCCCTTCTTAGCAAAATGGATCCGCCTAGCTTCGGTGAAGCTCGTACCGAGCCTAGACCGCACCGTGCATCCTCACCGGCGATGATGCGCCGCCACTGGACATCACCGGCCGCCGCTCGCGGGGACAAGCCCCTTCCACCCCCTCCCCATCCATTCCACGAGCACCAATCGACGCACCGGGTGACGGAGAACACGAGGCAGTGTTCGATTGGCCGAGCGAGCTCTTCTCCGGCGAGCTCGAGCTCGTCAGAGCTCGCGGGTCTCCGCCTCCCCTGCCTCCGGTCACTGACCGCAGGGGCCCGCCCGTCAGTGTCGCGCGTGGGCGGGAGCGCTGAGCGGGCCGCGCGCGCGCGAGTGTGGGCCGAGTTTTTCGGGCCGGCCCAGTTCATCCGAAATGAAATTCATTTTTATTATTTTGTCACTGATTTTTGTACAAGTTGGAAAAATATAGATCTAGGGTTTTAATGATCCAAAAATCATGAGATAAATTTTGTTAGGGTCTACATGATGTGTAGTAATTTAGAAAAATATGGATCTGGCATGAGATGTTTAAATTCTGTAAGAATTTAATAGATCCTTTAAATGTGTTTAGGAATGCATGCAAATTTGTTAAATTTATAACTTGAGCTATAGTGTTCCATAAATCATAAAATTTGGTGGGTAGGTTACTCTATGATAGCCCTAGCTCTGGTAAAAATTTGGGCAGCAGTGCTTAAGTACTTTTCAAGTTATAATGCTATCTTGTTATTTTAGGAAATGCTTAAAGGAATTTTAGTAATTTTTCTACATGTGCAATGTTCTTATAAATTTTTGGAGAATGTCTTGGTACCTTAAAGTGTCTAAGAAAAATATGAAATCTGTTGTTTGACACTTTTCAATAGGGTTTCCTATTTATGCAAAAATCAGCCTTATTAGCTTGTGAATTTTGTGTAGGGAGTTTCTGTGAATAAAACTTGTTCAAATTTTTACTGTGGTCTATTTTTGTGTCAAAGAGTCCTCTGTAATTTTTGTAGAATTTTGGGAGCAGTTTACATATATGTTTAAAATTCCACCTAATTAATTAAGTAAAATAAGAAATGAGTATAAATAAATATTCTAGGTGGGCACACCTTACTTTCTGGTGTTTTTGTGACATTTGTGAACTTGTAGTGGTATTAGTTTGGTCTTAGAGAATGTTGGTCACATCAATAAATATTTAACCTTTGTAATTTTAGGTTTTCTGGACAGCTGATAGTAATTCTAGGTTTGACCTTGGGTAAAGGTGGTTGCTGAAAAACTTGTAAATACCAAAGTTGTAGTAAAACTTGTAAATGAGCTTGTGTCAAAATTTAGGAGCATTTGGCTTAGTAGTTTGAGAGTTACTGTTGTTTAAAGTGGCAGTTCAAAATCTGCTACTCTCTGTTTTGAGAGGACAGATTCTGGAACTTGTGAAGTTTAACATGGAAAACTTAGGAGTTTAGAGTTGAGGTCTGAAAATGAATTGTAGTGCATTTCTTAGGCTTTCCAGATTGTCTTAGATCATATCTTTTGGAATTGTAAATCTTCAGTTGTGATAAAAACAAGTAGCTGCTGTCCAGAATGCTTACTCTGGTGTTTTGCTGATTGATATGGTGTAATATCCTAAGACATGCTACTTTTGTAATTGTTAGGTGTTAGGGCCTTAACTGAGGATGAGCAGCTTTATCTTAGGTTAAGTAGATTAGGTGAGTACTTCTCTACTGGAGAAGAGATTTGCACGTACTAATAAAATAACTTGAATAGAGTATTTTATTCTGAAATGCATTTCATTCCGAGCATGTTGCACCCATTTATGCATCCATTATATTTATTGTGCATTCATGCAATAGGTGCACCGGAGGGGGTAACACTCCTCGAATTCGAGCCTGTGATTCCGGAGGAGGACCAGGAGCAGCAGGAGCCCGAGGATCCAGCAGGCGAAGGAGACGCCGTTGAAGACTTGCCGGAGTGCCCTGACCACCGGCCTTCAATTTTTCTGAAAGGCAAGCCCCGGTGCATGCTGAACCTACTGTTTTATAAATTAATCTTGAGTACTTTTAATTGTTTACTGCATTAAGTTGTAGGAGTTATATGAAAACACTTGTTGCATTATACCTGTCCTTGTCCAGATATCGTACTTAATCCTATATTAGGTTAGGCACGTGTCAATGCTTAGCCCTGCTTAGTTCGGTAGAAGTCGGGTGATTTCCGGTCATCCGCGAGATGTAGGAAGGAGTCACGAGTGGCTTTATGGCTATCGTGGATGGAACCATGCCTTAAAATGAAATTGAGACCGGGCGGGAGTTCGATAGTACAGCCGCAAGACACTTCACGTCTTGGGTGTGGAGCTATGCCCGTCTGAGTCGTTTAAGGACCGATTCGCTGTACGTCCTTGAGTCATGTTGAACGCAGTCTAACACTTAGTTGGCCGGATAAGTCGTTTCGACCGCGAAGTCGAGTAGTATGGTTCAGGCCGGGAATCGAATGGTAGGTTGCATCTTGGAGGAGAGAAAGGATGTGCTTGGGGACATTGGCGTGAGACCAAGGGGGGTTAGAGTCCCTATCACCTGGCAGAGTGTCGCCCTTGGGGACGCGACATTATTCGGGCCCGCGATTTCTGAATTGTACAAAAGATGACCTGAGCAGCCCTCGCCAGGCGTGACTCGGTGAGTGTTAGAAATACCCCTCCAGCTGGATAGGAATTCGATTCGAATCGCCGTCGCTCCCGGTTAGTGAGCACTTGACTTGAGCAGCGGCAACGTAGAACTCATTAAATGAACTGGTGGTTAAGGGAATGATACAATGTTGCCATAATGATATACCTGCTATGGATATAATAATAATGTTGTTTGATTATAATCAAGTGCATGTTTAGTACAGGTGCTAAGATAGATGACAGGTAAATGCTAAAAATAACTGCTAGTACAGGTTATAAGAGTTTCAATTACTTATGCCTTTATGCAAAAATGTTATGTCAGCTAGCCTCTTGTGTAAGCCTTGCATAATCCTTGGTGTCATCTTATTTCTGGTTTTCGACGGGTAAGTCTAGCTGAGTACATTCCAGTACTCAGGGTTTATTCCCTCCTGTTGCAGATGACATGCTTTATCAGGGATTCTGCAAGACGTGTCTCCATCCTGCGGGTGATGATGACTAGATCACAAGGGCGTGATCGTCTTTTATGTACTTTCCTCATGCTTTTGCGGGTTGTCGATCATCTAGACTGGTAGTATTTAATTAACTAGTGTGTGTGTTATGCTTCCGCTACTTTCAAACTTGGTTTGTAATAATTGCTACTCCGTTTGTGTAAACTTATTTCAGCACTACTTGTGAAATGTAACGTATGATGTTGTATGTTGAATGATGCGATCCTGGTTGTAAGCGAGTTGGTTTGAAATCCTTCGTGATTTCGATTGACTACCGGGATTATATGGGCTCAAGTTCGAAAATTTGAGCGCTTCGGTGCTTGTTTTTGTACTTGTGCTCTTATAATTTGGTCGGTTCTGTTACAGTTACAAACCTTGCATCCTGGTTTTCAACGAAAAGACAAACCCGAGAAAGTTCCTCACGAGTTACGAAACTGCGATAACATCAGCTGGGGGAGACACCCAAATCCTCGCTAAGTCACTCACCATGGTAGTTGAAGACATCACGCATGATTGGTACACCTCACTAAAGCCTTTGTCCATCAAATACTGGGGTCAAGTTAGAGCACAACTAGTGTCCACTTTCCATGGATACCACCCAGGAATGAAAACAACAAGAGATTTGCTAAATTGCATTTGGCGAGATGACAAATCCTTATCTGAGTTTCTAGAAAGGATCATTCAGACCAAAGCTTAGGGCCAAATGCCCCAGAGGGAGACGGTTATAGCAGTAGCCATGGAAGGATTTGCCATAGGCCAGTGCGCAGCTCACTTCACCAGGAATTACCCCACTTTTGTTAAGGGAGCTATTCGAGGTAATGAGACAATATGCAAGGTCAGACGATGACCTAAAGAAGCAAAAAGTGACACGAAATTCATGGAGGCAAGCAGGCAAAGCCCCCAGGCCACCACCAACTCCAGGCCAGTGCAACATGAGACCATTTCACGCAATCAACAATTTGCAAGAGCAACCACAGCAAAACCAACTAGAACAAGGCCTCCAAGGGCCGCCACCTAACCAGCAATACAGAAGTTTTGACCAGACCCCACATGGGGGGGCATGGGGGATGAGGCCCTCATGACAGACACGTAGGTAGAGGAAGGGGAAGATCCTAGAGGATACCTTATTGCACTGTTTGTGGCAAAAATGCAGGACACTTCACAAAAGACTGCAAATACAACAAAATGGCTAGAGAACTTACGGAGAAAGACAAGGCCGCAAGAAGTAGTGAAACATCTAATCATGTGTTCCACAACACCAGTCATGAAATGGTAAACAATCAGGGTTATGGCAGCCAGTATATGTCGACAAGAAGCAGCTCTTTCCAGCATCCCAACTTTTCACACGGATACAACCACCATCCATACATCTGGCAGCAGCCATCGTTTCTAGTGTACCAGCATTTCGCCCAGCACCCAGGGCATTCGGCCATTGCATCCTCGCCAGTTCAGCAAGAGCAGCAACATTCAAGCCAGCCTTAGCCCACAAAGCAAGAAAATACTTAGGAATACCAAATCATAAACAATATCTTACCATCAAAAGGCCACATATTCGTAATCACTAGCAGATCAAACCAAGAGCATGAAAACAAGAGAGCCAGAAGAGAATTCGAAAGGAGAGTGCACACCGCCTTGCCAAGGGTACTACTCAACAGACCGGCTTGGTCCATGGTGTCGATTACCTTTGACGAAAATGACTTTCAAGTGCAGGATTTTCCACACATAGATGCTTTTGTAGCAACAGTGAATATAGCTCGGTTCACTATACACAACATCCTCATAGACAATGGAAGCTCTGCTGACATCTTATTCATCAAGCCTTTCGAGCAGATGAGCCTTAACAAGCGAACGTTGGAACCAGCTGGCAACTCATTGTTCGGTTTTGGTGGGAAAAATAGACGCCTTGGGGAAAAGGCAATCCCGGTCTCTTTCACAGAAGGCGAGAAGGTCCGCACAGAAACCATAACTTTTGACATAGTCAACATGGGTTACCCATACACCGCAATCTTCGGCAGAGGTGTTCTAAATAGATTCAAAATCGTAATAAAGCAAAGCTACTTGTGCATGATGATGCCATCACCTTTCGGCATTATTGTAGTACACGGAGATCAGGCTACGTCGAGGTGAATAGAGGGCAAACCAATCCCAGGTTATAGCCTCATCAATGAAGTTTCCAAGAAACCGCCCAATGAAGAAGTAAACAGTGAAAACAAAGTTGAACCAAGGGCAGAGGCAGCTGAAGACACTCAAAAAGCCCCATTGTCAAAACTGGTGCCAGAAAAATGCATGCACATAGGATCCGACCTTGCAAAAGATGAGCAAGACAAGCTGTTAGTTTTCCTTCACGAGAACCAGGACGTATTCGCCTGGTTGGCAAAAGACCTGCAAGGCGTCAGTCGTGATCTCGTGCAGCACAGCTTGAATGTAGCAAAAGGGGTGAAACCCAGGAAGCAAAAGCTGAGAAAGATGTTCACAGAGAGAGTAGAAGCAGCGAAAGTGACACCGGTGTCATCAGGCTGGTTTAGTATCCTGAATGGCTAGCCAATGTTGTAATGGTCTAAAAAAAGAACGAGAAATGGCGAATGTGTGTTGATTTCACTGATCTGAACAAGTGTTGCCCAAAAGATCCATATCCACTCCCATGAATTGATAAGTTAGTTGATATCGCCGCTGGGTGCGAAGTGATGAGTCTGCTAGATTGCTTCTTTGGGTATCACCAAATCTGACTGAACCCAAATGATGAAGAGAAAACAAGTTTCATGACCTCGGGAGGAACTTATTGTTACCAGCGAATGCCTGAGTGATTGCGAAATGCAGGTCCCACCTTTTCTAGAATGTCAGATGGGGTTTTTGACAAGCAGAAAGGCAAAAATCTTATAGCACATGTCGATGACATCGTGGTCAAGAGCGATAGGAAGGAGACCCATATTCTGGACCTTTAAGAAACATTTGAAAACTTAAGAAAGGCCGGCCTCAGGTTGAACCCAGATAAATGCATATTCGGTATCAAGAAAGGCAAATTGCTTGGTTGTCTAGTATCGACAAGAGGCATCAAAGCAAATCCCAAAAAGATAACAACGATAATGAATATGAAGCCACCAACAAGCAAGAAGCAGGTACAGAAGCTCACCGGAAGACTAGTGGCACTGAACA
This sequence comes from Saccharum hybrid cultivar R570, assembly GCA_038087645.1. Classification (NCBI taxonomy): domain Eukaryota; kingdom Viridiplantae; phylum Streptophyta; class Magnoliopsida; order Poales; family Poaceae; genus Saccharum; species Saccharum hybrid cultivar. The sequence continues at coordinate 4,474,074 of JAQSUU010000333.1, forward strand.
GGTTCATCTCAAGATCAGCCGAAAAGGGCTTACCTTTTTTGAGAACTCTTCAAAGCTCAGATCATTTTGAATGGGGGGCATGAGCAGCAGCAAGCTTTTAATGAACTCAAAACATACTTGACCAAGCTAACGACATTGTCTAAACCTTCGCCATCTACAACGTTGCTACTATATCTAGCAACATCGCCAACAACTGTCAGTGCAATGCTAGTCGAAGAAAAGGAACATGAAAACAAGATGAAGCAGTTCCTGGTATACTTTGTATCAGAAGCCTTGTCAGGAGCAAAGCTCAACTATTCTGAACTAGAAAAAAAGCATACACAGTGGTCATGGCATCAAGAAAGCTGAAGCATTATTTCCAAGCTCATCGCATTAAAGTCCTTTTAGCACAACCGTTGGAAGCGCTATTTTTTAATAGCCAAGCCATCGGAAGAATCGGGAAATGGGCCATAGAACTAAATGAGTTCATGGTGGATTTCGAACACAGATCCGCTATTAAATCCCAAGCACTCCTAGATTTCATCACAGATTGGACCCCAACAGCTTATGACACCACAATGCAATTCAAAGTGCTAATTTGGACGGTGCATTGGGACAGAGCATGGGGAATGAATGGCGCAGGAATAGCAGCGATATTAATGCTACCGAAGGGCCCAAAACTTCACTATGCAGCAAGGCTTGAATTTCTCACAACCAACAATATAGCCGAATACAAGGTAGTGCTCTTGGGGTTGCGAAAGCTCAGAGCTCTAGGGGTCAGGAGGTGTATAGTCAGATCAGATTCTCAGGTAATAGTGGGACATGTTAAGAAAGAGTTCACCGCAAAAGAACCCGAGATGATCAAGTACTTGGCAGCGGTAAGAAGAATGGAGAAGCATTTCGCCAGTTTCACTTTTTGCCACATTCCAAGAAGCGAGAACACTGAAGCCGATGAGCTTGCGAAAGCAGCTGCGCAGAGAGCACCAATGCCAGTAGATGTGTTCTATCAAGAACTAATAGTAAAAGCCAAACAAGAAGAAGAAGAAGAGCAGCCTCGCATTGTGCATGATATCGCAAGCAAGGATTGGAGATTGCCCATATTTGCCTACCTCAATGGAACCCACGAGCCGCAAAGCAGACATGAGATGGATAGAATGAACTACAGGACAAAACAATACTCTATCATAGCGAGTGAACTTTACAAGAGTGGAATAGTCACACCGATGTTGAAGTGCATAAGCTGGGAGCAAGGAATCGAATTGCTAAGCAAAATGCACGCTGGAATGTGCGGAGCTCATAGGGGACTGCACGAAATCGCTCACAGAGCGATGAGGTAGGGATTATATTGGCTAATAGCAGTAGAAGACGCCAAGGACCTGGTCTGTAGTTTTGAAAATTGCCAGATGTTCGCCAAGAAGTAGAGAGCCCTAGCTAACCTGACCAAATCAATCATCCCGACTGGCCATTGCAGAGATAGGGAGTCGACATTGTAGGACCATTGCCGACAGCGCCTTGTAATCTGCGTTTCACCGCAGTAGCCCTGGAATATTTCACCAAGTGGATCGAGGACAAAGCACTGGTGAAAATTACTTCTGATATCTTAATCAGCTTCGTGTGGCAAAGAATCATTTGCGGTTTTGGCGTACCATCCTACATCACAGTCGACAATGGGACGCAATTTGATTGCATGGAATTCAGAAACTTTTGTAGCAAGTTGGGGATCAAATTAGCATTCACCTTGGTAAACCACCCAGAGAGCAACGGAGCAGTCGAAAGGGGAAACGACTTGATCTTTAATGCAGTATCGAAAGCATTATTTGATTTGCCAAAAGGAAAATGGGCACAAGAATTGATCACTTCTGTCTAGGGCCATAACATCTCACGCACCCGAACAACTGGGTTCACCCCTTTCCGCCTGCTATATGGCAAAGAAGCAATCACACCAGAGGAGCTCAAGCTAGGCTCCTTTCGCACCGAAATCGCAGCAACAACTCCAATACAACGATATGTGGAACTCGGAGCAGCAGAAAATGCCAGGTTGCAAGCAACGAAAAACATCGACAAATATCATCAAGAAACGAAGGCTTGAGAGACAAGAAAATTTTGCGGAAGAACATCAATCTAGGAGACATGGTGCTGATTCGTCATCCTGACAAGTAGGGCAAGCTACAGTCCCAGTGGTACGAGCCGTTTGTGGTGGCGAACATGGTCAAGCCAGGAGTTTACAGGCTGCTAAATGAAGGAGTCAAAACAAGCCACACCTGGAACGCAGACAATCTGCGTCGCTTCTACCAATAACATATTCGCCCTAGAGGGATGTAATTTTCATTTTCATGATTTTTGTAAAAAAGGATTAGCACTCTTTTTCCTCACGGGGGAAGCCTTTGCAAAAAGGCATGAGGTTTTTTAATGAGGCGATCCTATGTACTCCTTCTAAATTTAAAGTTCACATAAGATCTAAAAAGTAGGGCGTCGAAACAAAACCTGGCCTCAGCAGGTCATGGATATCGATGGTGGAAGCACCAGAGCAGGTTGCACCATTGTTCGCTCGTGCGAAATGTCATGATCGAAAACTCAACAACCCAAAAACAAGCCTAGAGGTTGCAAAAAACTTTCGCTTCATCAAAAAGGAGTGAGCGAGAGGAAAAGGCCAACAAGCCATGACAGCGTTCTGTCTCACCAAAAAGGAGTGCAAATGAACGGAGAAAACCAGACAGGCTTAAAAACGATTTACACCACCAAAAAGGAGTGGTGACGAACATGAAAGGCTTAAAGAGCCGCATAATGCAGGGAAACATGGGTACCTAAGCCTAAGAGCGAAAAGACATACCCGCACCAGTCAAAAGAAGCAAAAGCACTAGCAGGAATTACATTCACACGTACGAACATGTACTACAAAGGACGACCGAATTTAAGAAAGACACCAAACAACTAGTAGTGAATACCGCCACCTACCGCAACAACCAATATTAACAACCCTGAACCCTAGAAACCCTATAAATAAAACACCCAGGCTCCCCCAAGCAGCATACCAAGCATTAGGCTAGAGCAAAAGCATTAGGTTCGCCACCCACGTCGCTCAGATCAGGAGCGATAGCATGTGAGGAGTCCTCGTATATAGGGGCAATGAGTGGGCTTGAGAGAGTGTCAGGGTACTTGGCATTTGCTGAAATAGAGAAGTCCCAAATATGGGGCAAAAGGCTGTACAAACATAGGGTCGTCAGTAGCGAATATTAGATGTTGCGAGAAACCACATAAAGTTTAGGGCGCATGCTATCCCAAAGGAGCATACACCCTATAGTCACCAAGCACAAAGTTGAAAGATGAGGCAACATGATGTGGCCGTGACACAGTGGCAAGCAAGTATGGAGGGATGTTGCAGGAAAAAATGTAACATCCCCCCATCTGACGAAACCACGAATCGAGGCCATGTACCTGCACAAGACGAGATTCTTGCTACAGCTCTGCGCTGGGAAGCATGACACCACAGCGCCGCACATCAATTTAGCTAATTTGCCTTGCAATAGTGCTGATTTACTCGGGAGAAACAAACAAATGAACTTGATGTTGCGATCCAAGAAGCAGAAGGAAAGATACCGATTGTGCATATCTGCCAATACACCTAGCGGCGAAACAAATGTAAAATATCCAAGACAGGAAAAGTGAATCCAATATGTTGAAATAATGAATAGAACATTTAATCCCCTCGCTCTAAAAGGTTGGGGGACGGCATTTTCCTTTTTGCCTATGCGATACACCGAGGGGCTAGCAGAGAAGCCACCTTGAGTGCACATGTCTTCGCTAACCCTCTCGCCCTAAAAGGTTGGGGGAGATGGAATTTTTCTTTTCGCCTATGTGATATGCGAGGGGCTAGCAGAGAAGCCACCTCGAGTGCACTGTCTCCACTAACCCTCTCGCCCTAAAAGGTTGGGGGAGACGGCATTTTTCTTTTTGCCTATGCGATACACCGAGGGGCTAGCGGAGAAGCCACCTCGAGTGCATGGGTCTTCGCTAACCCTCTCGCCCTAAAAGGTTGGGGGGACGACATTTTTCTTTTCGCCTATGCGATATGCCAAGGGGCTAGCAGAGAAGCCACTCGAGTGCACGGGTCTTCGCTAACCCTCTCACCCTAAAAGGTTGGGGGACAGCGTTTTTCTTTTTGCCTATGCAATACGTCGAGGGGCTAGCAGAGAAGCCACCTCAAGTGCACGTGTCTCCGCTAATCCACTCGCCCTAAAAGGTTGGGGGGACGACATTTTCCTTTTCGCCAATATGATATGCTAAGGGGCTAGCTGAGAAGCCACCTTAGGCATTTTTGGTATTCACGTTTCCCTCGCCCTAAAAGGTCAGGAGGACGACACCTCTTTGCCCAAACTATACGCCAAATGTATAACATGTCAATAGCACCAGGGGAACAGCACAACCAAAATTCAAACAGCAGACAGTGCATGCCCCACCAAGCAACCAATCTATAAAGAATATTCACATAATAGAACAAGATACACTATATGCGTAATCAATGTTACATGACTTGTCAAAGTAAAAAACACAAGCATTGTACATCGTTTTTGCTCTAACCTACTCTTCGCCCACCCCGGGGTGAAGATAAAAGCTATATCTACGATTCTCCAGGTCCAACATCATCTCCTCAACTGGCTTCTCCTTAGGATCTTTTAGGCTAGACGTCGAGGGCTTCCCACGCTCCTGCTTAGATCACTCACGGTGAGTTTTTCACTCTTCCAAAACAGCCACGTCAAATTCCGAATAGAAGAATCTATTAAGAAATTCTTCCTTTCTAAGAAAGCGTCGGAAACGGGACCTCAAAAATCCAGTCATACTAGACCTCAAAAATTTCTCACGATGGCAAGACCAGGACGCGCCTCCAACATAAAAGCCATTGCAATTAATCATAAGTGGATAGACATTCATAGGTTGCGCAGGCTACTCGTCCGGAACTTGCGCACCGAAACCACAAGAGTTTAAGCTGTCTTACAAACATCCAAGCGAACAATGTTTTCCAAAAGATACAAGCATCAATTCCTAGTTATCTACCCCCATCTTGAGCCGCGTCTTCTCCAGGAGCGCCAGCGTTGTCACCGTCTGGAACCTCGGCAGCTGGGGTAGGTGGGGCCTCTGTATCACCAGAACCGCTTTTGGCCGCACCCTCATGGGCATTTCGCTCAGCAATGTACTTCTTCACTTTCTCCTTGATCGTCATGCACTCCTCGATGGACTGCAGAACACGTGCCAAAAAACGTAAGAACCTATCTAGGCAATATATCGCAGAAAGGAAAACAAAGCAAAAGAAAAAAAAACTTTCAAAATAGAAGCAAACCTTGCCGCGGCTCATAGCAGCCCTAAGGAGGGCGAGATCCCTGCCCCCTGGGCGCCAAAAGCCCTCAATGAACCTTTGCCCAGCCTCATGAGCACGACTGGGGGCATTCTAGTAAGTTTGCGAGTCCTTGATCTCGAACTTTTTGAGATGACCACACCCGCACTCTTCCAAAGCTTGAGCGAAAGTGCGGAGGGAAACGAAAGAGGCGTACTCTCGCCTGATGGTCATGTGGTTTCTCATGATGGCCAACTCATTCTCTAGCCATTCCATGAAATCAACAACAGGGGCATCACGGGGAGCTTCTAATTCCTCGCCCACGCTCTCAATGAGATCTTTGTACATGTTCGTGACTCTCTAGGCACCGACAACAACCTTGTTATGTTCGTCGTGTTTCTTTTTCTGATAGTCCCTGAAATCATGGCGCATCATCTCGATCTGCTCTTCTACAGTCTTGCGAGCAGCCTCATTCTCTTCGGCCAGCTTTTTGGCCGTCTCTAGCTCCTGCTCAAGAGTTCGGATCCTTTTGTCCTTAGCCGCAAGATCCTTCTCCAGGCCCTGGCGAAAAAGCCTACCCTTGGTGTTGGAGCCCACGAGCCAGGAGCATGGCCTGCGAAAATAAAAAACGATACATAAAGTTGTCACTCGAAGGAAAGAGAACGAGAGAACGAATACTAGAAAGTAACGATCCACTTACACTAGCAGCATGAAAGTTTACCGCCTCTATAAGAGATGGACTTGGGACCTTCAAAAGGTACCTATCCACTTCGGGAGCCGAGAACGAGCCAGCACATGCGTCAGCGAAACTGGCCCCACTCGAGTCCGACAGCAGGCTGACCATGCGATAGTCCACGTTAGCGATGACCCACAAAGTTGAAGCGGCCCCTAGAGAATGAGCAATCCAGTAAGACTCCTCCTTTGAGGAATTCATTTCGCCAGAGGAGGTCGGCCCCAAATAAACTCACATTTTGCCATAATCTTCGGGCCGAGAACTTAGTTGCAACTCTTCGTGGCTGAACAGTTGCCCGCGGACTAAATTGTCACTTAGACGAATATACTCCGCATAAAATCTAGACGTACCCTGCAATTGAGAGCCTAAAACATCAGGAGACGCCACGGGGGTAGGGATCGGACGAGCAGAACCCGCCTCTTCGGCAGAAGTCATTCTTGCCTTTTTCGAGCCGGGCTCCTTCGGGAGGTCGTTGGCCTTGCGTGAATTCTTCTTAGTCTTCTTGGTAAAAAGGTCACCGACAGACATGGTATTCGCAAGACCGAATGCGTCGTGCACGTTGGCGACTTTGGCTTTGCTAGCCATCCCAGCCATTTCGTCAGAACTTGAAGTGCCCTGAAACATCAGCAGAAACACTCAGAGTCAGCGAATAGGTAAACATGGAACAAACCGAGAGACGAGAGTCTTTAATCCAAAAGCAACAGTATGAAAAATACACAAGGAAAATCATAACACTAACATTTCGATCTAGACTCGCCCAAATCGGCGGGTCTGTCTGATCATGACCTTTTTGCTATTGCCCACCTTGCCAGCGATTTCTCTCCCTATCCGCACATCGGCAAGCTCCGCGATGAAGCGTCCTTGGCCACCAAGTCTTTGCTTGCGGGACTCCATCGCAACAGTCTTGATTCTGCGTCCGGCGGTTGCCTTCCGTACTCTGCCTCTTCGCCCTCGAGCCCCACGACCACGACCACGGGCGCAACATCGTCAGCCGGGAGGCTGGTCGAAGGGCCTGACCGATCAGCATAGCAGAGACCCATAGCTTCGAAAATGCGATTCAACCGCCTTTTCCCAGCCAAGGATTGGCATCGGCTCTTGTGCTCTCTATCGCCATAAAACCCGATGATCTCTTCAGCCTTGTGCTCTATCAAATTTACAAAACTAAAGTCGGTGGTAAAAGCCTCCGATGTGTGGGGCCCATCGGCGTGAATCTCGGCCAAGCGATAACCTTCCATTGGGGTCATCTCTGAGACCAGTATGTGCGCTCTCGGCAGGTCATTTTCCAACGCAGCAGCAACATCTTCGTCAGAACACACGCGGTGATAGAACTAATACTCGGTCCAATGCGGCCATTTATTTCGATAAGCCGGTACAATCTGAACGGTGCCCTTAGTCTTTTTTGGAATGAAATTATAGAACCCGTAATGAGCCACAATCTCGGTCTTCGTCTGCTTGTCTTTCACCATCTTCTTATGAAAATGGGTCTCGTAGTAATGAGCAAAGGTATTTACGCTTAAAGCGCACCCAGACATCTTAAGCGCCATAGCGAATTCGCTCATCTGCGCAAAAGCGTTGGGAGTCAAGTGATGGATCTGTAGGTTGAAGCACTGCAGAACCTCGCCCATGAAATCTTCACAAGGAAACCTTAGCCCAGCTTCAAAGAAATCGCAGAAAACAACCGCCTCATAAGGCTCTGGGCGGGGCACCTCTTCCCGGCCAGGAGCACGGCATAAACCGCGAAGTGTAGATTTTAGAAGCCCCTGCTCAACATATTTATCGAGATCCACTTCAGTGACGCGGGATCGACCAATCCAGTAAGTAACAGGAGTCAAATCAGGCTGGCCCTTCACAACGTCTAGCACAGGCCCAGCGGTTTCGCCTTCCTCTCCCTCATCCACAATCTCGACATTGGTTTCAGTCTCTTCGTCGGCCTCAACACGCGAAGGGCCCTGGGCACTTCGGCAATGTCGCCTTCATTCTTTCAGACGCACTCTGCGAATTAGTGCGGGATTCCAAACTAGAACCGTCAGATGAGATCCCGCCGGATGAACTGGCGCCAGACGACGCTCACTCGACATCTATCCAAGTGAGTTCCATACGAAAACCCAAAAATAGGAAAAAGTAAAGGGGCGAATAGAGCAAAGCACTAAAACAGTACAGTCGCGGCAAGAGTAAAGTAAAAACAAGCAAAGAAAAAAGCGAATACAAACCTGCGAAAAGCTCGGCGAAGGCCGGAGACCGGGCGAAGGCAAGTGAGCAAACCAAAACCCGAGGGAAGAGCCAAAGAGCGAAGGCCTTGTTCTCAACTCAGAGCTGAAGGTGAGACGAGCGCGCACGGCTCCCTCGGCTCGGGGGGGGGGGGGGGTTATATAGGCACCTACCGGGCGTGGCGCGCGAACCGAGGAAACGACGAGACAGTTTGCCTAACCGCCGCGACGGTTCGAATTCTGAGAAACAATTACACGGCGCGATAATAAAAAACCAGTTACATGGCGTGATATCCAAAATAATAATAATAATGATGATAATAATAATAAAATATATATAACAAAAATAAATAAAAAATACATATATATATGTGTGTGTAGCTTGTTTATATGAAATCAATGATGCAGATCTCCACCCTTCGCCTGGGACAGTGTCCGAGCCCCACAGCGCGTCAATCCCATAATTTCGCGAGGCAATCGCGCTCAAATCGAGAACTTCCTCACGCAATGCCGAGGGGCTACTGTTGGGGGGAGGCCCCGCCCATGGGCACCCTATGTGGCTCAGTCACCGTCCCGGCTTCTCGCGCAGGTGAATTGATGAGAGTTGAACTCCGGCGCACCCAGCATTTCCTTATGTTAAGAGGCGAGAGGGTGTGCCATGCGAAAAGGGAAGTTTGTGTCGAGTCCTCTTCTTGCCAAAGCGAAACAAGGGCAGCGCTTGCTGCTCCACTCCTTGACATCCCTTTTCGCTATGGAAAAAGGGTGGACTCTGCTGCCAGGATCAGCCCGTGCCTGGTTCCACTCCTTTCGCCCTAGCGATAGGCACACTATCGGTCTCGGTTATTCGCTCAGGCGAATAGCTGTAAATGGTTTGGTTGATTGTTTCTACAGGTTTCACCATGGGATGAGCCAGCCGTCTTCACGTGGCCGACAACGTCTGACCGCCAGGGGACCATCTGGTCGGTCGAGCAGGCAACATGGAGGGAGCCGGTCGGGTCTCTCCGGGTTGGTGCTACCTAAGGCAGGCGAGGGCTCCGGGTGGCGAACAAGCCCCACGGCGGCAGAGAATATTCCCTGGATATGTAGTGGTTACAAGGGCATTTTGGTCCCATAAGAAGCCTACGGGCATGCATGTATAAATAGTCCCCATGGGTGGAGATGTAAAGAGAGGAACAAAATTAGTGAAACTGTCCACTTGTTCTCGCTTGTGCTTCGTTCTTGCAACCTCTCGTACTTGATTTTCGCTTGTGCAACAACCGGGTGTTCGAAGGCTTGGGCCTAAAACAACAATGCGCTTTCAGCACAATGTCACCTTGCAGTTTGGAGGAATAGAGGCTCATCAATCGGAGCTCGATGCTAGCACGGAGGTCGGCGGCGTCACATGGAAGTTGCCAGTGCGGCAGCGGCATGGGCAACTCGCCAACGGGACGACGTCACATGAAGCTCTTCCATCTGCCAGGGGAATGGCGGCATTGGCAGCACCTTGACGCGGCGGGGTACGGGGCATGGCGCATAGCGGCTGGGGATGGGCACGGCGCGCAGGGGTGGGGACGACACGGCACAGTGCGACACAGGATGGGGGCGCCGCGCACGGCGGCAAGGTGGCTTGGGGCGGGCCGACGGCATGGTGAGCCGCGACGAGCAAAGCGAGTCAGGAGCTGGGGATTTCTCAGCGGTCGCAGTGTAGACTGTAGAGATGGAGGAGAGAGAGGGTAGATGGAGCAGACCGGTCATTGGCTGTTGGGCCTGGTCACGCAGACCCAGGAACAGGCGCGTTTGGACAGCTCGGACAGACACGGCCTGATAGACGTCCTCACCAGAGCATTTTATCTTATACGCAAACATGTATGATGGATGCATCGTGCGTGAGTCTAAACCGTTGAGTATTCAGTGAACTCTGTCAGTTATAGAGTTGTATACAATCCTATAGCATTGCAAATAATTGCTTTCCGTAATAACCCCGGTCACCTATCCACGGACCTCGAATTTCGTGATTTGATTTACGTGGAGTATTTCGGTGTAGTCACGTCGTATATAGAATTTCCGTGCCATATATATACTATAGAATTTAATCATTCATCAATTGCCTCGCACCGACGGAACCCTGACCAAACCCTCGCGCGGCCTCGCCCTAACACCGATCCGCGGGTATAGCCGCCGCCGACCAGCATGGCCGCGCCACCGTCGCCTCGCCAACCTCGCCGGCCGACGCTCGTGGAAGAGATCCTCCTCCGCCTCCCGCCGGACAAATCCGCGTGCCTCGTCCGTGCCGCCCTAGTCTGTAAGCGCTGGTGCCGCGTCGTCATGGATGATGGATCCCAGCTTCCGGCACCGATTACGCCAGTTCCACAGCACGCCGCCCATGCTGGGGTTCATCGTCGGCCGCCATTCACGTGGCACCCACTTCTTGCCCTGCTCCTCCTTCCGCCCGTCCGATGTCGACTGCCGCAGCTGGTGTCCGCTTGATGTCCGGCACGGCCGCATCCTGTTCGACGACAGCCCCGTCAGGACTAACGCTAAAAAGCAGGAGCTCATCGTTTGGACTCCGGTCACCGGTGAGGTGCGCAGGCTGCTGGCCATGCCGCGGTTTCTTAGCTCTCCCGGTGCCTATTGGAATGCCGCGTTGCTCTGTGTAGCGAGGCCGCTGAATAATGGCGCGAGACAGCGTCTACTGAGCAACGTGGGTATGTTCTACATTTGACATGCAATGCCCTTGTCGGGAACGCGATCTACTTCCTCCAATTTCAGAACGTTGGAATCATGGAGTACGATTTGGTAAAGAAAGAACTGTCGGTCATCGGGCTACCGCCGATATGCAACCGGTCCACAATTATTGTGCTCATGTCTTGTCACTGTCAGTGGAGGATGGTGGCGGGTTGGGATTCGCCATGATGCATGGTTTCTCACTCTGCATATGGTTGCGGGAGTCTGCTCCGACTACGAGTGGTGGATGGACATGGATGCAACATAAAGTTGTTGACCTCAAGAGTTTTCTCCCTCTTTCTGCTAACCTCACATCGCCATCTTACATCATTGCTGCTGCGGATGCTGTCGGTGTTTTTGTCATATGGGCTCGTGGTGCTGGAGTCCTGGCTATTGATGTTAAGTCTGGCCTAGGGAGGAAGTTATTCCATGACAACATTATAAATATTATTCCCTACACGAGTTTCTGCACTCCAGGTAACTGCCTCAGGTGTCCCAGGCCAGTTTTACTTTCTTTGGTTTTCTAGTATTTCACTTAGTAGCATGCATGGAAGTGTGGACAATGATATATTGGTTGATTGAGTTTTTCCCTATGATTTGTCAATTTCAGTATAACAACATAAAAATTAAGGATGATATATATCCATGTTAAGTAAAGAGAGATGTTTTTACGAGTCACAAGTCACTCTTTTTCCAATAAAAAGGTATGGTTGCCTGGTTGTTAAATGCTGGACTTGCATGTAATAAGTGAGTACTTGCCTGCTTTAGTTTTTAAAGCAATTTGTAGGTGTGTTTGTTGGGTTTTACTCGTTCCTCGACTGCAGATTGCTTCAACAACAAATCTATTTATTTACATCATTTGTGTATTTCTGAAGCATTAAGAGAAGCCGCCAACATTGAGCAGCAGCCTTGCACGGGTGCTTCTAATAATGCATGAAAAATGGACGGTACGCCTATCACTGAACTGGTGTTAGTCTTTCTGCTGCCCTATAGGGTTTCTGTCATACGCCTAATGGGGACCCCCCCACGTAGGGCCAAACGGGCCAGGCGAGGCCTAGGTCCAAGCCCTTGCCGGCCTCAAGGCCACCCGGTGCATTGCAAGGGAGGCACGACGCTAGGGGGACACAGGGCGCTGCCACCCCTCAATCCCCATGTATCCGGGAGGATCCGACATAGAAGGAAAGATTAAGGTTTATTAGGAAATAAATAATATCGTTTGTAAAAGAAGTAGTCTAAATCTATAAGGACTCTTCTTATAGTTTCCTTGGTATGCAAGTCTAAATTGTTTAGGGGCTAAATCTTCTAGGACTATAAATAGAGGGGCTATATAACCTTTCAATCTTAAGCAAGGAATTGGCCTAAGTGCCTTCTATCTCCCCTTCCCCTTCTAAGCCTCGGTCTTCTCCCCCCTCTCTCCGTAGCGCCGCCTCCCCCTTCCCCATAGCCGATGCCCACAGACCCTAAACCCTAGCCGCCGTCACCAGGAAGCCCCCCTCCCTAAGTGACGTGTTACAGTTTCTATGTTCTTTTGAAGCATCTTGTTTCTCTTAAACTTGCTAGTAGATTTATATGGTTGGCATTTGGCAACAGGTTTTGACGGACGTGCCTGTCTTGTACTCCTGCTTTCAATGGAATTCTGGAAAATGTATGATCTGTTTGGAAAAATTTAGGTTAAGAGTTGCACGCTAGGCAAAACCATAGACTGCATAGCTCAAGCACGGAACAGCAGCAGACGTTGTAATTTGCTACTAGCTTCCACCATGTAGCATCATCAGCATGTGTTGACCAATAACCTTTCATCCTTTTCTTTATCATGTGAAATTCACCTATAGTCCCCACTCCCCACGCCTATACAAACCGTCGATAGGAAGGCACACAACGGAAAAATAACATGTTTTTGTGTGGCTTGTTTAATTTGTAGCAATGAGAGTCACACACACGTCGCTCCCCCCCACCCACCACCACCGCCCCTTCCCTCCATGAGCTCCTCGTCGGCGATGTCCCCCTCTAGTCGCGCTGCATCTCCTCACCGCCATGGCGGGGCTCTCTGATCTGGACTTTGGTCCAGGCTTGGAGATCGAGAAGTTGGTGGGTCAACGTTTCAATTGCGCGGTCAGTCCTCCCCCTTCTACTCCTGGCTTTCTCTTGGTTGCGTCCTTCGGGCGCTCCTCTGTGAGGCACTCCACCAGATTTGGCCCAACAGCCAAGTCTGAGCCCTGATCTACGCCATGATCGGGGGCGTTCAACCCAACAAGGTTGGTGGGCCCCCGTCGCATAGTGCCAAATAAAAGGAGGTGGGGGCCAGGGCACAAGATAAGAGGTTGACTGCCACTGCCACAAACCCACCGTCTCACCTAGTCCGATCAAGAGGGAGGCACTGCCAGCAACGGGAAGCGCCACAACTGAGATGCCGCCGCCGCTGCACCGACTATGCTCCTCCACGATCTTCACACCGACGCCATGGCCAACTCGAGCTCTTTCACCAAGCCCCACAATCTGTACCTTTACCTCTCTCCTCTCTCCCTCTCTAAGATGTTTCCTCATGTTTTATCCTGAATTGAAGTCATGTATACCCATAGATCTACACCTAGTGATCATAAGTGACTAACAATGGTACTAGAGCCAGGTTCTAGGTGTAGATTCTGTTTTGGGTAGAAAAGTAAAGAAAGAAAGGAAAAAGAAAGTAGAAAGAGGTGAATTGATTGAAACAAATCGAGAAGAATTGGATTGTAACCCTAACCCTAAGAAGAAGTTGGCGGGCAAGCACCTAAGGGCAGCGGCATTGCTCTCAGTGATACTGCCGCAGCAAAGAACGGGCCGCGGCCATGCCTTGGACACGGCCGCCGCCACCACCCGCTACGCCACGCCGATGGCGCATCCCTCACGGCCTCGTCTGTGCCCGTGGCGGACTTCACGTCGTGCGTGGCAACCCTAAGATAAACTCATCGTCGTTGGAGACGTCGGCGAGGAAAAAGAAAGGTGCCACCGCAAGGCTGCTTGACGGAGCTGCGTGCGGCCTCTACTGCCCGCGAGCTCCGGCGAGAGGCCCAGTAGCTGCGCAGATAAGCCAGGATCCCCGCGCCTCCGGTCGCCACGGGCAACTGCCTGGCGCTCAGTGCGGGGCTAGAAACAAGGAAGAGGGGGAGCTGACCGGAGCCTGCACTGGCGGTGCTGTCCTCTCGCCGCCGCTGGTGGCAGCCGCCGCTGCAGAGCATGCGCGGCGCGAGGAAGAGGGCTGCAGAAAGTGAGCTAGGGTTCCAAGGGAGGCAACAGCACGCGGTTTTGTTCTTTCGATCTGGGCAGATAGCCGTCGGATCGCGACGAACGACTGAGATCGACCGGGCTAGATTTGGCCCAGGTGGGGACGCACTTTCTCGGTCTAGGCCCAGGTTGTGGCCTAGGCGCGGGGGTGCACGACGGGCGCGCCTCTCGGTCGTGTTTGCTAGGCTGCAAAGAGGGGGAAAGCTTGCGCTGGGCCGCGGGCCGCGTGCGTGTGCGCAAGCAACTGGGCCGCAGCCGGTTCGCTGATGGTCCACGGGAGAAATGCGCACAACGCGTGTGAAAGAAGTTGGGTTGCGCGACTGTGGGCTGTGTAGGCCGGATCAGCTGCCTGGCCGAAGAGGAGAATTTTGGCTTTAGTTTTATTTATTATTTCAGAAGCATTTCATTGATATTTTTGTTAAAGTTTTGATGCTAAATCTTGCTCAAATTTTGAACCAACGTGAAAAATTAAGCAAAGAGTAGTTAACATTAAGATGCTTCTGGATAATATTATTTTAAGTATGTTTTTTCACGTTTTCCGCTGCAAAGTTAATGTTGATTATCTTCTTATTAAATTCGAACCATCGGGAAGATTTAATTTGAAGAGTAGTTATATTTTTCAATAAATTAAGATTATATTTATCCTCTAATTAAATTGGAACTAACCTGAAAATTTAAATTGGAGGAGTAGCCATATTTGTTTAAGTTAAATTATGATATTGTTATTTTTTGACCAAAGTTGATGATAGCAATATTATGATCTTATTTATGAATTTTATGCATTAATTCTATTTCTGCCCAACGGTGATATAGAATTAGTGTAGAAGGAAGATGTTTTATTCTATTTTCTACCCAATGGTGATATAGAATATACTCATTATTGTTTGATATTTTCAGACAAAGATCTCCATGCTTTCATTCTTGAAGACAGAAAAGAAAATAAGATGGATACTTATGATTCAGATGATGAAAAGCCTAACTGCAAGTTCTGTAAGAAAAAAGGTCATTGCATAAGGGACTATGTTCTCTTTAAAGAATGGCTTGAAAAGAAAGGGATTCATGGATTTAATTAATCCAAGAAAAGCAGATAGAGCAATAAGAGTCGCAAATAGCGTCAAAGTTGATATGGAAGTTTAGTTTAAGAAATGTCCTTTATGAAGAAGAATTTAATTTTAGTTTTAGCCATTATGATAAGAGATATAATAAGTCAGATGCATGTTTAATTTGATCAACGTTGGATTAAGCATGTGTGTTACATAATATTCGAATTTATTTCTGAATCTGATGGATTGAATATGTCCTGAGAGCTAATTCTAGGATTTATGTCCCTTATAGGGAATTATCTCGCATGGCGGGAGAAGTTTTGGCATAGTACTTATGCTGCATGGCGGGAGAAGTTTGTGATGATTCATGTGTATTTTGTGTATTCCACACAGCGAGAGATGTTTGGGGTAGTTCTTATGCTATTCTAGTATTGACCGTGCATTTCTATTGTGTTATGGTCATTAAGCGCTCAAAGAGTTGAGGGCCATAAGGGAGCAACCCCTAAATTACACCAATGCTAAATCTTAAAAAGGTGGAGAGTCGGTTAACTGACTCTTTACTAACGTATGCGGACACTCTAATTGAGTAGCTCGTTGTTATCTAGTAATGGTGGAATGACACATTTTTGAATGTATAATATGGCCACTAAGATGGAGTCATTAGATGTAGATCGAAAGGAAAGGAAAAGATTAAGGCTTGACAGGTTGAGTCTATCAATTGAGCTGAGCATATCAATCAGAAAATGAACAATTCAATTCCTTCCCTTTAGCATCATTTTGACATGAAATGAGTTTAAGGACAAAAGAAAGTTACATATGAACCAAAAGATAAGAAGAAAATGCGAGCATGACTTGTAGAAATACCGCCAAGGACCTTGATGAGTTCATAAAGTGGAATGAGAAAAGTGTACTCCCATACAAATTAAGAAATAACTTTGTTTGCATGACATAATCATGTGAATGAAGTCATAAATGTCTCCTCATTCACGAGAGTTCTGAATAGTTTTCGAAATTATGGCAGTAAAGTTTGTGCCACATTTCGAGGGGGAGAATTGTGAGATCGATTGAGAAAGACAATTAAGAAAGATACTCCCCTATACTTCAGATAATGCGATGCACGGTGCCCATTGAGGGCAAGAGTGATCTATAAAAGATGAATGTGATCGTTGAGGGAGTACAACGGTCATAATAACGATACCCCTATGTAGAGAAATAGCTAAATTCCTAGACCTTTTAAAGTTTCGATAGGAAGATAGTGTAGTCAGCCGGTATTCATACTGAACGAGCCTCAGAGATACTAAGACGGTGCTTAAAGCGTCATATGAGTTTTAATAGATTAAACCCTAATAAGAAATTTAAAGATACACTATCTTTACAGAAGGTGGAGTAATCTGGGGAAGCATGGTATGTAGAGACCTAAGACTTGAAGAGAAGTGGGACTACGTGCCCACTCCAGTGATTCAAAAGAAATAAACTTCTCAATACATGTTGATGTTGTATGACTTATACAACACCTATTGTTAGCTCTTCAAAGAAGATGAATAATGTAAACAAGGACCTTGTAATACAGGAGTCTGTAGCATCAATTGCCTCTTGGCAATGAAGAGCAACAACAGCCCCATATCAAAGAAGTGCCAGTAGCTGAGGCCACAGAAGGTCTCAAAGAATTAGAAAATTAGCTATTTTTAATGACTATAAAGACTATGTTAGTGAAGAATATGCTAGTCAAGAATATGTTAGTGAAGAATTTTAAATGGAGGGTGATCCCACCTCATTTGAAGAATCCATGAGAAGCGATCACTCGCTGAAGTGGTTGGAAGCCATGCAAGATGAAATAAAATCGCTTAGAAGAAATTCCTAAAGAAGCCAAAATAGTAGGCTATAAAGGGTCTACAAGATAAAATGTGACTCCAAAGAGAATGTGGTGAAAGGATTCACGTAAGAGAATGAATAGATTAGAATGAGTTACATCATGCAAGGATTCTTTTAGAATCATAATAGTATTAGTGGCACATTATGATTTAGAGTTACATCAGATAAAAGCAAAGACGACATTCCTCAACAGGGATTTGTATGGAAATGTTTACATGGCGCAACCCAAAGGTTTTGCCGTGAAAGGAAAAGAATGTAAGGGATGCTGCTTGAAGAAATCATTTATGGATTAGAGCAAGCCTGTAGACAGTAGTATTTAAAGTTGAAGAATCAATTAGAAAGTTTAGGTTTACAGAGAATGAGAAGGACAATAATGTTTATGCAAAGTTCAAGAATGGAAAATTCATTTTCCACGTCCTATGTATAGATGACATCCTATTCACTAGTAGTGAGGTTAATCTGCCATTGGAGAAGAAGAAGTTCTTGTCCTCAAGTTTCATTATGAATGATCTCGGTGAAGCGTCATTCGTTCTAGGAATTTAAACTCACCGAGATAGAAGAAAATGGGTATTAGGACTATCGCAAAGGCATACTGAGAAAAGATTCTAAAGAAATAAAGTATATATGTGAATAAACCTACGTCTGCTCCTATAGTCAAGGGTAATAGATTTGGGAACTTTTTAGTGTTCTATATGCTTCAGCTGTTGAAAGCTTAATGAGTGCACAAGTAAGAACTTACCCTGACGTAGTTCACGTATCCAGAATGTTTTGGCAAAAGTCCAGCCCAGATATAGATCACTAGAATGAAATTAGAATGTCTTGCAATTTTGTAAAGTATTGAAGGCCTCATGCTGAGTAAGGAAAAACAAGTACTCTCAAATAGTTGTGAGTACAAATGTTAAACTTCGGTGAGATGTGTAGAGAAATCCACGGTAGTTACTAACACTCGCAATTAGAGATTATTGTGGAAAAGCTCCAATGAAACAGTTGTGGAGTCATCAATAATACATACCCAGAGTATAGCTTGTTACGAGGCTTCAGGGACAGGCAAAAGTAGTTAAGGGAATTTTACCTGGAGTTGATAATGGTAAACAGCAGCAATAACCATTTAAGTAGTTCACTCCTATGACAACGAGTCAAGTGTGTTGCTAAACACATTGACATTAAGTTATACGTTGTAAAGGAGAAAATCCAGAATCATATTGAAAGTATTGAATAGGTACTTGCGGATCCGCTTATCAAAGGCTTACCACCCATTGCGTTCAGAGAACACACAGTCGACATGGGTTTACGGGAAAGCCTATGATTTCCAGATAATAAGGGCCTAGTTGAGAATCTGTTTCAAAGCAGAGAGGTGTATAGTAGCTGTTTCAAAACAGAGGGGCGTCCAACCTAACAAGGTTGGTGGGCCTCTGTCGCACAATGCCAAATAAAAGGAGGTGGGGGCCGGAGAATAAGATAAGAGGTTGACTACCGCTGCCACAACCCCACCGTCTCACCTAGTCCGATCGAGAGGGAGGCACTGCCAGCGACGGAAAACGCCACCACCGAGATGCCGCCGCCACCGCTGCACCGACTACGCTCCTCCATGATCTTCACACCGACGCCATGGCCACCTCGAGCTCTTCCACCAAGCCCGACGGTCTGTACCTTTACCTCTCTTGTCTCTCCCTCTCTAAGATGTTTCCTCATGTTTTATCCCAAATTGAAGTCATGTATACCCATAGATGTACACCTAGTGATCATAAGTGACTAACATGAGGCTCAATGAAGACTCGGCGAGTCTTCTCCTTCAATCCTGTCTTGGAGGGGTTGCTAAGGACTTCAATGTTGTTCACCTTTCCAGTTGGATGTTCCAGTTCTTTGTTTCTTGCAAAAATGTGGGTCTTCTTGTTTACAAGCTCAAGAACTTCTCCTGCAAATTTTTTCCATCTTCTTTTTCCTTTGGGGGCAATGGTGGTCCCAATTGGATCAAAGATTATGATGTTTGGTGCTGTGAGCAAGAAGTCGAGT
Organism: Saccharum hybrid cultivar R570; assembly: GCA_038087645.1. Lineage (NCBI taxonomy): Eukaryota > Viridiplantae > Streptophyta > Magnoliopsida > Poales > Poaceae > Saccharum > Saccharum hybrid cultivar. The sequence goes on from JAQSUU010000333.1 coordinate 4,493,214, forward strand.
GGACTTTTGTTGGTCGAAAAGGAAAACCTTCCCCTTCGACAGGGAAGAAATGTTATGCTGATGCTGTTAAATCTCATCGTCACCTCCGGTCTTCTAAGCTTTCGGTTTTCCAGCGTCTCTCCTTTCCGTCCAATTATGTGCTCAACTACTTTAGTGCTAATGGCCGACCATCGTCGGAGAAGGATTCTCGCCGGCCGTCGCCGGAGAAGAAAGGTCCCCGCCGTGTTTGGGTCCCCAAGGAAAGTGCTTCTATTCCGGCTTCTCCCGGGGCGAAATCCCTGGCAGTTACTGACCCGTTGAATGCTGCTCCTCTGGATAATCCCATGGCTGATGCTATGGCGGTGTCTCCGCCTCCTTTGGTTGGTAATTCAAATTCAAATCCTTTCCCCTCTGGGCCCGGCCCAAAACCTCTCTGCTCCTCTTGCTCTGGACCTGGACAGTATAGGAAAGCTTGCTCTAGTTTGGTATTGTGCCTAGGTTGCATCAATCACGCTTATGATATCTCGGGTTGCCTTGCTAAAGGCTGGAATCCTGGGATCTTTCAGCCCAAACCTTCCTCAGAAGTCGAAGGGATGCCCCCCCGAACCTCCCCTTCATAAAGGCGACGGCTTCGTCTCGCCGACTCCCCCTAGCGTTCTCTTTTCCCACTCCATAGTCGAAACCACCACCTCAAGTGCTCCGATGGCCAACTTCCCAGTTTTTTTTGAATAAAACTGTGGGGGAGATCCCCACAACACTTCATTTTCTTTTATGATACAACAAAAGTTCAAAATGTACTTACATCAAGATTAACTAAAAGCATCTAGCCAAAAACAAAACCCGGACCTCAGGTCAGGCTTAAAGCGAAGAGATTGTAACAAACACTGGGATTTGAAATTGCTAAACCAGATGTTGACATGGGCACGGCCGTTACGAAAGATCTTATCATTTCTGATCTTCCAGATTTCCCAAGCTGCAATGGTGATGATCTCCATGAAGTAAGGCACGTTCTGTTGTTGCATGCAGTGTGCAATTCTTGCGTGTAGGCTGAGATTTATGTCCCATTGTATTCCAATTCTCCCCCAGCACCTTCTGGAGAATGAGCAATCAAAGAGGAGGTGATCAATATCCTCATCAATTCCTGTTGCACATAGAACACAATGCGCATTCGGCTCATTGAACAAGTTTCTTCTGCGCAACATAACTTTGGTGTTCAGCCTATCGACAAGCACCTGCCAGGCAAAGAATTTTACCCTAGGGGTAACCTTGGATTTCCACATCCATGAGTAGACAGGATGTGCAGGGATATTCTGGAATACTAGCTTGTAAAACTTCTTCAATGAATAATTATTGCTGCCCCATTGATATGTCCAGATGTCAGAATGTTGTAAATCGAACTCTTGGTTTTGTAATTCTTGCCTAAGTTCTTGGAGCTCACCAAATGCTTCCTGTGTTAAGGGTAACATGAAGAGGCTGTCCAGGTCGGGTGCTGAGATGATTTCATTAACACTGATGCCTGCATCATGGGCGTGAGAGTAGAGCCTCGGGTATCTAAAAGACAGAACTCCAACTGACCAGAGGTCTTCCCAGAAAGATACTGATGTGCCATCTCCTATTATGCAGCGTGCAATCCCTCTGAATAAGGTACTCAATCTTTGTATGTCTCTCCACCAGAAAGACCCCATTTCTCTGGTGGCATGGGGCACCTTTCCTTCATAGTAAGCATTCCACACTAGTTTGACCCAGGGAACATCTACTTTATTGTAGAATTTATGGAGGTGTTTGATGAGTAGGGCATCGTTCTAAACATATAAGTTGGTAACATTTAGCCCACCCTTGTTTTTTGGTTTTGTGACCATGGGCCAAGCAGCAAGGTTTCCACCCTTCTTTGATCTGTCCGAGCCTCTCCAAAGGCATTGTTTCCTGGCCCTGTCTATATTATCTATCACACCTTTAGGGAGCTTGAGAGTGCACATTGTATATGTGGCAGTGGAAGTGATGACTGACTGGACCAACTGCAGTCTGCCAGATGAGGAGAGGAGGGATGAGCAAGAAGTCAATCTTCTCTCAATTCTATCCATCAAAGGAGCATAATCATCTACTCTTGGCTTTGTTGTTCCCATAGGCAAGCCTAGATAAGTGAAGGGTAATGATCCAATTTGGCACCCGAATGTACTAGCAAGTATTTCCATTCTTTCTAGACTGACATTTATTGGTAGCATCAGAGATTTAGAGTGGTTTACTTTCAGACCTGTGGACTCTGAGAAGCTATTTAGGAGGGCCTTCAAGAAGAAAATTTGTCTGGCGTCTGCTTGCATAATGAGAAGTGTATCGTCAGCGTACTATACAATAGGATAGTCACCATCGTGGTGTGGAATTGGGGGTTGTAGCAATCCTTGAGAAGCTGATTTGTTCACTACCACTTGCAAGAGTTCAGCTGCTAGCACAAAAATCAATGGAGATAGTGGGTCTCCTTGACGAACTCCTCTTTTGCACTTAAATTTCCTTCCTGCTACTCCATTCAGGATAACTGATGATGTCCCTGATGAGAGAATTGCCTTGACCCAACTGATCCATCTATCTGGGAAGCTCATGTGTTGCAAGACTTGTATAATTGCAGTGTGCTCTACTGTATCGAATGCCTTTTCAAAGTCAAGTTTAAGAATGATAGCTTCTCTTCTGGACTGTTTACACTGATGAATATATTCAAAACACCGCTAGGCAATCTTGTATGGATCTGCTTTTGATAAAGCTGTACTAATTTTTATGGACAAGTTGCAGAATCTTACCCTGAAGTCTGTCAGCTAATAATTTGGTGAGCACCTTGATACTGCAGTTGAGGAGTGAAATCGGTCTATAGTCGTTGACTCCTTCAGGATTTATCTTCTTGGGGACCAATGCGATAAATGAATCATTGATACATTCTAAATTTCCACAACCAGCAAAGAAGTCCACACATAACCTGTAGAAATCATCTTTAACTAGATGCTAACATTTCTTGAGAAAGTGTCCATTGAATCCATCTGGCCCCGGGGTCTTGTCTGGTGGCATTTTCTGGATGATTCCATCAATTTCAGCTTGCTGGAAAGGTTCTGCCAGTGCACTAAGATCATCATGGTGAGCAATCAGATTGTGCAGATCAAAGAGCATTGTTGGGTTAGTGGTAATTCCCATTCTTCCCCTGAAGGCATGCCAAATCATATCTGCTTTCCCAGCATGATCAGTGATCACAGCCCCTTCACTGTTGAGGAGTTGGGATATTGAGTTCCTCCTGTATGATATGGTTGCCATGGCATGAAAGAACTTTGTGCATTCATCCCCAAATCTGATTTTATTCTCAGTGTATCTTTGCCTCCAATAAATATTCTTGAAGTGTAACAACTTACCAATCTGAACCTTGATTATTTTCCTGAGATTACTCTCTGTATTGAACAGCCCTCGGCTTTCCTCTAGGGTGTCCAGGAACAATATGACCATGTTGCAATTACTGATCAACATATTTAGATTGGAGAGCTGCTTACTCCATCTCTTCAAGGCTTGCCTAAGCTTTTTAAATTTTGCTGACAGGAGGCTTGCAGAATTCACTGTGCCATGGTGATAGTATTGTATCCAAGTGTTCTGTACTAGACTCAAGAATTCACTATGCTCTAACCAAAAGTTTTCGAATCTGAATAGATTTGATTTAGGTATACTGACGTTGATCATGACTTTACAGGGCACATGATCAGACGTGATCTTTGCTAGGGGGATTACTTCTGTAAGGGGCAAGTCATTTGTCCAGTTAACCGACGTGAAAAACCAGTCCAGTTGCTCTAACAACGGGTTGTCTTGCATGTTACTCCATGTGAAAGCCCTCCCTTTGAGTGGGAGTTCTACAAGGCCCAGATGCCCTATGGCGTCATTAAACAGGAAAGTATCATGGATGTTCCCCCTGGTTTGTTGCGGTTCTCCAGCGATCGATAAAAATTAAAATCGCCCATAAAGAGCCAATTCTCATCTTCCTGAATTTGATGCCCTCGCAACCAAGTGATGAACTCTGAACGAGCTGGTTCAATACATGGCCCATACACTGAAGTCAGTTTCTAGGTCTGTCCATTTTGGTTCGAGGTAAAGCTAGCTGTAATACCAAAACGCTGCTTGTCAACTATCGAGCCTGTGAATACAGTACTGTTCCAGACAAGTAAAATTCCCCCAGAAGCACCCACGGAGGGGATAAAATCAAAGCGATCAAAACGCCTCGGTGCAAGTTTACGAATGAAAGCGTTATCATAGTTTTGGATCTTTGTCTCCTGCAGGCAAAAAACCGAGCAACCACTTTCCTCTATTTTATTCCGGACTGCTTCCCATTTATTTGAGTCATTGAGCCCCCGGATATTCCAACACAATACTTGCCAAGATCGATTATTCATTGATAACAAAAGGATAATAGAGGAACTTTGCAGTAGCTAGTACCACAAAAGAAGTTTTAGAATAGGAGATCAATCTGCCAAACATGGCGCTTAAGCATAACCTGAACCCAAGATAATTCAAAGGGAAAAGAGTCTGACGATAAAAGTTCCAAGCAACACAAGTGTTCACCAAATAGGGCTCTAATAAATTATTGTAGCTATATGACTGATTCATTTCACTGATGGTCTTCTGATGGTGCCTGCATCAGCACCTCATCAGAGAGATCACTAGGATCCACTCCGCAGTCCACACCCCAGGAGCGCAGTGTGGTGGTCTTGACAGGCCCAACTCTACCAGTCTCTTTGTCAATCTGTAGGGCTGTGATCTTATGTTTCTTCGTGGGGGTTCTGTCCAACCAAGCATGAGTGTAATTTGCTCCTTTCTGACGCTGGCTGCGACGAATCGTGGTCTCTACCAATGGGGTGGAGGTTGAAGAGATGGTTGTCGGCAGAGTTATAGTACCTCTCTTGGTTCCTGGTGACTTGGAACTAATGGGCTGTGCTGGTGACTTGGGACTGATGGGCTGTGCTGGTGGGCTGGGCTGAGATATCTCCTTTTCAAATTCAAAAGCTGGGCCAGGGGTGACTCCTGAGTCCAGAGAGTGGTCCTGCAATTCCTGTTGCATACTGACAGTTGCAAGGTTGCCTAATGCCTCCTGGTGTTCAATAAAGGCAGCATATAATTTTAGAGCAATGACATCTGCAGATGGCTTCCAAGGAACTAATTCCAAACCTGTAAACACTGGCTCCTCACTCCGACTGCTAAGCTTAGTCAAGTCAATGACGACTGGCTTGAAAGTAAATGGGATGCGCTGCTGTGTGCCCATGGAGCCACTTGTATAACCAACAAATATACTCTTCAATGTGAAGCCTGGGGGAGCCTTTAGACTGAATCCTGATGGGATGGCATTACTGTTATATAGAAGTTGCTCTGCACAGAATCTGTTGATTGCCTTCAGTTTGAGGATTTGTTCAGGCTCTGGTGAACTGACTTCGCCAAATGATGAGCTGCCTTCAGGATCAGTAGAGACATCAATTGGGAGATCTGACCCTGATTCCTCAACGTCGTTTTCCTCCAAGGGATTGGCGCTTACAGGAGAATGAGGTGGTAATGGAGGTGGAGGTGGCGGGGGTGGTGGAGGTGGGGGTGGAGGTGGCGGCTGAAGCTGCTGTGGAGATGTCGGTGGTGGGATATGGTTGTGATTAGCTGATGGTGTTTGGGATGATGGATGCAAGTTGCATGGGTTTAAGGGCGCTTGCATGATGAGTTTGGGCCTCCAGAAGAGAACCGATTTGGCTTGGGATTGCTTTAAGCCAGGGAAGTCAGATGGATCAATCTTGGTCCTCGAAGCAGTCCTCGGACGGATTCTGACATGGCAATGCCGCCTCAAGTGGCCCAATTTGTAGCAGCGTCTGCATCTAACCGGGGAGGTGCACTGCATGCGGGTGTGGCCCAGAACCAGACATTTGGAGCAAGATGGGGGCCTGCTCTGATGATTTGAGTTCGAACTCAGTCCAGATGTACCTGCCTGAGGACTCGCCATGTTCGTCACAAAGCCAATCTGGACTCGGTCCTCACAAGATCCAGAAGGTTTCGATCCAGGGGAAGCAGCATGATTACCAAAGATGAGTCGCTTGGAACATCCAGAAACCGGGAGAACTTGACTAGGGAATGATCAAAAAGCCAGAGAAATTTGAGGTTGGTTTTGTGGTTGAAATCTGACCTTTGGTGGTGACTGAACAAGCTTCTCGGCAAAATGAACCTTTTTCTGAATAGAAACTTTTTTTTCTTTTCATTGCGTTTGGCAGACTTTGAGAGAACCTCTGTCCATTCTTTTTCTTGTTGAATTTCCCAGAGGCGTTTCTCTCGTTCCCAATGTGGTGCCCCATTACTCCAGAGATGAAAATAGATATCAAACATGGATGTGATTACACGTCGCAATCTGTAAATTTCGAAGCCCACATCTTTGGAGAAAACCGAGAATCTGAAGTGATTATTGCTCACAAATTGAACATGAAAATCCACTGCACGGCCACCAAGGCAAGATTGTAGGGCAAGACCAACTGATTCCTCCGTCAGTCGGAACAAAAACCTTCGGAAAGTGGTGAGAAGAAAGAATGATCCATGTGGGGAGGGGAAAGGGTGATGTACCGGGCATCGAAAACGGCGGCGAATACCTTCCTGGAACTCCAGTCCCAGGTCGCAATCCAGTCGCTCGATGAGATCCGAGGTGGTTCCCATCTCGCCGCGATATCAGCAGTCACCGTACAAAAGAAAAGTACATCTTTTTCTGGAAATCGACGGAGTGGGTGTCGGCCCTGTACTTTCCCACGGCGACCTCCTCGAAGGCCGGCTTGAGCTTGAGTGACGCGTCGACGAAGACGCCGTCGGCGAAGGCGACGCGCGGGCCGCCGGCGCCGGACCCGCCGGCGAGCACGAGCTGCACCACCTGCTCGGCGAGCGCGTGGAGTCCCTCGGCCGCGGCGGGCGCGTCGCATCCTCCGAGGGTGGCGGCGAGCTGGCCGCGCGTGGCGCCGCCCGCGCCGGCGGCGAGGAGGCTGAGCGCGACGTGGAGGGAGAGCGGGGTGGCAACCAAAAAATGGTGATCTGCTGACGCCAACTTCCCAGTTGATCCTCGCCCTCTCGCCACTAAGCTCCGTATACAAACCGTCGACTGAAGTACAGACACTTGTCCATGCATCCACGTATCACTTAGTAATTCATTAATCGGCCAAACACCATTATCACTATTACTAGTAGCCGAATGTGGATATCTATTATTTTTAAATAAAATATCTCATAAGCTAAATTTGAGTGTTAACAGATTGTAAGTAGCAGATATCGTATCCAAATCAATGAAGGAAATGCCCAAATGGAAGATGCAGACACGACTTTGTAAATTTTAAGATACTCCATCCTCCATAAGATATGCTGAATATAACATGAAGAATCAGATTATATTGTTCACCCAAGTATGATGTACCCTCTCGGAGTTCTAAATTATAAGATGTTTTATTTTTTTTCTAGATAGATAACTTTTGTTATGCACTTGGATATGTACTAGTCAAGTAATGAAGGCACAAGGCAGGCAAAGACAAAGGATGTCAAAGTAAAATCCACGTACCCTTTAGTCTAAGTTGGGACGGGATCGGAGGAAGACAAAGCAAGGCAAAGTAAATCCATGTGTACAGGAGAAAGTGGAATATGAGACGACGAATCAAAAGGCATTCAAAGCAAGGCCAGGGTAAGAATCCAAATTAAATGAGATTATGTTAGAAGTTAAAAGTTAACTTCATGTCCACCGGAGACTAACCTACTACCTAACTTTAAGGACCAGAGCATGGTGGCAAGTGGGCAGCAATCTCACATCCAAGACTCCACTCCACGAGAACCGCCAATGGGTTCCATAGGAGGACACACAGCCACCGGCGACCGGCGCCGCCGCGTGCTGTTCTTCCTGCTCCCGTACCAGGGCCACATCAACCCCAGGTTTTGAGATTCATTTTGGAAAAAAAAATTCGGTCCCAACCGAATTGGACGAATTTCGGAAAAATTCGGATGAATTTCGGACTCAATTCGGTGAATTTTCGGAATGTGAAGCGTAAAATTCGTTTCGGACCTCACCGAAATGGGCGAATTTCACCGAAATTCGGACTAATTCGGTCGAATCCCATAACCTTGCATCAACCCCATGTTCCAGCTCGCCGGCCTGCTCCACGCGCGTGGGTTCGCCGTCACCGTCTTCCACACCCACTTCAACGCTCCCGACAAGTCCCGCCACCATGCCTACGACTTCGTCCCCGTGCCCGTCTCCGACTGCTTGCCGGAGGGCACCTCGGATGTCTTCCAGGTCACCGTCGAGCACATCCTCGCCGTGAACCGCGCCTGCGAGGCTCCGTTCCGGGAGCGCCTGGCCGCCCTGCTGTCGGAGCAGCAGGCAGCGCGGGAGGATGTCGCGTGCCTGGTCGCTGACGCCCACCTGCTGACGCTGCTGGACGTGGCGCGGGGGCTCGGCGTGCCGACGCTGTTGCTGCGCACCGGCAGCGCTGCGTGCCTCCGCATGTTCGCGGCGTTCCCTGTGCTCTGCGACAAGGGGTACCAACCGGCGCAAGGTACGTAGTGCGCACGCACTGATCCATGACGAGCGCAACACTAGAACCCAACTCATGAATGCTCCTGTGTGCTCGATCGGTGGCAGAGTCGCAGCTAGAGGCGCCGGTGAAGGAGCTGCCGCCGTACCGCGTTCGGGACCTTCCGTCCACCACCAGCGCCTACCACGGCGTAATAAGCGAGGTGATTTCCCGTATAGTGACGGCCGTGACGACCTCCTCGGGTCTCATCCTCAACACCATGGATGCGCTCGAGTCCGGCGAGCTGGCGTCGCTCCGGCGAGACCTCGGCGTCCCCGTGTTCGACATCGGCCCGCTCCACAAGCTCTCTCCAGAGGCCTCGAGCAGCCTGCTCTTGCAAGACCGTGGCTGCCTTGAGTGGCTCGACGCGCAAGCCCCGGCGTCCGTGCTGTACGTCAGCTTCGGCAGCCTCGCCAGCATGTCCGCCGCCGAGCTGGTGGAAACCGCCTGGGGCATAGCCAACAGCGGCCACCCCTTCCTGTGGGTTCTCCGGCCGGGCCTCGTCCGCGGCATGCCAACGTCGACGTCGGAGGTGCCACCCCTGCCCGACGGCTTCGACGCCGTGACGCGCGGGCGGGGCGTGGTCGTGAGGTGGGCGCCGCAGGAGGAGGTCCTGGCGCACCCTGCCGTGGCCGCGTTCTGGACGCACTGCGGCTGGAACTCGACGCTTGAGAGCGTGTGCGCGGGCGTGCCGATCATGGCCCGCCCGTGCTTCGGCGACCAGATGGGGAACGCGAGGTACGTGGAGCACGTGTGGCGGACGGGCCTCACGCTCGACGGCGAGCTGGAGAGGGGCAAGGTGGAGGCGGCCGTCGCGGCACTGATGGGGCCAGGAGAGCCCGGCGCCGGGCTGCGGCGGAGGGCGCGGGAGCTCAAGAGCAGCGCGGCGGAGTGCATGGCCAAGGACGGGTCGTCCTGCACGAACGTCGACAGGCTGGTACACCACATACTGACACTGTGAAGTGTTTGGTACAAGAGCACCCACGTGGTGCCGGTCTTGGGTACTGTTTCTTTTCCGTTGGCAAAAGAAAAACAAAGCGGCTGGAGCTCATGATCAGCAACTCGGCACTCACAGCTTGGATACCTACAGGTGACCATGCATGTGACTTTGTTTTGTCTCTTGCTGTGTATGATACTATGATGTATCCTTGTCCTCTCCACGATCTGTGCTCAGTTTGCGTACACAGTAGTTTGTAGTATGTTGCCACTGGATGACTGACACTGACTGGCCGGACTGTGGTTAAAATTGATATATAGAGGCCAAATTCGCAACCGTGTCTATGTGCAAGAGTCTTTTTCTTTAGAAATAAATTGGAAAGTTAGTGTTGCCAACCACCCATGGCCATGGAAATGTGTTTTCAGGGCGTTGGCTAGCCCCTTCTATTGGATTTCACGGCTGAAAAACGTGACTACCTCTATAAAAAGAATTATGGTCTTTGTAGAAATTGTTTTTTTTAATCGGAACGGCTAGCACTCGAACGTCCGCCTGCCTGCCCGCTCGCGGCTGTTGGCCTGCTGTGCTGCTCGCACGCCTGCCCGCCTACTCACCCGCGCCACTCCATGGGGACCGCCCTCGCCCACCTTGCTTCCCACGCGTATGTGGGAACCGTTTGCGGCCGCGGGACCGCCTACGCCTGCGCCCGCTTCCCTTGCCGGCTCGCAACGTGTGCAACATCCCGATCTACTATTGCAACATCTAGATGAAACACATGCAACATACGTCAGAAATAGATGAAACACTTGCAACATATGTCTGAAACATTTGCAAAAACACCTAAAAACACTTGAAAATCATTGCAAATATATGCAATATTCAGATAAAATACTTGCAACATATGTGTGAAACATATGCAACATCCAGATAAATACATTTGCAACATACGTTGAAAAAATAGATGAGACATTGGGAACAGACGAATGCAACATATGTGTGCAACCACTGCAACATATGCAACATCCATATAAAATACTTGAAACTTACATCTAAAACAACTGAAACACTTAAAACATAGGCTTATAACATGTCTAGAAACGCCGGAAACACTTAAACACAGCGTACACCTCCGCGCCGGACTTCCCTTCCTGCGACATGAAATAAGAAATATATGATTTTTTTCTTAAAAAAAAGATAAGCTTTGGTGTGCGATTAATATGCCCCTAGAATTTTGTATTATTTTCTTCAATATTTTAACAACATCAAATGAAAGAATTTCAAAACAAAAATCTTGTAGATCTCATCGATAGATAAAACCTTGATATAAATAGTATCTTCATTTGACAGCTTTCAAAAATATATAATTTTCATGAGGCGACAAACCTCGGTGTATGATTAATATGCAGCTGAAACTTTATATTATTTTCTTGAGCATCTTAACAACTTTAAATTTAAAAACTCAAAACTAAAAAAAGTTGTAGATCTTATTGAGAGCTACAACTTTGATATAAAAAGTATCTTTATTTGACATCATATAAAAAAGATATTATTTTTCTAATGCGACAAGTACTAGTACGCGATTATTATGCTGCTGAAATTCTATATTATTTTTTTAGCATCTTAATGTTCTTAAATGAAAAAACTCAAAACTAGAGATCTACAATTTTCGTACGGAAATCATCTTCATCTAAGGTCGTATCGAAGAGTCATGATTTTTTTTAAAGTTGGGTCTTATCACACCACTTCTGGTGGCGCGACAAAACAACAATGTCACGTTAACAGGAGTGGTGCGATAAGTTTTTTTTCACGTAGGAAACACCGTCAACGTGGTAGATTTGCTACGCCGACACATGTGGCACGACAGCATTATTTGGTCACGCTAGCCGGACTGGCGTGATCAAAAGAGTCAGATTTACAAAATTTTTAAAAGTGATTATTAATAAAATATTGAATTAAAAAGGTTTAAAAATAAAAAAATCGGACGGCGGTGATGGCGACGGGTGCGGAGCAGGCCGCTGGTGGTCCACATGCATGCGAGTGCTGTTCCGGGTGCGGGCTTTTGGGGCTGTGGTCGCCTTTCCCTCGTCTTCTCTCTTTTATTTCCCTATTTGTTGTTTTATTAGCTATTTCACATGGGTTCTAAATAGATTCAAATTCATTTGAATTTTCACACAACCAACTAACGTACTCCCTCCATTCCAAAAATAATGTTATTCTTTTAACTAAGTCATAAAGTCAAACGTTTCTTAAAGTTTGACTGAGTTCATAGAAATAATATCAAGATTTACATCTCTAAAGAGGTTTATTATTAAAATATATGTCATTATTCATTTAATGATAGTTATTATATATCATAAATTTTAGTATTTTTTATATATAATTGATTAAAGTTAAGATAAATTGAATACTCGAAAAGCGAAAATGACACTCATTTTGGAGCGGAGGGAGCAAGAACCATCTCAAAGATACTTGTGCATGCAAAGTTGGAATATGTAATGCACATATTAAATATTAAACTTAAGTGAGATGTTGACTAAGATTTTATCTCAAAATTACTGTATAACACATCACCACTGAAAATTCCTTTCTATAAAAAATCCACATTTTTCGATTGGGTTTTTGGTGTGGAATGTCACCGATACATTGAAGGATCATTTTCATGTCGCTAAACTACACAAATATATGAAATCAGCTTTCATATAGGATAATATACTTGACTCGAGTCATACTTTTTGTTTGTATAAACCTCGTTACTAGCTAGAATGCTTAGGTAAAATACAATTTATATTTCTCAGGTACCGACGAAAAAATTACACAAAGATCATATAGAGAGTATGTAGTTCAGCAACTTGTCAATTGCGATATGAGAAGTCCCACCAGCTTTCAAGCAATCTAAATTACCGTATTCCTAACCACTTTTGGAAGTTTTGGGATCTTGCCAAAAAAAAAATTAAGATTGTGAGTGAGTTTTGGAAACTCTTAGGTCTTGTTCCCTTCTAAATTCTAAATTTTTACACTCTCTCTCCATCACATCAATCTTCAGACGCATGTATGGAGCATTTAATGTAGGTAAAAGAAATAACTAATTACATAAATCACGAGACGAATCTTTTGAGCCTAATTAGTCTATGATTGGACACTAATTATCAAATATAAACGAAAGTGCTATAATAGTAAAATTCTAAATTTTTTTTCATCTAAACACCCCCTTAGAGATGCTCTAAGGCCAGTTTGGTGCGGCTTCAAAGAGCTCTGGCTCCATCTGCATGCATGATATTGGACACTATTTAACACTGTACTTCGCACATCACTGTAATGAGGAGGCACTCTGTTACAAGTAACTGAAAATAAACTGCCGAATGGAGGAGCCGGCAGATGTAGTTTTGGGGGCTTCATTGGCTCCTTGCTACAATACAATTACAGTGATGCTACAGTTGTTCTACAGTAGATCATAAGCCGGAGCAGCATGGAGCTATGCGTTTGCCCTTTGTGTTCTTGCTCAAAGACATAGAATTTAATGGAACTAACTAGGTGATACCTCTGCGAGAATTTTGTTGCATCGTAAATGAGAAAAATTTATGGAGAGACCAAGGTGCGTTGTAGGATTTGAAGGATAAATTCACGTAAACAATAGATAATAGTGTGAATACGACAAAGGGTAACACCATTTTACTGATCCACCTTTTAAAGGACCACCGTACAAACTTATCCTGACTTTGTTAAAAAAATTAGAATATGGTAAAATGAAAACTGTATGGAAGTAAACATTACTTCGGTTCTGTCGTTTCCTTTTACCAGCATCAACTACTGGAGCAAAAGGGAGAAAATAGACTATAGTCCACATGGAGAACGCACATGAATACTTAGATAATCTGCTGTCATTGTCAACTTCTGTTCAAGGATTAGATAATATACAGGGCCTGTCAAGTCTAGTAGAAAAGCATTCACCTGATGTATGAGAACTCCATGGTCGTCACTTGGGCATGCAGTGAAGCCGTCCGATGGAGTGCCGACTTCTTATCACCAGATCAATTGGGTTGGCAACTCGGCATCCCGGCTGAATATAGTAGTACATTGCCTGTGATGATTCACGGATACACAGAGTCACTTTGCCTGTGATGATTCACGGAGACACATGAATATAGTAGCGGAGGCTTGGTGCAACAGCCTTTGGACCTCAATAGTGGCATCTAGATTCTAGAATGCTGAACTTAAACATACTACTCCTTCCACAACGACTGCACAATTCTACAATTAAGAAAATGTAAAAAAAAAAAAAAGAACTGCACCTTATAGTATCATAGGTAGTACAACTTTTAGCCAGGAGCTGGGACCCACTTGATAAAAAAAATCAGCAAAGCAAATTCACGCGCCCACAAATCACCACGTATTACCTGTAAAAATGTCAATCGCATCCCTCCCATGTACGTCTTTGGCGATGTAAAGACTCCTTCTTAAATATAAAGATACGTAAACCTTGTGTGTATTCGAGAAAAAAAAATATTAATCGCAACTTTTGGCACCACGACCGCCCCTCCCAACGCAACCTTCAACAGTCCCCATGCAGCGGCGCAATCCTCCTCCCGTCCCCGCGTGTGCCTCAGTCGCCGCCGTGCCGTGATGTCTCTATCATCCACCTTCCCCTCTGAGCCCACACCCGTGCCTGCGCTCAGCGACTTTCCCGTCCCTGTCGCGGCATCGTCAACCTCCCGAGGCCCCCACCGTGGGCACTGTCCGGAGGATCCCGGCGGCGGTCCTTGTGGCCAAGCCGCTCAATGCCATGAGTTCATCTACGGCGACTGCTCCTGCAGCCTCTCCCACGGGAAGCTCCAGGCTAAGATCTTCCTCTGCGACGTGCTCTTCATTGGATCTTTTTTTTTCTCTCGAATACGCAAAAGACTTGCGTATCATTATATTAAGGAGAACCGTTCAGCCGAACATACAACGCGCCTCTAACGAGCGCCGAAGGAGGTCAACAAGCACGGCCGTAGCTGAACCATCCTAGCAGAGTAACTTTATGGCGATATTACAAAAGAGGAACAACCAAGTGCGATCATCGACGCGCTCTACGAGTCTTCGATGAAGAGCTCCGCCGCGCGCCCGTTGAACGCTGGAAACGCCGCGTCAAGGGCCTCCACCTGGCTCGACGACATGGTCCCGGAACGCAACGCGTCGAGAATACTCTTGGGCGCAGGCGAACCCGAGTTGGCCAGCGGTGCTTTGCCGAACCGCTGCTCGAGGAGTACTGCACCCCGCTTGGAGGTCGGTATGTAAGCCAACGGTTAGGCGGCTATCCGTCTGCTCCTGTGCCTGATAGGCAAGGGCATCTTGGTTCTCGGCTGCTGTCGTGGTGGAGAAGCAATCAGGGGTGGTTCCCGCTAGACCAGCACCTCATCCTGGAACCGTGCGAGGCGTCGAGCGGCCTCGCGCGACGTGGGCGTCTCGTCGTCGTCGTCTTGGATGACGGATTGACCAACCCGAGGAGGTGCCTGCAGCGCCAACTCGAGTGGCGACGACTGAGGCGCGGAGATGTCGGCCACCGGTGGTGGCCCCGTGAACTCGCAGGGGCGGCTACATCGCCAGCCTCGACGCCGGTAGGCGCCAGGTCCTGTGCCGACGGCAGAGGCGAGAGGACCGCCGCAGGGGACGGCAGGTGCCCAGAGGAGTCCCCCCAGCGGGCCGACTGTAGCTGAGGGAGGTGGCGAACTCCTCCAACATCGGATCCTCCTCGATGCCGTGAATCGGCGCAGCATCCGAGCGGAACGTCCACACCAACGGGTCCGGTAGGGCGGAGGTCGTCGCACAAGGCGTCTCGTCGATCCCCGATGGCGCAGTGCCAACAGCCGCTACTTGCGAGGTCCCTATGGACCGACCGTAGCACCTCTTCCTCCTCCGATGTTGCCGTCGACGCCGACGTCGGCGACCATTGCCGGCATCCCGCCTCTGCCCTCGGCCTGGCTCCCCTCCCGCGACTGACGGGCCGGGGGAAGCCGGCATGTTGCTGCCTGCCGTAGTAGCCCTGTCGAAAGCCGGACCAGGGGTACCCGAGCGGTTGTCGATGATGCGCTCCTGAACGGGGTGCCGGCGCCGGTCGGTCAGTGCACCACCCGGGTCAGGGCTGGGGCGGGGCACGCTTCGAGAGCTCCGAGAGCCCGCGGGTCTCGGCTGCTTGCAATCACGCGCAGTGTGCCAAAACTCCTTGCACCGTAGACATCGCTGGGGGAGCTTGCAGGTGGCCACCCGGTGTGCGGATGAAAGACAATTGAAGCACTTTCCTTGGAGGTCGGCCGGGATTCGACGCTGAGGCCGGCCCCTCTCCGCAGGTCCCCGGAGCATGCCCGAGGCTGCCTTCGGCCGCGCCTCCGGCCGAAGGATCTCCCTCCACCCCCCGGCGTCAGGGGCGGAAACCTGGCCATGGCGGCCGAGGCGCTGACGTGCCGGAATGCGACCCTCCACCGGCCAAGGCGGCAGACCATGCACAAGATGTGGATGCGGTTGGCGGCATCTCCCCTTACGTCCAGGCGCGAGCGGCGGATGCCTCGCAGGCCGCGTCGACGGAGGATGGTGTCACGGAGGATGGTGTCGCGTCCGTGTCGGAGTCCTCGCCGAATCCATCGTCCGCCTAGCGATGAGCCTTGGACCGTCCCCCCGTGCGCCCCCTAGGATGGAAGGGGTCGGCGTGCGGGGACAAGGCGGACGACGAGCTCAGGGCGCAGGAGCCAGAGGGCGCAGGGGCAGCGATGTCTTCGTCCTCGCCTTCACCTTCGAGGACGTCCTCGATGAGAATCAGCTCGTCGGGAGGGGTCGATAGCGGGCTTGGGGTGGGCGCGGATGGGCGAACAAGGATGGCTTCGGGGGCAACATCGACGTCCGCATGCGGCGCAGCAAGAATGGCCCCCGCCGGAGCTGACGGCGACACGCACAGGGGAACGCAGCTGCTGCAGGGGGCCGCCACCAGGCAGGACGGGGCGTTGGGCGCGGGTCCAGTGGCACCGGCCACAGCATAGGAGGGCCGCCCGCCCAGAGCCGGCGAGGCCGACGCGGCCCCAGGCGAGGCCAACGCAGCCCCAGGCTAGGCCGCCTCCGACGAGGGGCCAGGCGTCGTCAGCAGGTCCTTGACTCGCCCATGAGCCCGAAGCCATGGGGAGGTGGTCTGAGGAGATTGTTGTGCCTCCATGGCAACCGATGGAGGCGGAGCTGCGCCATCACGCGCGTCCTCCCGTGTAGGCAGGGAGACGGCGGAACCAGGTGCCGACGGGCCGGATCCAGGGGCCGACGGGGTGGATCCGGCCGAAGCGAGGGCGAAGCAGGGCGGCCGCGCGCGGATCGGCGACCGATGCCGCCGGTGGTAATGGAGGTGAGGAGGTTGGGGTAGGGGAGAAAGGAGAGGAGGTGGAGGGGGAGGGAGATGTAGGGGAGGCTAAGGAGGTGGGGGGCGGGGGCGGTGGCCGCCGGTGCCGGGGGGGCCACCGACGACGCCGCCGGCGGTGGTGCGGAGAGGGGAGGGTTGCAGGAGCAAGGAGCTCAGCTCTCCATCGCAGACTTTCTGCCACGAAGTGTTCCTCTTCATTGGATCTAGTAGAACCAAGGCTGGATGTGACATCTCCGAGACTTCCGGGGGCAGGCTCTGCTTTCCACGTCATGGGTGGTGCTAGCATCGCCTCATGTATGCCCGAGGATGGCGGCGACGCTTGCGCATGTGGATGTGTGGGAGCCGTGGCGGAGCCAAAAACGAGCCGGGGGGGGCTAAATAACAGAGGCAAAAAAATTTTGCTCGACCAACACAATACACTAACAGAATTTGATCGTTTTACACAGTACACTAATAGCAAAGATCAAGATTAATTTCAATGTGCTCAAAGATACATAGAAAAGAACAATGAGGATAGAAAATTACCAAAATAAAAGAGCCTTCCATAATTAAAAAAGAAAGAAATCCATGTCTTCAGGCTTCACGAATTCACACCACTTGTACCAGTACCACCACGATCAATGCTACATTATTTTAAAAATGGCATACATCGTAAAAGAATCAACATATTATTGTAAAATGAAATGTACTGAAACAGTAAGCACCTGGGGCTGGGGGCCTCATGTGGCAATTGCCACATACGATTTCTTAAGGCTTGAAAGCGCTTAATAATTTTTCCATCTTCAACCGATGCAAACAATTCCCTCTCAATGTAGCATATCATGCTGTTATTCATCCACTCATCATTCATTTTATTTCTTCGTTCAGTCTTAATGATATTCATAGCAGAGAAAGCTCTCTCAACTGTTGCTGTTGCAGCTGGTAGAATCAATGCAAGTTCAATGAGACGATACACCAAAGGAGAGCTAGTATGTCTATCAGTCTGAACAATCTTCTCAGCAAGATTTCCAAGATCAACACAATTGTTGAAGTTGCTATCATTTCTAACCTCATAAATAAATACAGGAAGATCCTCTTCGAGCTTTAAGCATTCATAATCAGTGAAGTCATCAACATAAATCCGAGCTAGCTGAACTAACTTTTGTATCTCAAAGTTTTCAAAAGAATTCCTCGGATCAAGACAAGAAATACATCTCAATAGTACAGTTGACCTTTCTGGAAAACGATCGTTGAACTCAGAAATAATCTGATCAAGCACAACATTGAAAATCTCATGATGAAAATGATGGTAGTGGGTCACTAATTTAGCACCACGATACCTCGAACGACCTCTAATTGGAATCTGCTCTTCCATATTAGGAATGTCTATCTTCATTTTGACACAAAAGCTTTTTACTTCTTCAAAAAGAGAATCCCAACCATTTTCCCGCATGTCATTCAGATTGTGCATCACAGACCCAATTAATTCTATGGCACGAACAATATTCTGATTTTTTTCTTTGCAAACATTGTGACAAGTCCTGAGTTCTCCCCAAAACTTTCATCATAAGATGTAATATAAAGACAAACTCAAATGACTCCATCCTTTGTATCAACCCAGAAGTTGTGGTTTTCTTTTCCCCATCAGTTCCATCCTCACTAATATTCTCTAAAACCTCCAAAATAGAACCCCACATGAGCTTAAGACGTGCTAATGTTTTGTGATGTGTTCCCCACCGTGTATCACCAGGCCTAGCAAGACTAGTTTCTTGGTTTTTCCCTTTACCAGAAAAAATAGCACCACTATCTAATTTCTCTACAAGACTGTCATGGAGATTTTGTAGAAGTTGATCTTTCCTCTTGCAAGAAGCACTAACAGTAGTGACAATTGAAGTGACATAATTAAAGAAATCAAAGGTTGAACCACAACACTTGGCTACAGAAACTACCACCAGTTGCAATTGATGAGCAAAACAGTGGATATAAAAAGCATATGGGTTATCATTCAATACCAGCCTTTACAATCCATGAAACTGTCCTCTCATGTTTGATGCTCCATCGTATCCTTGTCCTCTAATCTTGGATATAGATAGACCATATCTTGTAAGCATAGCATCCAATGCTACCTTCAGTGAAGCTGATGTGGTGTCAGAAACATGCTCAATGCCAAGAAACCTCTCAATCACACTGCCTTTATCATTAATAAACCTATATAAAACAAAAGGGCAATTTTAGTTAATTGAAAACAGCAAAAGATACCAATAAAATAGACAAATTAAGAACTGTTATGTATCTCACAACCACTATCATTTGTTCCTTAATAGATGCATCCCGAGCCTCATCAACAAGCACTGCAAAACAACGATCTCCAATTTCTCTTTTGATTAGATCACTTGTCTCCTCAGCACAAGCCCTAACCAAATCTTTCTGAACCATTGGGCAACTCATTTGATTATTTGCTAGAGCATTTTCACCGGTCACAAGTGCAGCTTTAGGATCCTTCTTTCTGTACCATTCAAGCGTCTCTAGAAAGTTTCCTTTATTTTTTGATGTTTTGGACTCATCATGTCCACGAAATGCTAGAGCTTGCAAAAGGAGAAATTTAGCAATGCCTAACATGACAGTTAAACGAGCTTTATATGCCTCCTCTTCCGCAGCACTTGTCACAGTCCACACATGTTGTACACTTTGCCTTTGATTTCTAAAATCAGTCGCACGCCTCCTTGCATTATTATGAAAACCATCAATTGCTTGAGCATGTTCCCTGAAAGAATCCTTTGCATTCTTCAAATTCTTAAATCCTACTTTGGTGAATGTATCATTACCAAAACTGCTGGTTTTTTGTGGCTTAAATAGATAGCAGAAAAAGCAGTAAGCTGCATCCTTAGCTACACTGTACTCTAACCAATCAAATTCACCAAACCATGATTGAACAAAACCTCTTGATTGTTGACCATCTTTTTTTGTTCTTGGAAACTTAAGAACAGTTGGTCTACATGGACCCATTTCTAGATATGCTCTCCTAGCATCATCCCTAATGTCATGATGGAACTCATCAATTTGCTTCCTAAGCCCTGGATCAGCAACTATTTCATCCATATTGAGTTCAATCCGTGGTCTCTTTTGCTCAACCCGGCTCTCTCTGGTTCTAGCACTAGCATCTTTCTTACCAAAATACTTCTCCATTCTAGTCTAGTCTAGCCTGTATGTCCTAGAAATCAGAGGCAAAATGCAATCAAAAACTATATACTGATTACTGAGATCTGAGAATCTTCATTCACACAAAAACAAGGCATGTGAGCAGGGAGCTAGGGGTTCTCACCGTGGAGAATCGAGATTGGAGAGTGGCCGAGCGCTGGAGCTGCAGCTGGCTGTGCGGCGCACCGGCGTGGCCCCTAGGTCGCCGGAGGGCAGAGGCTGGCCAGGCAGCCAGCGGCCTAGGCCAGCGCCGGCCGGGACGCGGGGACGAACCAGGACTCCAGGAACGTGGCCACGTGGCCACGCGGGGGCTTTCTGGCCGGCCCTGCGACTGCGGACGGGAGGGACGCCGACACCGGACACCGGCGCTGCGGAGTGCGGACGGGAGGAAGTGAGGAACGGGACGGGAGACGCCGAGAAGCGAAATCGCGAGGGACGGGCGTCGGGCGGTGACGGCCTGATGGGCGACGGCGCACTCGCAGGAGGAAAGCCAGGGGCTAGGGTTGAAAGTTCATGGGCTCAGGGGGGCTAATGGGCTGAATTCACTTTTTCTGAAGACTTGCTCCCCTGAAATTTGGGCCGCGCCCCGGGCTACAGCCCGGGCAGCCCGGGGCCCATGTCCGCCACTGTGTGGGAGGGCGTTGGCGATGTGGACGGAGGGAGAGTCGGGCTGGAAGGCGAAGAAGCTGTTGGATTTAAAGGCACGCTAGATAGCTCGTGGCCTCGTGGGTGCGGAAAGTGGATAGGCGCAGGAGCTGAGCAGACAGCAATGACTCTTCAATTCGTGCACTTGCGTTTGAAACGGATAGGAACACCTAAAACAGGTAGGAACGTCTCAATTTTCCTGATGGGCATGAGTTCTGACGCGATGGAGATTGTTGATTTAAAACGGGATGACGTGGCTTTACGAAATGACAGGAAAATCCGATATTGGGGTTCTCTTGTTTAGGTACAGGAGATACCGATGCAACGAAAGGCTTAGCCAATTGAGCCGCCTGCTTTCCTGTTACGCTCCGCCAGTCCAGCCAGTCAGTCATCCAGTGGCAACATACAATCTGTGTACGCAAACTGAGCACACTAGATCGTGGAGAGGACACGGGGACACATGCACAAAGTCACAAACACAGCAACAGAGAAAACGAAGTCGCATGGTCACCTGTAGGTATCCAAGAACAGCACAACGTGGCTGCTCTGCTTGCACCAGACACCTACAGTGTCAGTATGTGGTCTACCAGCTTGTCCACGCTCGTCCAGGACGACCCATCCTTGGCCATGCACTCCGCCGCGTTGCTCTTGAGCTCCCGCGCCCTCCGCCGCAGCCCGGTGCCGGGCTGCCCTGGCCCCATCAGCGCCGCGACGGCCGCCTCGACCTTGCTCCTCTCGAGCTCGCCGTCGAGCGTGAGGCCAGTCCGCCACACGTGCTCCACGTACCTCGCGTTCCCCATCTGGTCACCGAAGCACGGGCAGGCCATGATCGGCACGCCCGCGCACACGCTCTCCAGCGTGGAGTTCCAGCCGCAGTGCGTCCAGAACGCGCCCACGGCAGGGTGCGCCAGGACCTCCTCCTGCGGCGCCCAGCTCACGACCACGCCACGCCCGCGCGTCGCGGGGTCGAAGCCGTCGGGCAGGGGTGGTGCCTCGGACGGCGGCGTGCCGCGGACGAGGCCCGCACGGAGAACCCACAGGAAGGCGTGGCGGCTGTTGGCTAGGCCCCAGGCTGTTTCCACCAG
Source organism: Saccharum hybrid cultivar R570 (assembly GCA_038087645.1). Classification (NCBI taxonomy): domain Eukaryota; kingdom Viridiplantae; phylum Streptophyta; class Magnoliopsida; order Poales; family Poaceae; genus Saccharum; species Saccharum hybrid cultivar. The sequence continues at coordinate 4,514,985 of JAQSUU010000333.1, forward strand.
CTCGGCGGCGGACATGCTGGCGATGCTGCCGAAGCTGACGTAGAGCACGGACGCCGGGGCTTGCGCGTCGAGCCAGTCGAGGCAGCCGCGGTCCTGCAGCAGCAGGCTGCTCGAGGCCGCTGGAGAGAGCTTGTGGAGCGGGCCGATGTCGAACACGGGGACGCCGAGGTCTCGCCGGAGCGACGCCAGCTCGCCGGACTCGAGCGCGTCCATGGTGTTGAGGATGAGGCCCGAGGAGGTCGTCACGGCCGTCATTATGCGGGAAATCACCTCGCTTATTACGCCGTGGTAGGCGATGGTGGTGGACGGCAGGTCCCGGACGCGGTACGGCGGCAGCTCCTTCACCGGCGCCTCCAGCTGCGACTCTGCCACCACCGATCGAAAACACAGGAACAGGAACATGCATGACGTGGGTTCTATTCCAGTGTTGCGCAGCTTGCGCTTGCACTGCCATGGATGAGTGCGTGTGCGTACGTACCTTGCCCTTGCGCCGTCTGGCACCCCTTGTCGCGGAGCATGGGGAGCGCCGCGAACATGCGGAGGTACGCAGCGCTGCTGGTGCGCAGCACCAGCGTGGGCACGCCGAGCCCCCGCGCCACGTTCAGCAGCGTCAGCAGGTGGGCGTCAGCGACCAGGCACGCGACGTCCTCCCGCGCCGTCAGCAGGGCGGCCAAGAGCTCCCGGAACGGAGCCTCGCAGACCCGGTTCAAGGCGAGGAAGTGCTCGAGGGTCGCCTGCACCGAGGTGCCCTCCGGCAAGCAGTCGGGGGCGGGCACGGGGACGAAGTCGTAGGCAGGGTGGCGGGACTTGTCGGGGGCGTTGAAGTGGGTGTGGAAGACGGTGACGGAGAAACCGCGCGAGTGGAGGAGGCCGGCGAGTTGGAACATGGGGTTGATGTGGCCCTGGTACGGGAGCGGGAAGAACAGCACGCGGCGGCGCCGGTCGCCGGTGGCTGTGGGTCCTCCTATGGAAGCCATTGACAGTTCTCGTGGAGTCTTTCTTGGCTGTGTGGTTGCTGCCCACTTGCCACCATGCTCTGTTCTTAAAGTAAGGTAGGTTAGTCTCCGGTGGACATGGATACAACTTCTAGTTGATACATCAACCGAAACAACTATACGATTTGGGAGCATCACGGCGACAGAGATACATCAACCGAAACAAGCAATCACGACATTTGCACATGATGTAGATGATCACGTTGAGTCGATGAGGCAGAAATCATTAGTGCTATAAATATTTAAAAGCAATATTGTACGTTAATCATGTCCAAATTTGAGTTACAATATTGCACATATGTCTAAGGTGCATTATATTTTATTGGTCATAATTTGTAAGGCTACATACACAGTACATACAGGCTTGTTTAAACAAAAGGAAGCTGTATCCAAATTAGTGAAATATTCTACAGCAATCGACAATTCAGCTCGATGACTCTTTTGTTTCTTGAATTCAGCAATAATGTCATCCTAGCTCCATTTGTCTTAAACTCCCCCTCTATATGCACAATAGAAAATTATTGGCAAGAATAGAAAATTCACACACTCGGCACTAGCTGTTGAAACTGTGAGAGTAACCAGCAAACTGAGAAATCTATCAATCAAGTTGTTGATAGTATGCCGCCCAGTCTGATCAAAAGCATTGGAAAAGCTCAGCCAAGGTAGCAACAGATTTCAATTCTTTACTGCGCTGGTAGCATCCACAACAACAAAATGTTCAGTTGTTGCTCCAAGCCATACAAGTCTGATTGGGAAAAATCTGCTGGATACTACTCCTCTGCCAACTCATCACTTGGCCTTTGCTGTCGCTGCCTTACTAGAGCACTTGAGGTACTCCCAAATCCTGATTCCTTGAATAGTTTAATGGGGAAAGAATGGTACATTGGACAACAGGCCATAATAGGCATAACCAGGCTAGCCTACAGAGTACAAGAATCCGCCTGCTGTCATGGAGCCTGAGTGGAGGGTGCATGATGGCCGGTGGAGTGGGCCGGGGCCGGTCACTTAAGGCCCGTAGGTAATTTGGGAGGGGCCCACTAATGATGCACAAATGAAATTAGCCAAGATTACAATATGGAAAAAGTTCACTTTTGATCCCTCAATGATCGCGATAGTCAGCTTTTGGTCCCTGATCTTGAAAACCAGGCACAGGTCGTCCCTCATCTATTCAAACCACGCACGAAACACCCCTTCGTGGTTTGCGCTCTGGTATTCGTTTTGCTAGCAGCCACGTCGGCTTAGGGCCCACGCTGAGTCAGCAGCTAATTGAGGGTGTGTTCACTTCACGAAAAGTAGGTGAAAAGTTACTGTAGCATATTTCGTTGTTATTTGGCAAAAATTGTCCAATCATGGACTAACTAGGCTCAAAAGATTCGTCCCGACATTTACAGACAAACTATGCAATTAGTTATCTTTTTTACCTACATTTAATGCTCCATGCATTCATCGAAAGATTTGATGTGATGGGTGGGAGAGAAAATATTTTGGGTTGGGATGGGGAAGTGAACAAGGCCTGAATAGAGGTAGCCTTGCCCAAGATCTGGTCGAGCCTGGCCAAAAAAAAATTCCCCCCAAATTAGAACACGCTCGCACACAAGCGAACCCTAGCTCCGGCATTCGAGTTGCGAACGCGGGGCGGCGGCGGGAGCGGGGCGCCGGTAGCGCGGCGCAACGCGCAGGCAGGAGCAGTGCCGCTGGGGCTGGGCGGGCGACGGGCGCCGCGCGCAGGCAGGAGCAGTGCCGCAGGCAGGACCGGTGCCAGGCGCAGCACGCCAACTCGTGAAGACACGAAGCAGCAAGCAGTGAAGCACAAAATTCGTGCTACCCACGGTGAGTGCTAAGGCACAGATGGTTCCCTGTATTTTTAGTTGCTTTTGAATCGTCCTTTCATGTGGCTTGTGAGTTGTGATCGATCCGAACTTAGGACATGAGCTCTAAAGTTTTTGACATATGTGCATACTGTTACGACGATATGCTAAAATATGCAATAACAATTGCGAGCCGATAACATTGGCGGATGAATATTCACTTATGTGGTTTCTATTTAGTTGGCACACTTCTAGCAATTGCAAGATCAAGTTTTGACAAGCTGAGAAAAAGTTATAAATGATTGAGTTTGTATGGACCTTGTACCATCATCATTTAATCTGTGAACCATGCTTCAGAAAATCAAAATCTCTCACAAACTTGAATATGCACTATAGCTAAATCTATAATTGCAGATCAAGTTCGAGTGTATGATTGCAGATCAAGTTCGAGTGTATAAAGTGTATTTCTATTTTTTCCAGCAGCTTGATGAGTGTGTGCTTGCGGTTCAAGAGCAGTGGTAAAAATGTGAATATCAGTTTTTTATCTAATATCCTAGTAGCCTGTATCTTCTGCATGTAGGTGTCACGTGATTAGGCATGGATGGTTGCGACTTCCTCCCTGTTCGGTTTCATTTTAATGGGGAGTTCTTGAGGAATAGCAATGGACTATTTTATGTTGGAGGTACTCAAGCTATGTCTTATATAGACCGAGACAAGTTGTCGCTGCCTGAAGTTGTTGGTCATCTCCATGACCATTTCAATGTCAAAGAAGGCACAAATGTTGCATTGGCTATTTCCAGGGAGAGACATGAGTTCAGGCTTGAGAGCTTTGGTTGATGACAAAGTGTGCCGGTTCATGTCTGACTGCATTGTTGAAAGTGGTGTTGCAGATGTGTATGCTGAAAATCACGAGCATGATGCAGCTGTTGAAGCAAGTGAATATGAGAAAGAGATGGAAGAAAATTCCAAGGATGATGAGATAGAAGATGAAGATCTGATGCCTTTCACTGTTTGGAAAGGTGAAAGCAAACAAGTAGGCAAGCAAGTTGCTCTTGTTAGTCAATTTCACAGTACTCCAAATAACATGTCAGGAGACACAGATGGAGATGAGATGTCTGACACTGGCAGTGAGTACATGCCTGGAGACTCTTGTAGTTCTTGTGATGATGAAGAAGCAACCGAGATTCATAGTAAATTTAAGAATTTCAAGAAGAAGGTAAAGAAGGGTGAGGCAACAAGCTTAGATGATGTGATATATGATAATGTTGCTTCTAAGCGAGAAAATGGACAAGTGGATGAGGATGACAGCAACAACACTCCATATTTAGACAGTACTGATGCAGAATCTGTTGATGAGTTAGGAGGTACAGAGCAACATAGCATGTATCCAAGATACAACAAGAAGAATCATGTTGTCAAGTTTAAGTTGGGAATGAAATTTAGTTCCAAGAAGCAATTCAAGAAGGCTATAATTAAACATGGCTTGGATGAGAGAAGGGTTATTCGGTTTATTAAGAATGATGACAAGAGGGTGAGGGCAATATGTGACTGGAAAGGTTGCCCATGGGTATGTCTGTTGTCAAATACTTCTAGGTCTGATAGTTGGCAAATATCTACATTTACAGGAAATCACAAGTGTCCACCTAGAAGAGACAATAAACTAGTCAGCTCAACTGTAATTGCTAAGAAATATGAAAAGTTTATTTTTGCCAACCCATGCTAGATACTACCTCACATGTTGCAGACAGTTCAAGAAGAAATGTTTGCCAAGTTTCTATGTCGAAGCTAAAGAGAGCAAAATCACTAGTGATGAAGAAAGCTATGGATGCAACTAAAGGGCAGTACTGGTGTATGACTACCAGATGGAGCTTCTCAGAAGCAACCCAGGAAGCACCGTTATTGTGAACATGGAAGATAATGCAGATCCTCCTATTTTTAGGAGAATGTACATATGTCTGCATGTTTGCAAAGAAGGGTTCAAAGCTGGCTGCAGGAAGGTTGTTGGGTAAGATGGGTGCTTTCTCAAAGGAGCAACTAACGGTGAACTTCTTTGTGCTCTTGGGAGGGACGCCAACAACCAGATGTACCCTATTGCTTGGGCAGTAGTGGACAAGGAGAACAACAACAATTGGGATTGGTTCTGTGATTTGCTCTTTAGGGATGTGGGGGTGCAGGGAGGACATGGATGGGTTTTCATATCAGACCAGCAAAAGGTATGTTGCTGTAAAACATTTCTTATGTTACAATTTTTAACATGCTAAGATAGATGATTTATAATATTTCTAACTTTTTCAGCGGATTCTTAATGCTGTCACCAAATGGGCACCTGAAACTGAACACAGGAATTGTGCTAGACACATTTATGCAAACTGGAAGGAGTTCTCTGTGAAGGACTTTCAGAAAAAAAAATTTTGGAGGTGCGCTAAAGCACCTTGTCTGATGCTTTTCAACTTGGCAAGAGCAAAGCTAGCACAAAAAACCATAGCAGGTGCACAAGCTATAATGAACACACATCCTCAGCATTGGAGCCGAGCTTGGTTCAGGTTGGGTTCTAACTGTGACTTAGTAGATAATAATTTTTGTGAGTCATTCAACAAATGGATCATCGAGGCTAGGTTCTTTCTTATAATCACCATGCTTGAAACTATTAGAAGGAAAGTAATGGTTAGGATCCAAGAACAAAGAACTACAAAGCATGTTCTTAAAAAGAAACGACAACTTGCATAGAATTGTTTCTTCAAAGCAACTAATCATTCAGAAATACAAGCCATCATCCACTCTGCCAACACCACAGGGACATGGTTGAAAGGCATACAAACGCCACAGCGACATCGATAAGTCATCAGAGCTACGACCTTTTCACCCGATTTATAATCAGAGCCTAAAGACACTTCTCTTTTCTTCCCCCTGAGTACCTGCATATTTTAGGGACAAATAAAATGTCTGATGAGTGACTTCCTGAATTGACAGTATCCATTTTGATTATCAGATGTTGTAAGCATAGGTGGTAGCAGTAGTACATCGTAGTGATGTCCTCGGGTGGAAATTACCTCTATCATTGAAATAACCTAGGCTGCTATTGTATCAAATTCTCACTTGCTGAGTACGTTCGAACCATCCCAAATTATATGCGACTTCATCTCAGACAGAGAGCGCTAGCACGAATGAAAATACAAGCGGTAGATTTGGAGAGAGAGAGAGAGAGAGAGATTACTGGAGCTGCTAGGACTAGGCAGAGATGATAGCGCCGGCGGTGGTGGCGGATCTGAAGTCCAGCGAGGCAGATCGGAGCGATGGCGTCGGTGCCGAACACATTAGGCGTCGGCGGCGACGACGACGGCAGTGGAGGCAGCGACGGACGAACGAATCAGGTATACTCTGGTGACTGGTGAGCGCTTGGAGCAGCACCCGCGGTGGTCGAATCACGGATGATTGAGGTAGCGGCGGCGGCGGCGGTGACGACGGGAGATGGGGTGGGCTCGTGTGTGCGTTGGAGCCGAGAGCAGCCAAGCCAAATCCTGCCTGCGCGCGGCGCTCGTCGCCTGCCTAGCCCCAGCGGCACCGCTCTTGCCTGCGCCCTGTGCCGCGCGCCCGCGGCGCCGCCGCGCTGCCGGTGCCCCGCTCCCGCCGCCGCCCCGCGCTCGCAACTCGAATGCCGGAGCTAGGGTTCGCCTGTGTGCGAGCGTGTTCTAATTTGGGGGAAATGTTTTTTTGCCAGGCTCGACCAGATCTTGGGCAAGGCTACCTCTATTCAATTAGCTGCTAACTCAGCGTGGGCCCTAAGCCGACGTGGCTGCTAGCAAAACGAATACCAGAGCGCAAACCACAAAGGGATGTTTCGTGCGTGGTTTGAATAGATGAGGGACGACGTGTGCCTGGTTTTCAAGATTAGAGACAAAAACTGACTATCGCGATAGTTGAGGGACCAAAAGTGGTGGACTTTTTCCATACAATATTCGCAAAGTAAAACTCACGACTGGTCGCGCTCCCACACATCCGCGCGAAACCTGGCCGCGTCCTCACAACACCAGGCCGCAATGGGCCAGCCCAGTAGGCCCTGCACCTTATCTCCTCCCGTGCGTACCCCGTGGTCTCTCTCGCTCTTCTCTCTCTCGACGCCGACGCCGCTCCCTGCTGCTCCTCGCATGGCGATCTCCCCTGCTCCCAGCTTCTCCGCGTGTAGCACCGGCACCCCCTCCTCTTCCTCCCCGCGTCGTGCGCCCTCACACTAGGCAGTCTGTCGTGCCCTAGCCGGCTCTGCTGGCCATGCTGGCCGCCGCCGCCCATGGCCGGGGATCGATGGGCGCACTGCCGAGCTGCCGGCCAGGCCACAGCTGCGCGCCACGCGGCCGCTGCTGGCCATGCTGCCGCCAAGACCCTCCCTCTCCCACCGACAACATGCTTGTCCGCAAGTGTACTTTTTGTCAGCCTACTCCCGATCACGTTCTCTTTCCCTAAGAACGGCCGGGAGATCCCTTTCATTTTTTTATTTTGTCTAATTTAGTTTCTATTTTTATTTGTCAATTTCAGTCAAATTTTATGGTTATCAATTTTAGTTTATTTATTTTATTTTCAGTTTTTTGATATTTTTCATTTTTGTCTTCTTTAGTTTTCATTTTCTATTTATAAATTTCAGTTTTATTTTTTGTTGTTAATTTCAGTTTTTTTATAATTTAGATATTTTTTTCATTTTCATTTTTGTCTACTTTAGCTTTTATTTTCTATTTATCAATTTCAGTTTTATGTTTTGGTTGTCAATTTCATTTTTTTTCAGATTTCAGTTTCAGTGATATATTTCATTTTTTTTTCAAATTGGTGTTTTCCCATTTATGTCATGAAATAAAATTGATATCGGTTCGTTTCAAAAAAAAAATTGAAATCGGCACAGGCAGGCAGCATGCTTGTCAGGGCGCAGGCAGTGGCTGCTGCATGTGCAAGTGGGACTTGCGCGTGGGGGGTCGCGCGCTATGGTTCTGCGCGACTGGTCGCGCAGTATCTGGGTCCTCCAATATTGCTTTTGAAGTAAAACTCTGTGCCCGCCAACCCATAATGAACGAATAAGCTTATTAGTGGTCAGTGCATTGAGGACGGTGTGGAAAAAAATGTGTGTCCAAATCATTATATCCTTTAGCATGGAGAATTGGAGAAATGTCCAGTATATGTTGCTAATCGGTACAAAGGGATTGATACTTATTGTGAGGATGAACACACTTTTTCCAATGGGAAGGAGGGGAAGAAGGATAAAAAAGACAGCCGAAAAAAATAATCCATGTAGCCATGCAGTATCAAGGTCACAAGGTGTTCGTTCGATGCCCTGCGCTTGTCTGCTCATTGCCTTGTACTGCTCAGAATCTTTTACAAGATGAATCTTGTACCAAGCTCTCCCGTATCATTTGGCCACATCCCTCTTTTTTGTGGGCGTCCAATTTTGATCATATGGTTTGACCTCGTCCACTTCGCTGAAAAGCCATGGCTAAAAGTACTGTTCGCTGATTTGTTGTGAAACAAAAATACTATTTCGACTGAAAAAACCAGCTAAAATGTACAGATTAGAAGACAAGCGAACAGAGCCAAACCGCAGGCACATGTGCCAGCTTTCCTAGAATCTAGAGTCTTTGTCATCCCCAGGTCCGAGCTGACACCACATCCATCATCCTACTACCTCGTCACTAAATATCTGTCGTTTTAGCTTCCCGATAAACAACGTTGACTAAATATATATTAAAAAATATTAGTATTTATAGTACATACTCCCTCTGTCCAAGAACAGATAACGTTATGGGAAGCGTGTAGATCAAACTTTCTCAACTTTAACTAGGTTTGTAGAAAATATGTGCTACATTTATATCTCCAAATAATTTTATTATGAAAATATATTCAACGATCTATCTAATGATACTAATTATCTATTATAAATATCAATATTTTTTATATACTAGTTAAGTGTCCGTGCGTTGCTACGGGAGCTAAAATTAGAACAAGGCAATACAACTAACGAGCTTTTACATGTTAAGTATTTTTATCTGATGAATGCCAAGCAAACTATTCAGTGACTTTTACAATTAACGTGCTTTTACATGATCTATGACAGTACACAATATAGTCGTACAATGTATTTATTTCTTTTACACTACAAATGTCAAAATTACAAACCAATATCAATCCTGTAAAAGAGCAAACTGTGAGGGTAACTTTTTGACTCATATTATCAAAAGACACAACAGCCCTGCACATCCTATCACCCTTATGCACTTTGCCCCATCCTACTACTTCATCTTCTGTTTACCAGAGCCAGGCCAAGGTCCCATAGTTGTGGTCTCCAGTATCCTTCAGGTTTCACTGAATTAGTTCCCTTTCTTGTAGTCTGGCCAAATGGAGGATGACACATAATAACAAGACAAAATAAAATGAAATAAATTGTCTAAATGGACAAGCATCGCAGCTTCTTGGAAAAGATCAATAATAACCTAAATAAAATATGAAGAAAATCTGGAGCATCAAAAAAATTTGAATCCTCAAAACTAAAACATCTGGAGAAAACAGGAACCTGGAGTTGATTTGGGAAGCAAATCTCTAGAACCATTCAACAAGCAGAGAAACCAGATGGGATGTAAATCACATAATCCACGCCTCCTACACATTATCCTGCCTACCAAACCCATCCATCAACATGCAATTCCCCAGTGAAGACAAACCGCAAACACCAGTAAGGCCTTGTTTGGATACGTATGTATTCATCTCAATCCACATGTGTTGAAGTGAATTGGAGTGGAATTAAACTAAGTTTCATTCCAATCCACTCCAACACAGTGAATACACATGCATCCAAGCAAGACCTAAAAATGGATCTCTGAAACATCTAGGCATGCAACATAAATCAAGAGGACAATTGTGCAGTTAACAATCACGGTATGCGAATAGGAAGCAGAGATCCCATCAGTTCTCGGAAGCAGGAGAAGGCATACCAGGTGGAGCTTTCATGCCTATGAAGATCGGCAAAAGTGAACAGCGGCAGCAGTGCCAAGATCCAGCAGGCTGTCCACATTCTCCATAGCTCCATCTTCTTTCTGAACCCATCCCGTGCTCTCTCCCAGAACAAAAGCAATGCACAAATTAAATGCATCCAATTCAAGCATTCAAACAATGACTCGAAAAGATCGGCTGCAGGGTAATAAATATTAAATACCTCTTTCAGAACTCGTAAGGATACAAGCGACTAAAAACAATGCCACCGTTAGAACCAAAATTGCTCCTATATAAACGTCACAGAAGCCAAGAACAGAGAACGTCGTCACACTTGCCTCTGCCACCTCTCTGCCTCCACTGTGGCCGCTGAAGCTATTGCTATTTGCTACAGAAAACAACTCGATCTATTAGGATTGCTTTGCTACTTAGTGTGAATAGTATTTAGATAAAGCCCTTTACCTTTTCTAGGAAATAAATTACATAGTTTTAACATCTATTATCCTTTTCATCTCTTCACAAAGCCACTGGTGAGTTGTCAATTCGCATTAAAAATAAGTTTGTTGCTAATCTGGTCATTTGTATACAAAAATAAACAAAATATATATACATGGAACTTGAAGTGTGGAGTATTGCAGTACTTGCAATCTCAATGGGAAGAGCAGCTAGCATCAGTTAGTAGCAGCAGTGAATTACTTCACCTGAACAGAAGAAGAAGCATTAGCTATAACTACAGGCCTGAAAAATAGGTTTGCCGGCTAAAGACTTCATCATATATTAGCATCAGACTTTGATAGAGGGTTATTATATCATAGTGGGATTAAGATGGTTCAATCATCATATATCAAACAGTGTTGCATGCACCGGAGAGAGAAGCAACAGAAAAACAAATAATTGCACATTTGCACCTTATTACAGTCGCATGAATCAGCTCCCTAATAGAGAAAGCTGGGCTCCTACAGTTCACAATTGGTAAAAGCTACTCAGAACTGACAGTCAATTTGCATGTTTCCAGAATTTAAATATAACATATATCCCTAAACCCATAACCAAATAATAAGCAACACATGTACCACAGAGGTCATTGATCTTGTTTGATACTTTGATATCTCCTTTGTCTCCTTCTCGACCTTCTTGATGCTGGTCGAGTATGGTCCAAGCCCCTATTAGACAACTAGACATCGCAATTGTCATGGTCAGCAATGTCCTGCTAAATCAACGCATCGGTAACAAGCAGTGTATCTGGAGAAACATAAGAAGTCCACACAGAGCTTAATTCCCCGCATCAACCTATGCCAAAAAACCTTATCAGTGACCGTCTAGACAGTCATCAGTGACGCGGAAAAAATGCATCACTATTCTTGCGTCTGTGATAAGGGCAGATCAGTGACGCGTAAAAACGCGTCACTGATAGCCCTATATCGGTGACGCGTGTACCCAAGACGCATCACTGATAGCCCTCTATCGGTGACGCGTGTACCCAATACGCGTCACTGATAGCCTCTATCGGTGACGCGTGTACCCAAGACGCGTCACTGATAACCCTCTATCGGTGACGCATGTACCCAATACGCGTCACTGATAACTATTTCAGAAAAATAAAAAAAAGCTACAATGATCCTATATACATATAGGACGATCCTATAAACAATGATAAAATAAAAAAAAAGCTACAATGATCCTATATACATATAGGACGATCCTATAAACAATGATCCTATCAGACATGTTCCCACGATTTCAGCAATCAATTCTTTACAAACCTTTTAGATACAAGTTATACTACAAAATGTATATCAGCCATGGGCCATTGTTTACAAGGTACAAAAATGGGAGAATTTACATATCTAGAAACAATCAAATGAAATCTTCCATCCACAAATGTGTATTGCTTCCCATAATATACTTACAACATCCCTACGTATTTCTTCCAGTAGGAGAGCAGTTGTTAAATCTCCAGTTCCCTGCATGGCATTATAGAGCCAGGTGAAAATTTAATTTATACTAGACAGAACCCCGCGGCAATTGCCGCGGGCTAGGCAGAGCCAGCCGACATGTTTAAATGTACAGGTGAGTAATTGATTGTGTACACACATATATATGTATGTATAGCTGATTAAACATATCTTCGTTTAGATGAGTAATTGATTGTGCCATTACATATATGTATATGTATAATAACTCAATAGCTATAAGGCTGCATAGCGCAGCGGTAATTCCATACATGGAGAATTGTTTGTCTTAAACTGTAAATGTTATGGACGTCGTTGGGATTGGGAGGAGAGAGTCGAGGGAAGCGGCGGCGGAGCTACAGTACCCGCGTGCTACAGTGCCACAGGTACTGTTCACGTCGGCGAGAGGCAGAGGGCCGGCGGCTAGGGCTGTGAGGGGCGCTGGGAACGCCGGCCGCGGGGCTTCGCCCACGGCCGGCAAGAGAGAAGATTTTTCCTTCTAATCTCTTGCTTGATTAGATTGATACATCTCCTCTCCTTATATAGAGAGGATTTCTTGACTTACAAGCAAGGCTTACTTGACCACTAAGCAAGCAACTAATTAACCCTAACGGGCTAAGGCCCAATAGGCCCTTGACTCTTCTAACACTACACCCCACCTGGACATGCAGCTCGTCCTCGAGCTGCAACCTAACCCAACTCGACATAAACCTATCACGTAAAAACAAGCCTTTTACATCTCGGCTTATTTTATTGACCTGAAATAGACTGCGACTCTTTATTTTTGATTTTTGGAGATACGGCGGACACCCTCCGCATGATGGACCTGCACATGTGTAGCCACCTGGATCCCATGGAGCCCACCGAAACGAGAGGGGTGTACGGGTATAGCCCCCAGGAATTTGTCGCGATAGCGACCAGCGGAGACGTCCTCGCGGTGGCCGGTGCCGGAGCACGGCAGCGCTAATTAAGGCCCGCCTATGGGTGGCCACACACCCGCGTCCCCAAACGCCGGCGCTGTAGACACCGAGTTCGCCACCTGAGGTGGCGATGCCACGCCCGATCTCCATGACGCAGCGGACGAGATCGGGGCCCTCCATGTGGCGAAGCGTAGCCTGGTGGTGAAGCAAAGAAGCACGGGGCACAGGCACCAGCTGCAACCCACGCATCTCCCGCGCCTGCCGTCGCGCCAGGAGTCCGCGTGCTGCAGCCTGTAAGCGCACCGCCGCCAGGACCGCCTCCCGCATCTTCTGGCGCATCTCCTGCAGCCGCTGCCGTGCTCGGAGACCGCGCGCAGCAGCCTGCAGCCGCACCACAGCCGACACTTGGTGAATAAGCATCGGCTGCGCTGCGATGTCCGTTCGTTGCTTGATCTGCTGTGCGGTGTCTGCCTTCGTGCGGCGAAGCACCGCTTGGAGGAACTGCGACGGGGTACGGGGCTGAATCAGCTGCAGATCCCACAGCCGCCGCACTCGTCGGCGCGCCAGGAGGCCACGCGCCGCCGCCTGCAGCCGCACCGCCGCTGACACCTGGCGCGCAAACGCCGCCTGACGGCTCTCCATGGCGGCCAACCATGCGTTAATGTCGGCCGTCGCCTTGGCGAGCTGATCCCTCAGTGGCTCATCGAAACCTGGCATCTCCGATACCAGATTGTTATGGACGTCGTTGGGATTGGGAGGAGAGAGCATTTGAATTGATATACAAGGAATTCAACTGTCACAAATCTATAGTCGTAAGCGACACATTATGTAGATAGCCAATTGCCTTTCAAAACACAGTTTACCTACTACATATCAAAATGCACTATCTACTAAGCCAGAGATTTTTGTGGCCTAATATTTTGAGCCTACAAATCATCCATGCCAGAGATTATCTGTTGGGGACAACTATCGATGTTATTCATTCAGATTTCTGTCTTAGATCGGTGGAATAACCTCTTTTGATAAAACTATTCTGATATGCTCTGCCTGCTAGATTTACTAAAATATTCTTCCTTAGTTCAAGAAAGACTATGAGCTAACTTTCAAGCAAGCACTGCCGAATATTCCAGGATGCTGATGGACTCGTCAGTGTTTCTGAAGAACAAGGAGACTAAGCCAATTACTACTGTGAATCAATTTCTCGATTTTGCATGATCCAAACATTTAGGCAAAGGAAAACTAAGGTCATACTACAAAACACATATCATCCATATCCCATACTACACACCAAATCGATTACACTAATCTACTCACAGTATCAACAAGACTCCTAAGGCTTAACTATCTGAAAAGTATCTTGCTTGTCACACAGCCATAGCTACGAAGGTTCCAATGTTGTAAAAATCAAAAAAATCAAAGGAAATCGAAGAGCATCCAGGAACAAACCTTGCATAAATGGATGGAGACAAAGGATTCCAGTACCACGCAGATCTGGGATGTTGCAGTCTCTAGACCTAGATTTTGGGTGTCTACAGGCCACAGCGAGATCTATTCATGTGTTAGCTACTTGAAAAAAATTGGGGGCGGTGGCGAGCGGAGGAGCCGAGGGCGAGTGACGCTGGCTGTAGAGGATCCTGGGAGTAGAGGCGACGGTGGAGGTGCTCGGCAGCGACACCGGCGGCAGAAGAGCTGCGGACGGGAGCGGAGGAGCCTGGGGGAGATGGCGACGGAGGACCGCCCGCCGGCCGCCAGGAGGATCCACGCCACCACCGCCAGGGCCAGGAGGATCCGCGCCACCATCGCCCGCTGCTGCTGCTGCTTCACCCGTCGGCCGCCGCTGCTGCTCCGCCAACCACGATTGAGAAAGGGAGGAAGGCGTGGGGGAGGGTGGCTGAGAGAGGGAGGCAGTGCAGGAGAGAGGGGGCGCGGCGGCGGCGGCGGAGAGAAGATGCGGTGCGGGTGCTGCCGTATGGGATAGGGTTTCGGGGCCTTGGTGAGAGCGGATGGCAGCTCTTCCAATGTTCCTGATGTTTCTTACTTGGGCTGGGGGGCTTTTCGTGCGGGCTATGTGTATTGGGCTCCTGTCGGACCAAAAGCCGTCAGGAGCATTCGTCTTTAGCTACTCTAACAAAAAAATATAACACAAGATCCTATCCTGTAGTATAGAAAAATATTATGCATTAAACTGAACAGAGAGCACACCTACTGTCTATTTTGCAATGAAATTTTCAAAACCAAAGCTGCTGGAATTTTAACCAGTCCCTCACGACATCAGTCCAATCCATCCCAACAAAAATAATCCAAAAAATACTAAATTTTAGACTTTATGTTTGCAATCCCACTATGTCTCAATCCAACAACCAATAATACACCGTGAGGCCCCAATTGGGAAGATGCTAAATCAGCAGAAAATACCTACTTGGACAGTAGCAGCTTCCTCCGACTAGCAGACTTCTTGGCTAGTGGTGTTCAGCACTCCTATCCTCCATTGATTATTTCAAGCAGTAAAGCATTTGCAGCTTGGAACAAACGTAGTTGTCAGGAATCAGGCTTTGCTATTCCTCGAGTATCTGATGCTTTGCTCCCTGCAGAAATCAAGCATATCGGATATTATTAATCTGAACACACAAGCACTCGAGTAACTGGTTTAGTATAGGCACGACCTCAAGAAATTTTGCTGCTAAGTACTGTCTGGCAGTATTGGTTATTTGACCATAGCAGAGAAACATTAGGAACCTCATATATATAATCATAGGCATATATATAACAGAAACTGAAATCTGTCTTTGGTTAGTTTAGTTTTGGACTAATTCCACTCGAGAAACAATGGAACATAACAGGACCTGATAATTTTGGCTGACAAAGTAGACTACCTATTAGTAGCAGTCAGTGTTTGTTTGCCAGAAACAAGAAAGAACATGCAGATGTCTTCCCATAATTCTTTTTCTGGGAGCCACGTAGGCAACACATTTTAGACTGCGAAGCTATTGCAATTTAACATCAATTCTAAGTAGCAGTTTTGAACTTTTTGAATCATTGGATGGATGGATATTGCACAAGTCTACTACTGTCTAGCTAGCCATGCTTCCATGATTCCATCCAAACAAGCCTGCATCTCAAAGTTAATTCCAGGAGACGAGCAATAGTGGGGCTTCAATTGACACTATTTTTTTTGTGTGTAAAGCTTCAATTGACACTAGAGATAAGCAATAGTACCTGTACCTGACACTAGAGATAATTCTGCATCCGAGCAATAGTGTGTACACTACAGATTGCTGTCAATTGACAGTTACAGACTCTCTGAACGCTTCCACATGACAGCACCGGATCCATTTCACGCACAATCAAGAACACAACCGAAGGGAAAAAGGGAAAAGAAGCGAGCGATGTTGTACCTCTGTTCAAGGTGGGCGATGGACGCGAGCGAATCTCGCCCTTGCTGACACGAAGATGGTCGTGCTCTGGTCCGACGATGCCGCGCCCTGGAGGCCGACGACGACACGTGACCGCCGGGGCCTGGGCTGGAGTGATGGGGCGGCGCAGAGGTGGGGGGCTCTGGCCGGAGATGCAGGTGCCGAGATGGGCGGCCGCGACGGCCGGATCTGGAGGAGCCGAGGTGGGCGCGCGGGGCGCGGCGACTGCCGGAGCTCTGGACGCGCCGGGATTGGGAGTCCACCGGGGTGGGGTGGGGGCTGCCTCCGGCCGGAGCTGTAGGTGCCGTGGTGTGGGGACTCCACAGGGCACCGGTCGGAGCTGCAGGTCGACGGCGGCGGTCGGCGGTCGGAGCTCCACGCGTTTTTTATTTCGACCGGGACATTTGTTTTTAGGGGACGAAGCTAATAAACATGCGTTAAGATTGGTGCTGCAGATGTGTCCCCGGCCACAACACATAGACACGTCTTTAGAACACGCGTCACATTTATTATCTGTGACTCGTGTTATCGAGAAGTGTCACGGATATGCTTTCCTATCGGTGACGCGTCCAGCGAAAACGCGTCACATGTCTTATCTGTGACGCGTTTTGTTAACCAGCGTCACCAATACTACAATCTATCTGTGACGCGCCTTGACAATATGTGTCACATTTTTTATCCGTGACGCGTCTTGTTAACGCGCGTCACGAATACATCATTATTAGTGACACGTCTTGCTCCTGGGGCATGGGCAACAACTAATCGGTGACGCGTCTTGTGAACCCGATAGATTATTGGTGACGCGTTTTGTTTTTGTGTCACGAATCATCGTGTCACTGATAACGTTTTCTGGCATAGTGCAACCCAAATCAAGTACAATCGCTAGGCCATGAAAAGTAAATCTTCTGCAGCAATCAGTCAATAGTTTGTGGGGAAGGTAATAGGAACCAAAAATCCATCTAGGTTGTGTTTAGTTGAGAAAATTTGGGTGAAAAATTACTGTAGCACTTTTCGTTGTTATTTGGTAAAATTTGTCCAACCATTACTGTAGCATTTTCGTTGTTATTTGGTAAAATTTGTCCAACCATGGATTAATTAGACTCAAAAGATTCGTTTCGAACTTTACAGACAAACTATGCAATTAGTTATTTTTTTATCTATATTTAATGCTTTATGCATGCGTAAGATTCGATGTGACGGGTGGAAGAGAAAATATTTTAGGTATGCATGGCAAGTGAACGCGGCCCTAGCACTGAAAGAAGGGACCAATCGGGCCCGGGCACTCACGTAGGTCTTGAGGAGTGCGATTGTCGTCCTGGAGCAGCCATGGATTCTTTTTTGTCCATGATCTCGTCTTCGGGCTCCGGCACCATGGTGTAGACGGCTTGCTGCCTCCTCTCCACTGATTTGTGCACCTGTCCAGGCCTGACCTCCGCGCCGCACCATGCCGGGACGCAAGCTCGCAGCAGCCGCCTGCGAGGTTCCCGCCGTCCGCCGCTGTCCGCGCAAATCCCTTAGCGGCCACACGCACGGCCTCCGCCGGCTGTAGACGGGCAGCGCCAGGTCGCGAGCTCACAGCTGCTACTCATGAGGCTGCCCGCCACTGCGGCCCGCGCAGATCCCTAGCGGCCACACGCGCTACCGTCGCCGGCCGCGAGCTCGCAGACTTCTCTAGTGGAACCGCTTCGCCACGAGGGTGCGCGATTTAGGGAGGAGCGGCGTTGGACTGGTCCCAGCCGGTGGCGGCACGATTTAGGGAGGAGAGGCGTTTTTCTCGGAGTCATGGGAGCAGGTTTTTTTTCACGGAGGGAAGGTGAGCGCAGGCGTCGGTTTTTTTTTTTTTTTTTGAAAGGCAGGAGCGTTGGTTTTTGCGGAGGCTGCGCGTAGGAAGGGAGGCGGGGGCGATTAGCGCAGAGAGTCGTTAGCGAGACGAAAACGATATCATTTGAGCCTTTTTAGTTGTAAAGATAAAGATATAATTGGTTAAAGTTAAAAAAAGTTGACTTCTCGAAAAACGAGAACGTTTTCTATTTTGGGACAGAGAGGGTAATTAGTATTATTGAAAAGATCTGTGAATCTAGTTTTTTTAATAAATTTATTTGAAAATATAAATGTTGCACGTATTTTCTACGAATCAAATTAAACTCGTGGCATGTACACTAGCCGTGACATATTCAGGGACGGAGGAAGTATTGCCCATCCTCCGCCTACCCAATGGGCAGTCGCCATTCTCACGATCCCTTCGTCTTTGTCTCCTGCCCATTGCCACCTCCAGCTCCTATGCACTTCCAATTTGGTATTTCTTCTTTATTAATATATATAATTGATTACTCCTCTGTTCGGTTTATTTCTTCTTTATTAATATATATATAATTGATTACTTCTTTGTTCGGTTTATTTTAAAAAAAGATGAAGCAGTAGAAAAGACAACTTTTACCGTTGCCCAATTTGGAATTTCTTCTTTATTAACAATAATCGGCTACTCTGTTCGTTTCATTTTTAAAAAAGGAGATGAACCAGTAGAAAAGACAACCTGAAGACTACAACATTGAAGTTTTGTCATTGCCAATGGGCAATGGCAATTCTTGGAACTTCTTGCAGTGTAATACTTTTTTCATGGCTTCGCACAGCTAATTTTCCTTCTTTTTTAGTTAAAATGTGCAGAAAACCCATGCGAACTGATATTTTTTTCTTGTGAACCGGCTTCCATACAAGACGATATACTTGATTCCAATCATACTTTTTGTTTGTATAAACCACCTCAAATACTAGAATGCCTAAATAAAATACAGTTTAGATTCCACAGCTGCCAAAAAGAATATAGGCAGCACACAAAGATCACATTGAAAGTATGTAATCCACCAACTTATCAATGGCGACCTGAGAAGTCCCACTAGTTTTCAAGCAATCTGCTACATTCTTCTTGAGCTCCTTAGCTGTATCCCTCATCTCCTCTCCCTCCCTTTCCTCCATGAGCTTCCTAACGGCCTTCTCTATTTTGCCTCTTTCAAGCTCACCTTCCAGCTCCAACCCTACACCCCATGTGTTCACCACGTACCTCGTGTTCATCATCTGGTCCGCGAACTGAGGCCTGCAAATCATCGGAACGCCCTCACTGATGCTCTCCAGCGTGGAGTTCCATCCGCTGTGGGTCCAAAATCCACCGACCGCAGGGTGCGCCAGCACCTCCAGGCTCCAGCTGCGGCGCCCACCGGATCACCTTGCCCCTGCCATGAACTGCAGCCTCGAAGCCATTCGGAAAATCCGGGCCATCCAAGCCCCGTACCGAGTCTGCGCGAACCACCCACAGAAAAAGGGTGGCCACTGTTGGCCAAGCCCCAAGCCACCTCCAAGAACTCACTGGAGTCCATGGAAGCCAAGCTTCCGAAGCTCACGTACAGCACGGATTCCGAGGGCTGCTTGTCGAGCCACTCGATGCAGTTGTAGCCGTCTTGGTCCGGCGTGCTGCTCCTCGTGCTCTTAGAGGAGAGCTTGTGGAGAGGGCCAGGAGCGAGTACCATAGGGATGTGGAGCTCTTCGCAGATCCTCTTTAGCTCTGTTGTCTCCTGAGCATCGAGTGTGTTGATCACGACACCGGAGGAATTCTTCATTGCTTCGTTGGCCCGAGCGAGTAGGTCGCGCATTTTCTTGTGGTTGCTCCAGCTTGAATAGAAGAGGTCCCTTACTCTCAGTGGCGGCAGCTCTTTCACCGGCATGTAGAGTTTGGACTCTGAAACAGAGCACGCACTCCAGTCGATCAGTTGATAAAAGGAGATCTCCGAGAGTTCTGCTATCATGTATGCTCCGATGCAGAGTCAACTGACCTTGAGGAGGCAGATAGCCCTTTTGGTGAAGCATGGGGTACGCCATGAAGCAACCCAGGCAGGCCGCGCTGGCGGTGCGCAGCACCAGCGTCCTGAGCCCGACCGCCGCGGCAGCGCTGGGCACGGCGAGGAGGTTGGCGTCGAAGACAATGCACGCGGCACGGGGCCGCGCCTCGTCCGCGACCACCGACTCGAGGACGGCCCTGAGTGCCACCGCCCCGTCCGCCTCCATGGTGGCGTTCATGGCCTCGATGATGTCCATCACGTTCCTGGACGCCGCTGTTGAAAACTGCACAGGATCAATACTAGCTGGAATGCTCACTATCTCTCTCTGAACTCGATGAACGCTCGATGAACGATGAACTCAGTGGACAGAGAATTGGTGCAGCGTAACGAACTGTTGCTTTTCTGTTTTTTTCTTCTATTTATTGACCCTGATTACATGCAAGACTTGGCACTCTTCAGTACCTCTCACGCCCCGCGCTTTCTGCTGCGCCATCCCACAGCCACGCGACGTGGGCGACATTGCCGGGTGACCAAGCCCTGCCCACACACACATGCGCACGACGCGAAGGAAGCGCCGCGCTCACCTCACTGCATGCTGAAGATAGACACACGCACACACACGCAACAGAAAGAGTAAACTCAACAGCCGCGACGTGCGCCGGGACGCCATCGGGGACCGGCACGAACTGGAACTCCAGGTGGCGGCGCGCGGGGTCCGGCGCGTTGAGGCGCGTGTGGAGCACGGTCACCGCGAGCCCCCGCGCGTGGAGCACGTCGCCCAGCTGCAGCATCGGGTTGATGTGGCCCTGGAACGGCAGCGGGAACATCACGACGCGCCGCCGTGATCTCCTGCCGTTGGCGGCGCCGCTGCCGCCGGTGCGCGCTTCGTGGACGCCGGCCATCGATCGCGTGCCTGCCAGCTCGGCTCGTCTCGATCGGCAGACAGCACACAGCTACGCAGCAGGAGCACGCGCCATTTAAAAAACAAAAACGCCCTCGCTGTCGCTGGTTGATCTGTCGTCTAAGCCAAAGTTGTCATTTAGGAAAAAGTTTTCCACAACTGCTACGCATGTTCTCTGTATTTGTACCGGCTAGGGACACGTGGGTGGTTTGGTAGTGCTGCATTATTGACTTGTAGTATTTGTTAATTAGACAGACAAGTGTGTATGTTGTGGCTCACTGAGCTTCTTGCAGGTTGTCCGGAAGAGAATGATCGTGTGGCTGCAAAAGAACCAAACAACACAACCAATAGGCGATAGAGACTGAAAAAACATGAAGAAATGAATTTATCGTGGGAAATAAACATAGAAAGCAAGTGATGGAACGTATACTTTTCTTTGAGGGAAGTTCTGTACACAGGCAACTGGAAACTGAATGGTCAATACAATGAAGCAAATTCGTCATTTTTGATAGCTTGAAAAGTGTTGCTTAAATACCTGTATGTTGCAGGTACTTAACCGGCTCTCATTCAGTCATTCTAGGAATGCTGAAATGTTCTCTCTGATTTTTATTTCTGAGAGCAAATCATCCGACAATGGATATGATATATCTGTATCACCGAGCATGACAATACTGAAAGCACAGCGCCGTTAAATCATGTAGTAAATTCAGGAAAATGCGAGCACCCGTGCCAAGTCGATGACTTAAACCCGGGTGGACAGGTTTCACCATAAGAAACATAACCAACTGATCCATGATCAGTTTGCTATAGAAAATGTTTTTTTTCTAAACAGCTTCGTGAGCAACTTTCTAGGCGAAACTGAGCTGTTTTAGAAAAAAATTGTTTGGCAAAATAGCTTCATGCATGGAGGAGAGACAAAAATAAGGTAGAGAGCTAGGATAAGCTACTTTTTTCAGCTTCATCCCAACTCATATCTTTATGAGGAAGTGAAAAATAGCTTTACCCATGAAGCTGTTTTGAAAATGATTGTTTAGCAAAAAAAAAAAACAGCTCACAATAGTTCAGGAAGTTGCTGTGAGCTATGTCAAACAGGCCATAGTATACATGCTTGCGCCACTCCAGTCAATCGGTCGATTACACTTGTGCGATTTGGCACCCGCACCCACACTAACAGGTATAAAGGCTTTGAATCTTTTTTCCTTTTCAGGAAAAGTCCAAATTACTCCTCAAGTTTAGCTTATAGTTCCTCCGTCCCAAAATAAGTAACATCTCGTATTTCGAGGAGTCAAACATTCTTAAATTTGACTAGACTTTTAGAAAAAATATTATTAATATTTATATCTTGAAATAGGTTTACTACAAAAATATATGAGGTAATTTATCTAATGATGTTTATTTTCTCTTTATAATCTTAATGCTTTTATATATATATATACTTGGTCAAACTTAGAACTCGTTGACTTTTCAAACAGCTAGATGTACACTTATTTTGGACTAGAGAAGGTATGTCTTGATAACCGCTATGTTAACGTGTGGTTTGATATAACTCCCTTTAACTATTTAAATTGTTTCGGTTTACCCTTTAGCAAGATTTATTATTTTTGTTACCATGTGCACAGGTTGAGCTTTAGTTCGTAGTCATCATAATTTATGTAAAAAAATACATTGTAAAGTTTTTATTTGTATTTTGATAGGTTAGGACATCTAGTAATAAAATTAAATTAGATTTATAAAATTCTATGAAACATAACGATGATGACTTAAAATATGATAAAATATGATGTCTTCTATCACCTCATAAATTTTGAAATTAAAACTCAATGCATACATAAAAAAAACTATTTTTTTTGTTGCTAAGTAATTGGACCGATTGAAATAGTAAGAGTAAATCAAATCATACTTTAGTTTAGGAAATTATCCACACATGGACCAAATTTAAGAGAAATAGACTTTTTTTAGAGAAGAAGAGGAGGATCTGAAATCAGGCCACGATGTTTTCGACACGATACGAAGAGCCTGGTTCATTGGCCGTCAACTCGGTGTCCTAAGCCACGGCCTGGCCCATAAGGTACAGACAGCCCAAGTTTTCCGACGCCTGATGTGCGGCACCGGGCTTGGGCAGACGCCTCGTGATTTCAGTTTTTTTTTTCCCTTCCAAACAAATAGACGGCAGAAAAATCTGCTAAGCATGCATTAGTAAAGGAGTTTAAAGAAAATATTTACAGGGTCTACACATACTAGACAAGGTTAAGAAAGGCAACTTCCAAACCTGAATAAGACAAAGGCAATAATTGTCTCTCTCAAGTGTTCGCCCTGCTGCACAATATAAGTCTGGCTTCATTTTTGTAGAGCAACAAATTAGTCTATTGTCCACCTCTTCGCATAGCAAGTGAGGCTAGCTCGACTAGCATGGTCGTACATCCAATTACCTAGATTCAAGTTCTCTCTTGACTTGGATTTAGGTGCCTCATATATGGTTTTTACACAAAAGATAACTTTCCAAGCTTGAAGAAGTAACACGGTGGGCATGTTTGTTTTTTATTAAAATTGGGTCCACGGGTGCTCCATGAAAATTGAAAAAACGCCATCAAACATTGTGTGGTATCGATGCAAGACACAGGCACTACGAGAATGAACTACGCCGATATGTCCTCAGTTTCATAGCGGTGGCACGTGATAGGCATGCGCGCTCTACTGAGGTTGTGTGACCACTACTTCTAGTCTATTGGAAGACATGGAAGGAAGAGATGAAAAACACGAGGGCATGTGCTCCCAACACACCCACCATTAGATTCGTATTGAGAAGTGTGCATATACACATCTCAATACAAATTCGTATTGAGATATGTGTGTGCACATTTCTCAATGCGAATTAAATGGTAGGTGTGCTGAGAGCACATGCCCATGAGGTTACATTTAACTTTACCGGATTTTCACCGCTCGAGCAAACAAGCCGCGTGAGGTCAAGTGAACAAACTTTGGCATTTGGCTTTAGAGTTGTGATCCTATATGGTCTGTTTGCATCATCGGATTGATGGAGACTGTGATGACGGAGTGCAGATGTGGAGTTGTTTTGTTGTCAGCAGCTACCTGCTACCTTGTCCGGTTTGATCAAACTACTTGCGCGATTGCCCTGACAAAAGGCAGTCCTCGTAAGGCCTTCCCCAACGCGCCATGTTGGAGTACTGCCTCAAGCGCCACGTCTGCACAGCACGTCCGAATAGGCTAAAGTGGTAGTCTTGCATAGACTTAGTACAGCTTGCAGAAGAGACCATGAACACACCTGACAAAAAGCTGAGGCGATACTAGAGCGCGCGTTGTAGCTTGAGCATGCAGTAGCTCTGATGGGACAAGAGAGTAAAAGCAAGTCATGTTTTGAGGAGAGAGAGATACATGGGGTCAGCAAGGAGCAGACTACCTAGTAGTTCGCGTTGGGAAGAACATTGGCCTCGTTTAGTTGTGTCGTGGATGACAACTTTTTTGCGAGGCTAACAGCACGAGCTACCTGCGTTGGCCGCGCCCTAATACATTACAGTATCTCTATGATGATCAGTCTGCACTTTGGAGAGCAGCGGCGGAGCCAGCGGTGCACCCCCCCCCCCCCCCCCCCCCCCCCCCCCCCCGGCGACAACGCCTGACCACCCTTGTTCAAATAACGTCACTAATGACGTCAAGCCGTTTGGGCGCATGCATGTCGCCGGCCGCCGTTTGGACGCAGCAAATGGATCGCAACTTCTTTTTCTTCTCAAGGACAAAAGTTTGTTGCCACGCATGCAGCGTGACGCATGCATGTATACCAACCAATAACTCATTCCGTCATCGACACGAAACATGAATGAAAGTTGCGTGCGTCACTGATGCATACCCTGTTTCGCTAGCGAGCACACCGAGCGTACACCAGCGCACAGGCCAGTAGCAATGGCCGGCGTCCAAGAAGCTCGCGACGACATCCACGGCAGCCGCAGGGGTGGCGGCCGTCGTCACCAACCGCGCGCGCGGCGCGTGCTGGTGTTCCCGCTGCCGTTCCAGGGCCACATCGACCCGATGCTGCACCTGGCGAGCGTGCTCCACTCCCGGGGCCTCGCGGTGACCGTGCTCCACACGCGCTTCAACGCGCTGGACCCGGCGCGGCACCCGGAGTTCCAGTTCGTGGCCGTTCCCGACGGCACGCCCGCCGACGTCGCCGCCACGGGGAGGATCATCGACATCATCCTCGCCATGAACGCCGCCATGGAGTCCTCCTCCTCCGCGGCCGTCGAGGAAGCCCTGGCGTCCGCCGCCGCGCTCGCGGACCAGCCCCGCGCCGCGTGCCTCTTCATCGACGCCAACCTCCTCGCCGTGCACAGGGCGGCCAGGAAGATCGGGCTGCCCACGCTGGTGCTCCGCACCGGGAGCGCTGCCTGCTTCGGCTGCTTCCTGGCGTACCCGATGCTCCATGAGAAGGGCTACCTGCCTCCACGAGAGTCGCAGCTGTGCGTGCCGGTGCCGGAGCTGCCACCTCTCCGAGTGAAGGACCTCGTCTACTCGAAGCACAGCGACCACGAGCTGGTCCGCAGAGTCCTCGCCCGGGCCAGCGAGACGGTGAGAGGCTGCTCCGGCCTCGTCATCAACACGTTCGAGGCACTGGAGGCGGCCGAGATCGGGAGGCTGCGCGACGAGCTCGCTGACCTCCCGGTGATCCTCGCCGCCGGCCCTCTCCACAAGCTCTCCTCCAGCAGGGGCGCCGGGAGCAGCCTGCTCGCCCCGGACCGCAGCTGCATCGAGTGGCTGGACGCCCAGCGCACCGGGTCAGTGCTGTACGTGAGCTTCGGGAGCTTGGCGGCCATGGACTCGAGCGAGTTCTTGGAGGTGGCCTGGGGTCTGGCAGAGAGCGGCCACCCCTTCCTCTGGGTCGTCGACCCAACCAGGTACGAGGCTGTGACGACGACAGCGTGCGGCGGCCGCGGCTGCCGGATGGCTTCGAGGACGCCGTCAAAGCGGGCAGGGGCGTGGTGGTCCGGTGGGCCCCGCAGCAGGAGGTGCTGGCCCACCGCGCGGTGGGTGGGTTCTGGAGCCACTGCGGCTGGAACTCGACGCTGGAGGCGATCAGCGAGGGGGTGCCGATGATTTGTAGGCCGGACGCCGTGGACCAGATGATGAACACGAGGTACGTGCAGGACGTTTGGGGTGTTGGGTTCGAGCTCGAAGGGGAGCTGGAGAGGGGGAAGATCAAGGATGCGGTTAGGAAGTTGATGAGTGAGCGGGAGGGAGCTGTGATGAGGAGAAGAGCACAGGAGCTTAGGGGGAAAGTAGAAGGCTGCTTGCAGAGGTCTGGGTCTTCTCAGATCGCCATTGACAAGTTGGTTAAC